>CM038595.1:9620175-9672343 GCA_021533255.1 Ceriops tagal | reverse complement strand
CCCCCTTTCAATGTGAGACCTAAGAAGGTCCTCATCAAGTGGAATTAGAGCCTAGTTTCTTCTGTTGATCCAATTTGTTTGCTTTGATCTGAAATTGTTTGTTGCTGTTGTAAGTCTTTACATCGACTATTGGTTGATATCATAGATAACATGAACAGTATGAATAGCAAAGGCATTCCTACTTTTGATGGATAGAATTATCAGTTATAGAAGAATAAAATGTTCTCATATTTGATGTCACTTGATCAAGATGTGTTTGAATCTACTGTTAGTGGCTTCATCCTTGTTGCTAAAGGAGATGCTATAATGCCTATTGATAAAAAGAATTTGAAGTGTGATGGAAAGGTGAGAAATGCCTTGTATGCCTTCTTATTATACAAAAAAATTCACCAAAGTAATGGGGTGCAACATAGCCAAACAAATTTGGGACAAACTGAAGAATACTTATGGAGACAAGTTGTGAAGGGAAAATTACCCTTGAAGTGCTTTAGCTGTGGAGACATAAGACACTTTGCCATGGACTGCCCAAAGAAAAGAGAGCTAGTCCCAAGGAGAAGAATAATGCAATCCAGCTATTCTAAAACTAGAAATTCAAGTGCTAAAGGGAAAAAGCAACTCTTTAATTCCAAAAGAAGGAATTTTTTGATTAAGTTGGATGAAGAAGATTCTAAAGAAGAAGTTGGTGATGATTTCGATGATGATGCTTTAAAGGATATATTGGTTGCTCAAGTAGATAATGATTAAGAATCTTTAAGTGATAAGGAATCAATTGAAGAGGAAGAGGATGAGTTAGTGTAGCAACTTGAGAATGAGTTGAAAGCTTATTTATACAAAAATAACAAGTTGGAAAAGGAGGTAAAGCATCTTAAAAAGTTGTATGAAAATTTTGTTGTTGATGAATCTGATCTCTAAGTAAAAGAAAAGGAGTTTGAAGCAAAAGAGGAGCACTTGAAGAAAATTAAGGAGCCGATTGTACTTAAGGCAAAGCAAGGAAAGATACATGAAGATCTTAGTGTTAAGGTGATTACATAAGAGCAAGAGGTGTTGATTTTGCAAGCCAGTCCCCACATGGCTGAGTTCGAACTGAAGAAGCATGAAGAAAACTTTATGCAGGCCATGGAAGTGAGAGGAGAGGCAGCTTCAGCAAATGCCATCAAGGAGGATGCTACCAAAAAATTGGATGAGTTTTTAAGCAAACAAGCCAAATGAGAAGGTAGCAGAGAAGAAGAAAATTGTGTTTGTGCCTGAAAGCAAGCACAATGATGTGATAGAGAAAAGAAACCATGCTCCTACATTCGACCAAACATTACTGCCAGTTAAAGAGTGCAAATGAGAACAACTACATATGCTCCTACATTCGGCTAAAGAAGAAGAAAAGGAAGAGAAACAATTATGGTTGTGGAAGTAGCCTTAAAAGTTTTCAAGAAAGAAAAGCCATGGATCCTGGACTGTGGTTGCTCTTTACACATGAAAAAAGACTCCAAGGTGTTGAAGGAAGTAGTAAAATATGATAGAGGGTTAGTCATATTTGGTAATGATGGTGCTTTAAAGATTAAAGGTGTCAGTGCTACTGAAATTGGTGTAGAAGAGCTGAAATCGAAGGAAGTGTTTTATGTTGAAGGGCTAAAACACAATCTTATCAGTGTTTGCCAACTTTGTGATGATGGACATAAAGTTACTTTCAACAAGAGTGGTTGTAGGGTAAAAAAATTAACTAATGGTGTTGTTCTAACTAAGGGTGAAAGAACAAATGGAAACTTATACCAAGTTTTTAGAAGCAACAACACATGTTACATAAGCACCAAAGATGAGAATTTGTTATGGCATAGGAGATTAGGACATCTTGGATAAGTGGGGCTGAATAAGTTGTCCAAAAATAAAGATATGAAAGATGTACCTAAGCTAAGAAGAGAAGTAAATACAATTTACAACAATTGTCAAAAAGGGAAGATGATGGATGCTACCCACAAAAATGTGAAGATTCAAACAAAGAAGCCATTGGATTAAGTTGCAAATATATTCACCAAAACCTCCATCAAGAGAGATGTTCTAAAAGTTAAGGCTGACCTTATGTGTTTAGCCACCCCTTAAAGGCTAAGGTATGCCTCAAATGCCTCTCCCCTTCCTTCTTTTATTATTCTTTGGATTTGTTGTCAAAGGGGGAGATATTTTGCATAAATTCAAAGAGAGTATATATTGATTAAAAGAGGGAGTAGCTTAGTAAATAATGGAGGAGAAATTGTCAAGGGGGAGAAGTAGAAAAAAGGGGGAGTTAAAGATTGTTCCTAGTGATTGTTTCCAATTGGAATCATGCCCACGTGTAAAAAGGGAGATGCATGTTTTAGGGGAAGCTGTAAATGTCAAAGGTTGCTATTTATGCTTAATTGCTAATTGCTGGATTTAATGTGTTGCCAATAAATCCAAAGGGAGAGATTATTGAGACCATATGTGATGACTAATATTGGATTTGTTGTCAACAACATCTTATATAGTTGTTCTTGTTGATTTGATATTTTAAATGTTGTTGAGATGCAGAGAGGTCATTGGTCAAAACCATTGATGGTAGGTCAACTCTAAAATCAATGAGTCAATGTTGACTGTTGACCCTAAAATTTAGGGGTTAAGGCTGACCGTTGACCTTAAATTTTAAGAAGTCAATGTTGACCATTGACCCTAAATTTTAGGAATCAAATTTGACCATTGGTTGTAGGGTAACCTTTGGGAATCAATGCTGACCATTGATCAGTGTGCAACCCTGATTTCAAGGCTCTATAAATACCTCCATACATCTTATAAGATCGATGTGTGGGCTATAAAAAATTGAGAAAGAACGGTAAACCTAAACGCAAGGAGAGGTGAACGGCAAACCTAAAGTCAAGGAGAGTTGAATGGAAAAGAGAGAGGCAGCCACCAAAAAGAGGGTGATTAGCCAAGGAGAGGTGCAGTAGGCCAAGAGAGGAGTAGCACCAAGGAGAGGAGCAGTTGACCAAACAAAGTGTCACAGCTGACAACACTACTAAAGGGAGAACAAGGTGTAACAACCAACAACCACACCAATGAGAGGAGAAGAACATGTAGCAGCCACACCAAACCAGAGGAGAATGGGTAGTAGCCACACTAAACCAGAGGAGAATGTGCAACATCCACACCAAACTAGAGAAGGTGTGCAGTAGCCGTACCAAAGAGAAAAGAAGGCAACCAGTAGCCACACCAAAATAGAGAACATGGTGTGCAATAGCCACACCAAAGGAAGAACATGGTAGCAACTAGCTAAACCAATGGGAGAAGAACAAGGCAGCAGTCGGCCAAACTAAAGGGAAAAGAAGAAGGCAGCATCGACCAAACCAAAGGAAAAAGTTACAGTAGCCACCGAAGGAAGAAGTTACAACAGCCACCTAAGGAGAGGTGCAACAGTTAGCAAACCAATCAAGGTGAGGTGCAATAATCGACAAACCAAGCAAGGGCAGGTAGCAATAGTAGCAAGTGCAGGCACAACTAGCAAGTGTAGGCACGACCACCAGTAGGCACAACTAGTAGCATGCAGCAAGTGCAAGCATAACTAGCAGCAGGTAGTAAGTGCAAGCACCAGCAAGTAGTGAGTGCAAGCACTAGTAGTAAGAGAAGAAAATGTGCCCAGATAGTAGGTCAGGCAGCATTAACAATAGGGAAGATAACCTGCCGAGGCAACAGGTGAGGTAGCACTAGTAGCAAAGGAAGAGAACCTGCAGAGAAAAGACTAGTAAAGCTTGAGCAAAGACTAACAATAAGGATGGAGAAGATCCACTTTTAGTAGCTTGTACACATTGAGTGATCCTTCTTAGAAAAGTGTTAGTTATTAACCTTTTTATGAACTTTGTGAAAAAGGGTGGGAGACCTTTGGAGTGATTAGGAGATCAGTCCTTTAAGTGATCGGGAGATCAACTCTTTTAGTGATCAGGAGATCAAACCTTTGAGTGATTGAGAGATCATTGCAAGTGGTTAAGAAGTGATCCTTCCACAAGTGGTTAGGGAGTGATCCTTCCACTACATAACTGTATCCCTTGATAACAATAATAGATTGTGTGATTTATGAGTGATCCTATCACATTATGGATGTAGCTCATATATTGTGGGTGAATCACATAAAAATTACTGTGTGTTTTTAGGTAGTTGTGTTTGATTGATATCTGTATAGCTGCTCCCACATATAAAGAACCATGATAAAAAATTGGATCATTGACTCTAACAAGTCACAGAGGTTAATCTGGACAGATTTGTAAAAAGCAAACATCTCACACTAGTTCACCCTCTCCCCCTTTTAATGTAAGACCTAAGAAGGTCCTCATCAATAACAAAGCTAAATTTGGCAAACCAAGCTTATAAAGCTCGTTTAAGGTCATAGAAAGCCTTTTTAAGGCAATAAACAGTAACTAAAGGATGATTATAACCTTAAGGTACTCGCTTATACACATATTCACAAAGGTCTCCATTTAGAAAAGCATTCTTGACATTTATCTGAAATAGTTGTGTTGTTCCCATTGCCTTGTATGGGTTGTAATTGTTGTCAACTAGATTTAAGTGTGCAAGTAATTTGAAGCTACATGGAGGGGCAAGAAAGTAAATCACAATATAGTAAGCCCTACTAGGATTTTCATGGAAGAGAGTATTAAACCAAGACTTTGGAAGACATAAGTGTGGGGGACAGCAAAACACTAGAACTCTCGGCAAAGCAAGTGCAAACAGCAAAAATACAACTTTGCAAGAGAGAAAACCCTACACGGCAACACACACCACTGGTTGAAAGAGAGAAGACCCTAAACGGCAAAACCCAACCTTGGAAGAGAGAAGACAGGTGAACGGCCAAATAGGTGTGGACGACAAAGAGGGTACACGGCCAAACAACCTACACGAAAAAAGGGTGTAAACGGCTGGATGGTGAGAGAGAAAACCTGTGAGAGACATACAACCATCGAGAGAGAAACAGAGGACACGGCAAGGAGACAACATGGCAAAGAGACCTTGGACAGTAAGGGAGACCTTGGTCGACTAAAGGAAAACCGTGTGACCAAAGGCAAGAGAGAGGACACCATCGGCTGGAAGGAAACCGTGTGACTCACGGTAAGAGAAGAGACTGCGCACCATTGGTGAGAGAAGATGGCATACCATCCATAAGGGAAGAGAAGAGAAACCATGGAAGAGAAGACCTCTAGGAGAGCAAAGGTGAAAACAGACTTGTTGGAGAGAAATGAGAGAGCTAAACGGATACAAACCAGAAAAAGAGGCACCCACCACCGTAAGAGAGAGAAAGCCACCACCGGAAGAGTAGACCCGACCAGACATATACCACCGGGAGAGAGAGAGAGAGACACCACCGGAAGAGCAGACCAGACCAAACATACACCACCAGAAGAGAGAAGAAACCAAAACGTGATATCACTGGAAGAGAGAAGAAACCAGAAATGTGAGATCACTTGGAAGAGAAGAAAACCAGAAACGTGAGGTGAGGGCAAAAACCAGCAACGGGAAACCAGTGGAACCGTGAAATAGATGAGGAGAGTAGACCTGGTATTCGTGAGACTTGAGAATAGGGAACCGGGTGCAGACTTGAAACATGAGATCAGAACGTGCATCGGCGTGAGACCAAAACGTGCGACGGCGTGAGAACAAAATGTGCAACAACGTGAGACCAGAATGTGCGACGACGTGAGACCAGAACATGCAACGGCATGATTGATTAGAAGCATGGGGCAGGTCGTGAGATGTGAAACGATAGATCAGAAGCGTGAGAGCAAGCCATGAAACAATGAGACGGTGAAAGCAGGAGTTGTGTGAAACAACCTAGAGAAGAAATTCGGTGAAGCATTGGAAAGAACTCAACGTATTTCCATTTTTCTTCAAGAGAGGTTAGAGAGTGTTATGGTGGACTTCTACGTAGCAATGAAGCAGACTATTCAATTCAACAAAGGCAAGACAAGCTAGAAGAATGCAGCTGCAGCTAAAGTATCATCGAATCCATAACCTAAAGAAGTCCTAATCAAGAACATCAGATCTATCTAATAGGCAAGGTGTCTAAAAGGTGACTTTGGGGACTATTGTGATTAGTAGGTAACAATAGATCTACCTTAGTCAAATTTGAGAAAGAGTTCACTTTTAAGAAGAGGTTCAAGTTGTTTACATACTTGCGTATTGACGAGAGTGAAAGTATTAAAGAAGTAGAATACTTTGGCTTAAGCTATCAGTGTTTTTAAGGGGTGTGATACTGATTCACCCTCCCTCTCAGTATCACAGATTAGTAAATCCTAGGGTGAAGTCAGAAACCAAGATAAAGCTTAACATCTTGGTGTACTAGTTTAAAGAGCTCCAGAAGTTTTAACTTGTTCAGCATACTAAGAAATGGACGCCGGTACCAGCACCAACACTACTTACAGCAAGAAGGTTCCAATCTTCAACGGAACCAACTACCATATATGGAGAGCGAGAATGTAGGTGGTATTTGCAACCATAGGCATGAACGTGTTGAAATTTGTACAGGAGGATTTTGGGCCTCCAAAAGAAGGTAGATATCCAACCCTAGAGGAATTAAGGCAGTTTGAGATCAATGGGAAGGCCTCAAATGTCATCATTTCAGCATTAATAGATGCTGAATATGCTAAAGTTATGGACTACAAATCTGCCAAGGAGATATGGGACAGATTGCAGAAAGTCTATAAAGGTGATGACAGAATGAAGGAGGCCAAGCTTTAAGTTTTCAAGGAGAGATATGAGTCCCTTAGAATGCAGAAGAATGAGACAATCCAAGTGTTCTTCACCAGGGTTATTGAAGCTGTAAATGACCTTAGAAGTCATGGGAAGAACAAGAAGGACTCATCTATTATGAAGAAAATTTTGAGAATTCTGCCTGAGAGGTTTGCCTCAAAGGTGGCAACCATAGAGGAGAGTAGAGATAGGAGGCAGCTTTCAAAGCTATGAGACACTTGAAGATAAGAGAAAAGGAAGAATCATCCAATGAGGATGATGATGATGATGAGGAAGAAAGTGAAGGTGAAGTGTTGGCTTACTTCACAAGGAAATTCAAAAAAGGGTCTAAGAAGGGAAAAGGACAGTTGTCCTTGAGATGTTATCGTTGTGGGTAGACTGGACACTTTGCTTCTCAGTGCAAAGTGAAACTTGATAATGAAGATGAGGATGGTGATTATGAGTCGAATTCAAAATGGAGAAGACCATCATTCAAATGAAAGAAGTCCAGCAGGAAGACTGCCAACCCACCAAAGAAGAAGAGAGGCTCATTCAAGAGTTATGTGAGTCAGATAAAAGAAGCTGATGAGGAGGAAGATAAAGAATCATTAGATGAGCAGGCCTTTATGGCATCAACTCAAGGTGGTAGTTCAACCTCTAAAGAGGAAGAGGAGGTTGATAAAGAAGAACCAAATCTTAAAGTTGAGTTGGAAGCAGCTTCAAAGGAGATAATTAGAAGGGGCAGAACCATAAAAAGGTTGGAGGCTCACATAAAACAAGTTGAAGCAAAGTCTGAGGAAGCTAAAAGTCAAAAGGATGAAATAAGGGCTGAACATATTGACTTGAAGAGAAGATTTGAAGAACAGATCAAAATATATGAAGACCTTACAATAGAGCTTGGCTCAAGGACTTCAAAAATTGAAGGAATAGAGAAAGAGTTGTTGAGACTTCAACAACAACTCAAAAGGAGTGAAGAGAACATGCAAAAGCTTGAAATGATAGGAGAAACAAGTTCTGCAAGAGAAAAGAAGGATGAAGAGAAAGTGCAGCAATTTGAGGCTGCATTGCCTAAAGATAATAAGAATGTGTCGCAGAAGTTGAAAGAGAAGGTTGTGACTCAAGAGAAGATAGCTGAGAATAAAGAGGATTTGAAGAAGCAACCTAGGGTGGCAAATAAAAATGAAGAAAAAAAGGTCAGCTAGCAAAGGGCTACGGCTAAACAAAAGAAGAAGAAGAAGAAGGTGACAGAAATGAAAGTCATACAAGCAAAGAAGCCAGCTACGTTGCCTACACAACATGTAATGAACAAAAGAAAACAAGCTATGATTAGACCTAAGAAGAGGCAGTTTCAAGGTCACTGTCTTTATTGTGGAGTTTGGGGTTATAAGGCGAGTAACTGCTGGTGGAGAAGGCCAGTATATGTCTCCAACTTGAGAAGATATGATGCTGCATACAGGGGGAGACAATACAAAATTTAGAGGAGAACATCTGTTGTGAGTTCTTGCATATACTGTAAAAAGCAAGGACACACCGACAGGGATTGTTGGTAGAAGTGCAAACCAGTGGTTTCAAAGAACAAGTTTGCTATATTGGTAGACTTGGAATAGTGTGAAAGGTGCGGGCAGGATGGCCATAATGCCAAGAGATGCATGACACTTCTTCCTGAGTAAGAGAAGGCACTCGATGGCACAATAAAAACAAACGGTGCAGTCAAAGCTGAGAAAAAAGAGAAAGCTATCTTCTAGGCAGTTCAAAAGATGGAATATAAAGCTAAAAGGGAGGTGGCTAATACAGCTGAAATTGCACTAAAGGCTGATTACAAGGATAAGCAGTGGATCCTTGATAGTGGATGCACTTCACACATGACAGGAGACAAAAGTAAATTATGAAAGCTAAACAAGTCGAGAGAAGGCAGAGTCAAGTTTGGCAATGATGATTCACTCAACATCAGTGGTCAAGGGTCAGTAAATATTGGAAAAGGAAGGTTGAAAGATGTTTTGCATGTTGAAGGACTAAGATATAATCTAGCATCTATCAGCCAGCTATGCAATGAAGACCATAAAGTGATATTCACAAAAACAGGTTGCCAAGTAAAGAGTAAAGAAGGCAATACTATTGCAGCCGGGAAGAGAACAGCTGGAAATTTATATGTGATTGATGAGGACAAGACAAACAGCTGTTTACTTACAAAAGAAGAAGAAAATCAACTCTGGCATAGGAGGCTGAGACATATAACACAGAAGAATATGAGGAAGCTGACTACTACTCATGCAATCAGAGACATTCCAGACCTCAAGAGAGAGAGGGAGTATGTCTGCTTAGCATGCTCTAAAGGAAAATAGGTCAGAAAGCAGTATAAGGCCAAAGAGTTCAATTCTGAAGTAGTGCTTGACATTGTGCATACTAATTTGTGTGGACCGATGAGGACAAAAGGGTTGAATGGTGAGAGGTACTTCATCTTATTTGTTGATGATTATTCTAGAAGCACCTGCATCATGCACCTCAAACACAAGTCAAAAGTTCTGAATTGCTTCAAGAGATACAGAAGATTGGCTGAAAATGAGAGTGGAAAGAAGATCAAAGTATTGAGGTCAGATCAAGGCATTGAATTCACAAATAGAGCTTTTGAGGATTACCTTAAGAAGCATGGAATTCACCATCAGATGGCAGCAGCAAGAACACCTCAACAGAACGGGGTGGTAGAAAGGAAAAATAGAGCTGTGGTTGAAATGGCAAGAACTCTACTGCTGGAATCTAAGCTTCACACAAAATTTTGGACAGAAGCAATATTTACAGCTGTACATCTACTGAATAGAGTCTTACTAAGGCCCAATATTGATAAGAGTCCATATGAGCTATCGAGTGGGAAGAAGACAACAGCCAAGTATCTCAGAATCTATGGCCGCCTATATTTTGTGAAGAACAAGAAGCAAAACTTGGGAAAATTCAATGCTAGGTATGATGAAGGCATCTTTGTGGGATACTCAACAAAGACAAAAGGTTACAGAGTTTTCCTGCATAAGCTGGGAAAAGTGATCACGTCCAATGATGTGAGAATAGATGAGAATTGGAAAACAATGCATAATGGAGAAGCTGAGGAGAACGAAGAAGATGACTTCAAGATAGATGAAGAATCAGACCAATCTGAAGAAAAGGAACAAGAAGTAAGTTCAAACTTAGAGAAGAGTGAGTTTGAAGATGAAGAAAGAGATCCTCTTGTAGCTACGACTGTGCAAGAAAGAAAGACAAAGAAAATGTGGACCAGTGCTTATCAAGGAAATCAAATGATAGGTGACCCATCAGCAGGAGTTACAACAAGAAGAAGAATTGTGGGAGCTACTGCTTTACTTTTACAAGTTGAACCTAAATCTGTTGAAGAGGCTACACAAGATATAGCCTGGGTCAAAGCTATCAATGAGGAGTTGGATCAAATCGAGAAGAATGATATATGGGAGCTGGTTCCAAGACCCACTAACAAGAATGTCATAGGAACAAAATGGGTGTTTAGGAATAAACACAATGAAAATGGCAAGGTGGTGAGGAACAAGGCCAGGTTGGTTTGCAAAGGCTACACTCAGATAGAAGGAGTAGATGTTGATGAAACTTTTGCACCAGTGGCAAGGTTAGAAATTATTAGAATGTTCCTAACTTTGGCAGCACATAAGAGGTATAAAGTTTATCAGATGAATGTGAAATTAGCCTTTCTGAATGGGCTCCTAAAAGAAGAAGTGTATATTGAACAACCCAATGGAGTACAAATCAGTAAGGATGAGACAAACATGTGCAAGCTAAAAAAAGCCTTGTATAGCCTTAAACAAGCCCTAAAAGCATGGTACAATAAGCTGGATGCGTATTTGAGAAGGTTAAACTTCAGAAGAGGAACAATTGATAATAACCTATATGTGTTTAACTCAGAGAAAGGCCAGCTAATAACCATAGTATATGTCGACGACATCATCTTTGGAGGGGATCACTCTGAGCTATGCCAAGATTTTGCACAGAAGATGAGTGAGGAATTTGAGATGTCATTGATTGGAGAAATGACCTACTTTCTTGGATTACAGATAAAACAGTGTAAAGAAGGTATTTTTATTTCTTAGATAAAATATGCCAAAAAGATGCTGAAAAAGTTTGGCATGGAGGATAGCAGACCTATTAGTACCCCTTTGACAGTGGGCTGTAAGTTAACAAAAGATCAGGAGGGAAGGAGTACAAGCCCTACAGAATACAGGAAGATGATAGGGAGCCTTCTATACCTTACAGCATCAAGGCCTGATCTTATGCAAGCTATGTGCGTTGTCAGCAGATTCCTAAGGAATCTAATGTGTTGGCAGTGAAAAGAATCCTAAGATACCTCAAAGGGACACTAGAAATGAGTTTGTGGTATCCGACCATGGATTCTGTAAAACTACGAGTATACACTGATGTAGACTGGGTAGGAAGTATAGATGACAGAAAATCAACCAGCGGCTGTAGCTTCTACTTGGGTTCAAATGGTTAAGTAGAAAGCAAAATAGTGTTGCTTTGAGCACAGTTGAGGCTGAGTATATGACTGCTTGTGCAGCATGTACTCAAGTGATATGGATGTAAAGATAATAGGCAGATTTGGGTGTTGAAGTGAAGTTACCAGTGAGTGTACTTTGTGATAATCCGAGTGCTATTGATCTCAACAAGAATCCGGTTCAACATTCAAGGAGCAAGCATATTAACATCCTGTATCACTTCATCAAAGATCAAGTGGAATAGGGTACAATTCTGTTGGAGTATGTTGGCACTAAAGATCAAATTTCAGATATTCTAACTAAACCTCTGTCCACAAAGCTGTTTGAAAACCACAGATTGAGTCTATCTATGCAATTGCCTCCTCAAGCCTGAAAATCAGGCAAATCCTCCATCTCTACTTTGTGAGTTTTTCAGATTTGTAATTGGTTGGCAAAGTGGGAGAGAAGCAACAGTGCAGGGGGAGCTGTTAAGGAAGGGGGAGTGCATATTTAGGGGGAGTTGTAGTTCATCTGCTTTTGGATTATTACTCTAAGAAGATTATGAAGGACTGTTGCATAATGGCTTTTGTTGTAAGTGTTGCCAACAATTAAAAAGGAGGAGACTGTTGTTCCCACAACCTTGTATGGGTTGTAATTGTTGTCAACTAGATTTAAGTGTGCAAGTAATTTGAAGCTACATAGAGGGGCAAAAACGTAAATCATAATATAGTAAGCCCTACTAGGGTTTTCATGGAAGAGAGTATATAAACCAAGACCTTGGAAGACATATGTGTGGGGGACAGCAAAACACTAGAACTCTCGGCAAAAACACAACTTTACAAGAGAGAAAACCTTACACGATAACACACACCACCAGTTGAACGAGAGAAGACCCTAAACGGCAAAACCCAACCTTGGAAGAGAGAAAATAAGTGAACAGCCAAATAGGTGTGGACGACAAAGAGGTGAACGGCTAAATAGGTGTGGACGATAAAGAGGGTACACGGCCAAACAACCTACACGGAAAAAGGGTGTAAACAGCTGGACGGTGAGAGAGAAAATCTGCGAGAGACGTACAACCACCGGGAGAGAAACGGAGGACACGGCAAGGAGACAACACGATAAAGAGACCTTGGACAGCAAGGGAGACCTTGGTCGGTTGAAGGAAAATCGTGTGACCAACGGCAAGAGAGAGGACACCACCGATTGGAAGGAAATCGTGTGACTCACGGTAAGAGAAGTGACTGCGCACCATTGGTGAGAGAAGACAGCGTACCATCCGTAAGGGAAGAGAAGAGAAACCGTGGAAGAGAAGAGCTCCGGGTGAGCAAAGGTGAAAACAGACTTGTTGGAGAGAAACGGGAGAGCTAAATGGATACAAACTAGAAAAAGAGGCACCCACCACCGTAAGAGAGAGAAAGCCACCACCAGAAGAGCAGACCAGACTAGACATACACCACTGGGAGAGAGAGAGACACCATCGGAAGAGCAAAGCAGACCAAACATACACCACCAGAAGAGAGAAGAAACCAAAACGCGATATCACTGGAAGAGAGAAAAAACCAAAAACGTGAGATCACCTAGAAGGGAAGAAAACCAGAAACGTGAGGTGAGGGCAAAAACCAGAAACGGAAGACCAGCGGAACCGTGAAACGAACGAGGAGAGCAGACCTGGTATTCGTGAGACTTGAGAACAGCGAAGCGGATGCAGACCTGAAACATGAGACCAGAATGTATGTCGGCATGAGTCCAGAATGTGCGACGGCATGACTGATCAAAAGCGTGGGACAGGCTGTGAGATGTGAAATGGCAGATCAGAAGCGTAAGTGCAAGCCATGAAACCATGAGATGGTGAAAGTAGGAGTTGTGTAAAACAACCTAGAGAAGAAATTTGGTGAAGCATTGGAAAGAACTCAACATATTTCTAGATTTCTTCAAGAGAGGTTAGAGAGTTATTGTTCCCACAGCCTTGTATGGGTTGTAATTGTTGTCAACTAGATTTAAGTGTACAAGAAAGTAAAGTCATATGGAAGGGCAAGAATGTAAAACCGCCGCGTAAGCCCTATTAGGGTTTCATGGAGAAGAGTATATAATGGTCTTGGAAGACAAAGCTAAAGGGTGTCGGCAATATTGAGCATTCAGCAAACCTTGACAACCGACCAACCAAAGAGAACACCAAACCCTACACGGAAGAACACCACTGGCAATTAAGTAAAATGGACAAAAACCTAAAGCAAAAACATAGCTGTCGTTGGAAATTGAATATAATGAAGAACGACCAAATTGAGCAAATCGGAGTATACTGTGTGACAGCAAGAGAGAAAAACCCGTGAGGAACGGCACACTATCGGCACACCACCGGTCAGCGAGGAGACAACACGGCAAAGAGGTAGAGAGAGAAACAGACAATCGAAAAAAAAAAAAAAGGACAAAACGGTGGCAAAGGGGACGACAGACGAAGAGCGGGTGAAAATCCGACACGGCCAAAGAGGAGAGTGGACGGTGAGATAGATCTGGCTGGACGGTGAGAGAGATCTGGTTGGACAAAGAGAAAGAAAACGTAGCCAATAGACGAAGAGAGAGAAAAAGAAGCCAACAGACGAAGAGAGAGATGCCACTGGAAGAGCAGACAGTAGATCTGTGACGGCAAGGAGAGAACCATGAAACGGACAAAGAGAGAGACACCACCAGAGACGGCCGTTGGAAGAGAGAGAAAAGAGGTATATGGCCAGAATAGAGGAGTCGATGGGAAGAAGAGTGACGACAAGACGGGGATGGACGGCAGGATGAAGAAAAGTAGACCACCAGCAGAGAAGGGAGGAAATCCATGATGGCCAAGTGGGTGAACGGAAAAGAGAAATCCGGCGGTAAGAGAGAGAAATCTAGCTAGACGGTGAGAGAGAAACGAACAAGTGTGTGACATGGAACGACAAACCAGAAACATGAGGCAAGCCATGAAACAGTGAGACTGTGAAACAGAAGACGAGTGAGACCGTAAGACGGTGAAAGCAAGAGCTATGTGAGACAACCTACAGAAGGAATTCAGTGAAGCATCGAAAAGAACTCAATGTATTTCCAGATTTCTTCAAGAGAGGTTAGAGAGCATTGCGGTGAACTTCTAAGCAGCAGTGGAGAAGCCTTTCAATTCAACAGAGGCAAGACAAGCTAGAAGAAGGGTAGACACAGTAAGTGACACTCTTTGTATTGTACTTGCTTTGTATTTGCAATAGTGAAAGTAACAGAGGATTAAAACATCTATTGTAACTATATTACGGACATAAGGAGTACCACACTGGTATTCTCAAGTATAGTGGATTGTCTCGGTAGAGGAAGAATCCCTACCACCGTGGACGTACGTCACATTGATGGAACCACATAAATCTCTTGTGTCCTTACTTTGATTTATATTTTGTGTTTTGAATTAAGTTGTGAACGCAGCTAAAGTATCATCGAACCTATAACCTAAAAAAGACCTAATCAAGAATATCAGATTTATCTAATAGGTAAGGTGTCTGAAAGGTGACTTTGGGGACTATTGTGTTTAGTAGGTAACAATAGATCTACCTTAGTCAAATTTGAGAAAGAGTTTGCTTTTAAGAAGAGGTTGAAGTTGTTCATATACCTACGTATTGACGAGAGCGAAAGTATTAAAGAAGTAGAATACTTTGGCTTAAGTTATTAGTGTTTTTAAGGGGTGTGATATTGATTCACCCCCCCTCTCAGTATCATAGACTAGTAGATCCTAGGGTGAAGTCAGAAACTTCAATTTGACATTTCTTAATAGTAGTAATAGTTATGAGACTATAAGTTGAAGTAAGTTGAGCCATGAAGCTTTATAGTTAATATTATACTCCTAAATAAATCTTTTAGCAATGAGTTAAGCTTCATAATGTTCTACTGTGCCATCTGTCTTTGTCTTCATCTTATAAATCCATTTGCATCCCATTAAGGCCTTGCTTTGAGGTAGTGGAACTAGATCCCAAGTCTGGGTTATCTCTAAGGCTTGTAATTCTTCTTTTATAGCTTGCTACCACAAAGGATTACCATTAGCTTCTTTATAGCTTTGGGGTTCATAAAGAAAAGAAATGGTGGAGTTAACAAAATTATGTTTAAGATGAGAGAGACTAACAACATAAGGTTCTAAATAAGAAGGACGTTTAGTAGTTCTTACAAGATAGAACAACTGAGATAATTGAGCCAAAAGAGTATCATGTTGAGCTCATCTTTGATGGCTAATGTTGGATTTGTTGTTAACAACATCTCATATATGTGTCCTTGATTGATTTGATGTTATGAGTGCCTTCAAGATATGTTTGCTGCATTTATAAAGTGTTGGTAGCTGATTTATTCAAGAGTTAAAGAAGAGGGTGTTGGTGGAATGTACCGAGAATGAGGAGAGAAAGTAAGGCTGAAATCAAGATACTACCTTACGCTGTAAAAAATGATGAGTTGATTCAAATTATTGGTGGTGTTTTGGCTATAAAAAAAAAGCACTAGTTATTGCCTCTGACATTGCATTTAGCAGTGGCACTACAAGTCACTTGCTGGGTGGGAGTTAATGGTGATCGTTGACCCTAAATTCAAAAAGTCAATATTGACCGTTAACTTTAAATTCAAGAAATCAATGCTGACTATTGATGATAGGGCAATCCTTGGGAATCAATGCTAACCATTAATGGCAAGGCAATCCTTGGGAATCAATGCTGACTATTGATTATAGAGCAATCCTAAACTCAAGGCTTATAAATACCCATGTAGCCACCAAAAGAATAAAAAACAAGGGTTCGGTAAAGCAAAAATAACATTCAGTAGTAGAGCAAAAATAACATACAATGGCAGAACAAAAACAGCATCTAATGACAAAGCAAAAATAGCTTTTAGTGACAGAGCAAAAACAGCACTTAACGGCAGAACCAAATAGCATCCAGCAACAGAACAAAAGAGCATCCAACTGCAAAAAAGAAAAAGCCTCCAGCAGCCAAAAAGAAAGAGCCTCTAATAGCAAACAAGAAAAAGCATCCTGTAGCAAAAACACAAAAGAAAGCTATAGAAAATGAAAAAGAGAGCTGTAAAGAAATAGAAAAAGAGAGTTGTAGAGAATGATAGAAAGAGCTATAGAAAAATAGAAAAAGAGAGCTATAGAGAACGAAAGAGAGAGCTGTAGAGAACAAAAGAGGCAATGGCAGAAAAGAAAAGAGAGACAGCAGTGGAAAGGAAGGAGAGACCAGTAGGAGCAAAAAAAAGGGAGAACAATAGAGAGTTGAGAAAACATGGCAAGAGAAAAACCTTGTAGAGGCATGAGAGAAACCTAATAAAAAGCTTGAGCAAAGACTAACAGAGAGAGGGTAGAGACCGGTAGTGAGGAAGGACAAATTTGGTAAAGAGTTAAGACCTACAGAGGGGAGAGAATCGGCAAAGAGTTGAGACTAGCAGAGAGGACAGTATCGGTAAAAAGTTAGGACCAGCAGAGAGAACAGAACATGCAAAAGTGAAAACAGCAAAAAGAAAGGAGAAGATTAGTTGTCTGCCATAGTAACTTGTGCATATAGAGAGATCTTTCCCAGGCGAGTTTTTATCATAATCTTTTTCTATACTTCTTTGTAAAAGGGTATGAAACCCTTGGGGTGATCAAGAGATCATTGTAAGTGATTAAGGAGTGATCTTTCCACAATGGTTAAGGAGAGATCCTTCTATTACATCATTTGTATCCCTTGATAGCAAGAGTGGAACATGTGATCTATAAAAGATCCTATCACACTGTGGATGTAGCACACTGTGTGTTCTCGGTGCTTATGCTTGCTTGATATTCATACAACCATTCTCACATAAAGAAGTAAGATAAAATTAGATCATAGACTTTAACATGTCATAGAGGTTTAACCTGGATAGATTTGTAAAATGTAAGCATCTCACATTGATTTACCCCCTCCCCTTTTCAGTGTAAGACCTAAGAAGGTCCTTATCAATTGGTATCAGAGCATGGTTCCTTTCTTGATCCATTTTGCTTGCTTTGATCTAAAATGTTTTTTGCTAATGCTGAGAATCTTTACCTCTACTGCTAGTTAATATCATAGACAACATAAACAGTGTTAATAGCAAGGGTATTCCCACATTTGATAGACGAAATTATCAATTATAGAAGAATAGAATGCTCCCATATTTACTGTCACTTGGTCTAGATGTGTTTGAATCCACTGTCAATGGCTTCACTCTTGCTGCTAAAGGTGCTGTTATGACACCTATTGATAAGAAGAATTTAGAGTATGATGGAAAGGCTAGAAATAAAAATGCCTTATATGCCTCTTTATTAGACAAAGAATTCACCAAAGTGATGGAGTGTAACACAGCTAAACAAATTTGGGACAAATTAAAGAATATTTATGAAGGAGATAAGGTTGTGAAGGAAGCCAAGCTACAAATCTAGAAGAGCAAATTTGAAGATATATAAAGATGCTGACTGATGAATTTGTGGATGCCTTCTTTACAAGAGTAAATGAAATTGTATGTTCCATTAAACGCTATGGAAAGGAGATCAACGATGCTACTATGGTAAGAAAGATACTTAGAACCTTGCCAGAAGCTTTTAATGCCAAAGTTTCCTTTATAGAAGATAAAGATTTGGATAGGCTGCCCCTGGATGATTTTCACAGCATATTGGTGGCTTATAAAATAAGAATAGCCCTAACAAAGAAAGAATAAAAGCCTAGTGGAGATGGTAAGGACCATGTTAGCTAAGCATGGTACCTCACATGGCTATTAGAAAGAGGCTATCACTACTACCACTCATATTCAAAACAATTGCTTGATGAGACCACATACAGAGAAAACACCCTATGAGTTGTGGAATGGAAAAAAGACAAGTGTAAAACATTTTAAAGTATTTGGAAGCCTATGCCTCATTAAAGTCAAAGGCAAGAATCTTGGAAAATTTGATGAGAAGGCTAATAAATTCATATTCTTGCGTTATGTACCAAATGGAAAAGGCTTTAGATGTTACAACAAAAGGCTATAGAAGATTGTAAATAGCTTTGATGTTAGTAATTAAAGATGGTTCCATAATGCAATCACAACACGAGGAAGCTAAAGATGCCGTGTGTAATGATGAAAAGGAATTTGAAAGTGATAAATCAAAGGCTATTTAGCATGAGGAAGACGTTGATTCTCAAATTACAAGTGATGAAGAAACTAAATCAAGACATTCCTAAACTCATAAAAGAGTTAGAGCTGAAGTTGAGGTTAAAAACATTATTGGTAGCAAAAAGAATTCTGTGTAGACTAAAAGAAGGCTAAAAAGTGGTGAACAAACCTCATTAAACTCTGAAGTTGACCCTAAGTTAGTGGAAGAAGCATTAAAGCACAAGGAATGGGTGTATGTTATGAATGAAGAACTTGATCAAATTGAAAAGAATAACACTTGGTGTTTAATTCCAAGACCTAAAGGGAAAAATATCATTGGAACCAAGTGAGTGTTCAGAAATAAGTTTAATGAAAATGGTGAGGTTGTAAGAAACAAGGCAAGACTTTTCTGCAAAGGCTACTCATAAGTAAAAGGTGTTAATTTTGAAGAGACCTTTGCTCCTGTGACCAGACTTGAAGCAATCAAAATATTCATGGTCATTGCTACTTAAGAAATTACAAAGTTTATTAAATGGATATGAAATTAGCATTTTTGAATGAAGAGCTTGAAAAAGAGGTATTTATTAAATAGCTTGATGATTTCATACTTGATCATAATGGTTCAAGTGTGTGCAAATTGAAAAAGGCTTGATACGGCTTAAAATGGAATGTGGACAACAACTTGTACATAAAGCAAGATAAACAAGGCTAATTAATTGTTGCGGTTGATGTTAATGACATAATTTTTGTTGCTAAAAAAGATGCCTTTTGCACTGCTTGTGCCAATTACATAAGTCAATATTGACTATTAACCCTAAATTTTAGGGGTTAAGGCTGACTGTTGACCCTTGACCATTGACCTTAAATTTTAAGATGTCAATGTTGACCATTGACCTTAAATTTTAGGAATCAAATTTGGCTGTTGATTATAAGGCAACCCTAGGGAATCAATATTAACTGTTGATAAGTGTGTAACCTTAATCTTAAAGCTTTATAAATACCTTCATACAACTTGCAAATTTGAGAGGTAGAAAAATTGAGAGGACGACAAAGGTTGCAGAGGTGAACGGTAAACATAATAGCCAAGGAGAGGTGAACGGTAAACCTAAAGCCAAAAAGAGGTGAATAGCAAACATAAAGCTAAGGAGAGGTAAACAACAAACCTAAAGCCAAGGAGAGGTGAACAACAAACCTAAAGCCAAAGATAGGTTAAGCGGCAAAAAGAGAGGCAGCCACTAAAGAGAGAATGACCTGCCAAGGCAAAGGAGGTAGCCACTAAAGAGAGGTGCAGCCAGCCAAACAAGGTGCAGTAAGTCAGCAACCTTACCAAAGGGAGAACATGGTGCAACAATCGGCAACCACACCAAACTAGAGGAGGACGTGTAGCAACCACACTAAACTAGGGAAGACATGCAGCAGCCACACCAAACCAGAGAACAAGGTGTGCAATTGCCAAACCAAAGGGAGAAGAAGAAGGTAGCAACCAGCCAAACCAAAGGAAGAAGTTGCAACAACCACCCAAGGAAGAAGTTGTAACAGCCACTCAAGGACAGGTGTAGTAGCTAGTAAACCATTCAAGGTAAGGTGCAACAACTGGCAAACCAACCAAGAGTAAACAACAATAGCAGCAAGTGCAGGCATAACCAATAAGTGCAGACATGACCAGTAATAGGCACAACTAAAGCAAGCAGCAAATGTAGGCATAACCAACAAGTACAGGCATAACCAGCAGCTTGCAACTATAAGTAGCAAGTGCAGGCACAACCGGCCAAGGCAATAGGTGAGGCAACTTGTCAAGGTAGCAAGTGAGGAAACTTGCTAAGGCAATAGGGGAGGTAGCACCAATAGCAGGGGAAGAAACCTACCAAGGCAATAGGTATGGCAACATTGGCAATAGAAGAAAAGAACCTACCAAGGCAGCAGGTGAGGTAACACTGGTAGTTGAGGAAGAGAACTTGTAGTAAAAATAACTTGCGGACATAGAGAACTTGCTGAGAAGAGATTAGTAAAGCTTGAACAAAGACCGATAGTGACAAAGGAGAAGATTCGCTTTCTGCATTAGCAGCTTGTGCACATTGAGCGATCCTTCTCAAGAAAGTGTTAGTTATTAATCTATTTATACACTTCGTGAAAAAGGGTGGGAGACCCTTGGAGTGATTGGAAGTTCAACTCTTTGATCAGGAGATCATTATAAGTGGTTAAGGAGTAATCTTTCCACAACATAATTGTATCCCTTGATAACAAGAGTGGATTATGTGATTTAGGAATGATCTTATCATACCGTGGATGTAGCTCACATATTATGGGTGTACCACATAAAAATTGTTGTGTGTTCTCTTGTACTCACGCTTGATTAATATCCATACAGCCACGCTTACATAAAAAAGCAAGATAAATAATTGGATCATCGACTCTAACAAGTCACAGAGGTTAATCTGGACAAATTTGTAAAATGTATCTTACACTGATTTACCCCCTCCCCCACTCATTATGAGATGTAAAAAGGTCCTCATTAAGTGGTATCAGAGCTGGTTTCTTCTATTGATCCAATTTGTCTACTTTGATTTGAAATTGTTGTTGCTGTTGTAAATCTTTACATCTACTACTGGTTGATATCATGGATAGCATGAATAGTGTTAATAGCAAGGGTATTTCTATTTTTGATAGATAAAATTATTAGTTATAGAAGAATAGAATGTTCCCATATTTGATGTCACTTGGTTTGGGTGTATTTGAATCTACTATTAGTGGTTTCATCCTTATTGCTAAAAGTGCTGTTATGGTGCCTTCTGATAAGAAGAATTTTAAGTATGATGGAAAGGTGAGAAATGCCTTATATGCCTCTTTATCAAACAAAGAATTCATCAAAGTGATGGGGTGCAACATAGCCAAGCAAATTTGGGACAAATTAAAGAACATTTATGAAGGAGACAAGGTTATGAAGGAAGCCAAGCTAAAAATGTGGAGGAGCAGATTTGAAGACATTAAGATGCAGAATGATGAATCTATGGATGCCTTCTTCACAAGAGTGAACAAAATTGTGTACTCCATTAGAGGCTATAGAGAGATCAATAATTCTACTGTGGTAAGGAAGATACTTAGAACCTTACCAAAAGCTTACAATGCTAAGGTTTCCTCTATAAAAGATAGAAATTTGGATAGGCTACTTTTAGATGATTTGCATAACATATTGATGGCTTATCAAATGAGAATAGCCCCAATAAAGAAAGAAAAGAAATCTAAGATGGATAAGGAGCTGGGCTTTAAGGCAATGAAGACATTAAAGATTAAAGACCGAGATGAAGAATCTGATAGCAACTCTAAAGAAGAAGATGATGGTACTAAACTAGATGAAGTCATGGCATACATCACCAAAAATATGAGGAAAGGAAAAGGGAAGTACAAAGGAATATTACCTTTGAAGTGCTTTAGCTGTGGAGAAATAAGGCACTTTGTCGTGGACTGTCTAAAGAGAATAGAAGCAGACAGTGATGATGATGATGAGCCAACCCTAAGGTAGAGAATAAAGAAATCTAGTCATCCTAAAGCTGGAAATTCAAGTGCCAAAAGGAAAAAGCAACTCTTTAAATCCAAAAGTAGAAATTTTTTGAGCAAGCTAGATGAAGAAGATTCTGAAGCAGAAGTTGATGATGATTCTGATGATGATGTTGCAAAGAATGTGCTGGTTGCTAAAGTAGATGATGTTTTAGAATCTTCAAGTGATGAGGAATCAATTAAAGAGGAAGAGGATGAGTTAGTGCAGCAACTTGAGAACGAATTGAGAGCTTGTTTGCACAAAAATAACAAGTTGGAAAAAGAAGTAAAGCATCTCAAGAAGTTGTATGAAAATTTTGCAGTTGATGAATCTTATCTTCAGGTAAAAGAAAAGGAATTTGAAGCAAAAGAAAAGGAGTACTTGAAGAGAATTGAGGAGCTAATTGTACTTAAGGCAAAGCAAGGCAAGATACATGAAGATCTTGGCATTAAGGTGATTGCATAAGAGCAAGAGGTGCTGATTTTGCAAGCCAAGTTCTACAAGGCTGAGTTCAAACTAAAGAAGTATAAAGAAAGCTTTATACAGGCCATGGAAGTGAGAGGAGAGTCGTCTTCAGCAAATGCCATTAAGAAGGATGCTACCAAAAAATTGGATGAGTGTTTAAACAAATAAAGACCTCATTCCATGGGGAAGAAATGACTTAGTTATATTGAAAAGCCAAATGAAAAGGTAGCAAAAAAGAAGAAAATTGTGTTTGTGCTTGAAAGCAAGCACAATTTATGTGTTCCAAAAGTTAAGGCTAAATTTATGTGTTCAGCCACCCCCTAGAGGCTAAGGTATGCCTCGAACCCTTCTCCTTTTCCCTCTTTTATTATTCATTGGATTTGTTGTCAAAGGGAGAGATATTTTGCATAAATCCAAAGAGAGTATATACTGATCAAAAGGGGGAGTAACTTGAAAGGGGAGAAGCAGAAAAAAGGGATAGTTAAACGTATAAGTACATACAAAGGGGAGATGTATGTTTCAGAGGGAGTTGTATATGTCAAAGGTTGTTATTTATGCTTAGTTATTGATTGTTGGATTTACTATGTTGCCAACAATTCCAAAGGGGGAGATTGTTAAGCCCATCTTTGATGGCTAATGTTGGATTTGTTATCAATAGCATCTCACTTAGTTGTTCTTGTTAATTTGATGTTATGAATGTCATTGAAATGCAAAAAGGTTGTTAGGCAAATCCATTAGATTTGTTGTTAACAACATCTCAAATAATTGTCCTCGTTAATTTGATGTTATGAATGCCATTGAGATGCAGAAAGGTCATTGGGCAAAACCATTGATGGTAGGTCAACCCTGAAGTCGATAAATTAATGTTGATTGTTGACCCTAAATTTTAGGGGTCAAGGCTGACTGTTGACCCTTGACCATTGACCCTAAATTTTAGGAAGTCAATGTTGACCGTTAATACTAAATTTTAGGAATCAAATTTAGCTATTGATTGTAGGGCAACCCTTAGGAATTAATGTTGACTGTTGATGAGTGTGCAACCCTAATCTCAAGGCTCTATAAATACCTCCATGCATCTTGCAAGACTGATGTGTGGCCTGTAGAAAATTTGAGAGAAAATCAAGGGCTGTAGAGGTAAACGACAAACCTAAAAGCCAAGGAGAGATGAATGGCAAACCTAAAGTCAAGGAGAGGTGAATGGCAAACCTAAAGCCATGGAGAGATGAACGACAAGCCTAAAGCCAAAGATAGGTTGAGCAGCAAAGAGAGAGGCAGTCACCAAAGAGAGAGTGACCGACCAAGACAAAGGAGGCAACCACCAAGGAAAAGTGTAGCCAGCCAAGAGAGGTGCAGCTAGCCAAACAAGGTACAACAGCTAGCAACCCTACTAAAGGAAGAACAAGGTGCAATAGTCGGTAACCACACCAAACCAAAGGAAGATGTTCAGCAACCATACCAAACCAAAGGAGATGTGTAGCAACCACACCAAACCAGAGGAAACAAGCAGTAGCCACACTAAACCAAAGAACAAGGCATGCAGTAGCCACACTAAAGTGCAGTAGCCAGCCAAACCAAAGGGAGAAGAAAAAGGTAGTAGTCAGTTAAACCAAAGGGAGAAGTTATAGTAGCCATAGTTGGCAAACCAATCAAGGAAGCAAAGGTAGGCAACAATAGCAGCAAATGCAAGCACAACTAGCAAGTGGAAGAACAACTAACAACAGGCAGCAAGTTTAAGCACAACCAGCAAGTGCAAGCACAATTAGTAGCTTTCAGTAGTAGGCAGCAAGTGCAAGTATAACCTGCCAGGGCAGCAGGTGAGGAAACCTGCCAAGGCAGCAAGGGAGGTAGCACTAGTAGCAGAGGAAAAGAACTTGCCAAGGCAGCAGGTGAGGCAGCGCTAGCAGCAAAGGAAGATAACCTGCAGACGTAAAGAACTTGCAAAGAAGAGACCAAAAAAGCTTGAGCAAAGACTGGCAGTGAGGAAGGAGAAGATCCACTTTTTGCATTAGCAGTCTATGCACATTGAGTGATCCTTCTCAAGAAAGTGTTAGTTACTAACCTGTTTATAAACTTCGTGAAAAAGGGTGGGAGACCCTTGAGTGATCGAGAGATTATTGTAAGTCATTAAGGAGTGATCCTTTCACAACATAACTGTATCCCTTGATAACAAGAGTGGATTGTGTGATTTAGGAGTGATTTTATCACACCGTGAACATAATTCACACATTGTCAGTGAACCACGTAAAAATTGCTATATGTTCTCTGGTGATCTTATCCATACGACCACACTCACATAAAGAAGAAAGATAAATAATTCGATCATTGACTCTAACAAGTCATAAAAGTTAATATGAACAGATTTGTAAAAAGTATCTCATACTGATTCACCCCCCTCTCAATGTGAGACTTAAGAAGGTCCTTATCATGGTCCTAGTCCTAATAAAAGAACCAAAAGCTAAAAGGGACTAGAAAAAAAAAATTTAAACAGAGAGTAGCTCTAATACCATGATAGAATAAATTAGAAGAAATTGACAAAATAAATTAGAAGTTTATATTGCTTTGTATGTTTTGACGTATATGTGAAAGTTTTATTTATAGAGCTATAGATACAAGAATAAAAGAAAGGTAATAATGTACAAATATTTGATAAAATATTTAATTCTAACTTTGGCAATACAATATTTGACACAATACTAATTTGATAACATAATATTTGATTAACAACAAGTACATAACATGTACATGTTTTTATTTATTTTTACCCTTTTATGTTTGGGTATTCAATCTAAATACCCACTTGTTCTTGTAACTCATTTAGAATTTAATTCAACAAGAAAGCTTGAGATTTCCTCTTAAAGTGAACTTCCCGACTTCTCCCTAAGATCTACTAGTTTGTGATACTGAGAGGGGGGGGGAATCAGTATCACCACAATTCACAATTCGCAGGTAAGTGAACAACTTCAACCTCTTCTTAGAAGTGAACTCTTTCTTAAACTCGACTAAGGTAGATCTATCACAACCTACTAATCACAATAGTCCCCAAAGTCACCTTGCAGACACCTTGCCTAATAGACAATACGGATGTTCTTGTTTAGGTCTTCATTAGGTTATGGGTTGGCTGATACTTTAGCTGCGTTCACAACTCAATTCAAAGCACAGAACGTAAAGCAAATTAAGGACACATGAGATTTACGTGGTTCCGTCAATGTGACGTACATCCACGGTGGTAGGGACTCTCCCTCTACCGAGACTATCCACTATACTTGTGAATACAGATTACAATAGATGTCTTTAATTCTCTGCTCCTTTCAATATTGCAATTACTAAGCAAGTACAATACAAAGAGTGTCACTTACTGTGTCTACCCTTCTTCTAGCTTGTCTTGCCTCTGTTGAATTGAAAGGCTGCTCCACTGTCGCTTAGAAGTTCACCGCAACGCTCTCTAACCTCTCTTGAAGAAGTCTGGAAATACGTTGAGTTCAATGCTTCGCTGAATTCCTTCTCTATGTTGTTTCACACCACTCCTGCTTTCACCGTCTCACTGTCTCCCTGTCTCCTTGTCTCACCGCTTTACTATTTTACGGCTCGCCTGTCTGTTTCTCTCTCTTGCTGTCCAGCCGAATTTCTCTCTCTTCTCGTTGGATTTCTCTCTCTTCACTGGATTTCTCTTTTCCGTTCACCCACTTGGTTGGATTTTCTCCCCTTTCTGCCGGTGGTCTGCTTTTCTTTGTCCTGCCGTCCAGCCTTCTTCGGCCGTTCCCGATTTTCTCTCCCGTCGACTAGTTTCTCTGTTTTTTCGACCGTCTATTTCTCTCTCTTCCAACGTCTAGCCGCCGGATCTCTCACCCGTTCCCGATCTGATCTCGTCTCGTTCCAGTTCGGATCTGGTCTCCCTCACGGTTTTGCTGCACAGTTTCGCTGTTCGTTTTAGCTGCATTTTCTCTCTCTTCGTCTAACGGTTTGCTCGATTTTTCTCTCTCCTTCCCGTCGACGGGTCTGATTTGGCCATCCTCTATTCGCTGTTCTTCATTCAACCCCTACTTTCGGCGTCTCCTTCTTTCTCTCTCTTGACAATACTGTTCACGAGGTTACTGTTCACGACGTCTCCTGTTCACTCAATTTGTCCGTCGGCTGCACTATTTACTCTCTTCGTCCTTGCCGGTGTAGGGTTTGGTATTCTCTTTGGTTGGTCGGTTGTCTAGGTTTTGCTGAATGCTCAATATTGCCAACACCCTGTTCTTTGTCTTCCAAGACCATTGTATCTACTCCATGAAACCCTAATAGGGTTCACGCGGCAGTTTTACGTTCTTGCCCTTTTGTGTGGTTTTACCTTTTTGCCCTTCCATGTGGCTTTACTTTCTTGTACACGTAAACCTAGTTGATAACAATTATAACCCATACAAGGTTATGGGAACAACAATCTCCCCCTTTGTAATTGTTGACAACACTCATAACAAAAGCTATCATGCAGCAATTTCAACTCCCCCAAAATATGCACTCCTCCTTTCTTAATAGCTCCCCCTGCACTATTGCTTCTCTCCCCCTTTGCCAACCAATTACAAATCTGAAAAACTCGCAAAGTAGAGATGGAGGATTCACCTGAACTTCAGGCTTGAGGAGGCATTTGCACAGATAGACTCAATCTGTGCTTTTCAAATAGCTCTGTGGGCTAAGGTTAAGTTAGATCTTGTGTAGCCTCTTCAACAGATATAGATTCAACTTGTGAGAGTAAAGTAGTAGCTCCCACAATTCTTCTTCTTATTGTAACTCCTGCTGATAGGTCACCTATGATATGATTTTCTTGATGAGCAATGGTCCATGTTTTCTTTGGCTTTCTTTCTTGCACAGTCTTAGTTGCAAGGGGATCTCTTTCTTCATCAATCATATACAAATTTCCAGCTGTTCTCTTCTCGGCTGCAATAGTATTGCCTTCTTTATTCTTTACCTGGCAACCTGCTTTTATGAATATTACGTTATGGTCTTCATTGCATAGTTTGCTGACAGATGCTAGATTATATCTAAGTCCTTTAACATGCAGAACATCTTTCAGCTTTCCTCTTCCAATGTTTACTGACCCCTAACCACTGATGTTGAGTGAATCATTATTGCAAAACTTGACTCTGCCTTCTCTTAACTTGTTTAACTTTGACAATTTACTCTTGTATCCCATCATGTGTGAAGTGCATCCACTGTCAAGGATCCACTGCTTATCCTTGTAGTCAGCCTTTAGTGCAATTTCAGCTATATTAGCTACCTCCTTTTTTGCTATGTATTCCTTCTTCTAGACTGGCTAAAAGATAACTTTCTCCTTTTTCACAGCTTTGACTGCATCGCTTGTTTTCATTGTGCCATTGAGTGCCTTCTCTTGTTTAGGGAGAAGTGTCATGCATCTCTTGGCATTATGGCCATCCTGCCTGCACCTTTCACACTGCTCTAAGTCTGCCAATACAACAAACTTGTTCTTTGAAACCATTGGTTTGGACTTCCACCAACACTCTTTGTCAGTGTGTCCTTGCCTTTTACAGCATGTACAAGAACTCACGACAGGTGTTCTCCTTTGAATTTTGTATTGTCTCCCCCTGTATGCAGCATCGTATCTTCTCAAGTTGGAGATATATACTAGCCTTCTCCACCAGCAATTACTCGCCTTATGACCCCAAACTCCACAATAAAGGCAATGACCTTGAAACTGCCTCTTCTTGGGTCTGATCACAGTTTGTCTTCTTCGATTCATTACTTGCTGTGTAGGCAAAGTAGCTGGCTTCTTTGCTTGTGTGACTTTCATTTCAACCACCTTCTTCTATTTCTTCTATTCAGCCGTAGCCCTCTGCTGGCTGACGTTCTTTTCTTCCTTCTTATTTGCCACCCTAGGTTGCTTCTTCAAATCTTCTTTATACTCAGCTATCTTCTTCAGAGTCACAACCTTCTCTTTCAACTTCTGTGGCACATTCTTATTTTCTTTAGCCAATGCAACCTTAGATTGCTACACTTTCTCTACATTCTTCTTTCCTTTTGCAGAACTTGTTTCTCCTATCATTTCAAGCTTCTGCAAGTTCTCTTCACTACTTTTGAGTTGTTGCTGGAGTCTCAGCAACTCTTTCTCCATTCCTTCAATTTTTGAAGCCTTTAAACCAAGCTCTATTTTAAGGTCTTCACATATCTTGATTTGTTCTTCAAATCTTTTCTTCAAGTCAATATGCTCAACCCTTATTTCATCCTTTTGACTTTCAGCTTCCTCAGACTTAGCTTCAACTTGTTTTATATGGGCCTCCAACCTTCTTATGGTTCTGCCCCTTTTGTCTATCTCCTTTGAAACTGCTTCCAGCTCAGCTTCAAGATTTGGCTCTTCTTCATCAACCACCTCTTCCTCTTCAGAGGTTGAGCTACCACCTTGTGCTGATGCCATAAAGACATGCTCATCTGATGAGTCTTCATCTTCCTCCTCATCAACTTCTTTTATTTCACTCATATAGCTCTTAAATGAGGCTCTCTTCTTCTTCTATGGGTTGGCAGTCTTCTTGCTGGACTTCTTTGATTTGAATGATGATCTTCTCCATCTTGAATTCTGCTCATCATCACCATCCTCATCTTCATCATCAAGTTTCACTTTGCACTGAAAAGCAAAGTGTCCAGTCTGCCCACAACGATAACATCTCAAGGCTAGTTGTCCTTTTCCCTTCTTAGACCCCTTTTTGAATATCTTTGTAAAGTAATCCAATACTTCACCTTCATTTTCTTCCTCATCATCATCATCCCCACTGGATGATTCTTCCTCTTCTTTTATCTTTAAGTGCTTCATAGCTTTGAAAGCTGCCTCCTTTGATACCTTTGTTGTTGCAGAACTTTCAACTGACTTTATCCTCATCTCATATGCAATGAGATTGCACTAGAGATCACGCAGAGACATAGAATTGAGATCTCTACTCTCCTCTATGGCTACTACCTTTGAGGCAAACCTCTCAAGCAGAATTCTCAGAATCTTCTTCACAATAGATGAGTCCTTCTTGTTCTTCCTATGACTTCTAAGGTCATTTACAGCTTCAATAACCCTGGTGAAGAACACTTGGATTGTCTCATTCTTCTGCATTCTAAGGGACTCATATCTCTCCTTGAAAACTTAAAGCTTGGCCTCCTTCATTCTGTCATCACCTTTATAGACTTTCTGCAATCTATCCCATATCTCCTTAGCAGATTTGCAGTCCATAACTTTAGCATACTCAGCATCTGTCAATGCTGAAATGATGACATTTGAGGCCTTCCCATTTATCTTAAACTGCCTTAACTCCTCTGGGGTTGGGTCTCTACTTTCTTCCGAAGTCACAAAACCCTCCTGTACACATTTCACCACATTCATGCCCATGGTTGCGAATACCACTTGCATTCTCACTCTCCACATGTGGTAGTTGGTTCCGTTGAAGATTGGAACCTTCTTGTTGTAAGTGGTGCTAGTGTTGGTACTGGCTTCCATTTCTCAGTATGCTAAATAAGTCAACTCCTGGATCCCTTCAAACTAGTACACCAAGCTGTTAAGCTTCATATTGGTGAACCAGGCTCTAATACCAATTGAAGTTCTCGACTTCTCCCTAGGATCTACTAGTTTGTGATACTGAGGAGGGGTGAATCAGTATCACCACAATTCGCAATTTGCAGGTAAGTGAACAACTTCAACCTCTTCTTAGAAGCGAACTCTTTCTTAGACTCGACTAAGGTAGATCTATTGTTACCTACTAATCACAATAGTCCCTAAAGTCACCTTTCAGACACCTTGCCTAATAGACAATATGGATGTTCTTGTTTAGGTCTTCGTTAGGTTATGGGTTGGCTGATACTTTAGCTGTGTTCACAACTCAATTCAAAGCACAAAACGTAAAGCAAATTAAGGACACACGAGATTTATGTGGTTCCATCAACGTGACGTACATCCATGGTGGTAGGGACTCTCCCTCTACCGAGACTATCCACTATACTTGTGAATATAGGTTACAATGGATATCTTTAATTCTCTGCTCCTTTCAATATTGCAATTACTAAGCAAGTACAATACAAAGAGTGTTACTTACTGTGTCTACCCTTCTTCTAGCTTGTCTTGCCTCTGTTGAATTGAAAGGCTACTCTATTGCCGCTTAGAAGTTCATCGCAACACTCTCTAACCTCTCTTAAAGAAGTTTGGAAATACGTTGAGTTCAATGCTTCGCTAAATTTCTTCTCTACGTTGTTTCACACCACTCCTGCTTTCATCGTCTCACTGTCTCCCTGTCTCCTTGTCTCACAACTTTACTGTTTTACAGCTCGCCTGTCCGTTTCTCTCTCTTGCTGTCCAGCCAGATTTCTCTCTCTTATCGCTGGATTTCTCTCTCTTCACTGGATTTCTCTTTTCCGTTCACCCATTTGGCTGGATTTCCTCCCTTTTCTGCCAGTGGTCTACTTTTCTTCGTCCTGCCATCCAGCCTTCTTCGGCCGTTCCCAGTTTTCTCTCCCGTCGACCAATTTCTCTGTTTTTCCGATCATCTATTTCTCTCCCTTCCAACGTCTAGCTGTCGGATCTCTCTCACCCATTCCCGATCTGGTCTCGTCTCGTTCCAGTTCGGATCTAGTCTCCCTCACTGTTTTGCTGCACAGCTTCGCTGTTTGTTTCAGCTGCGTTTCCTCTCTCTTCGTCCGCCGGTTTGCTCGATTTTTGGGCTGTCGATGGCTATGTTTTCTCTCTCCTTCCCGTCGACGGCTCTGATTTGGCCATCCTCTGTTCGCTGTTCTTCGTTCAACCCCTACTTTCGGCGTCTCCTTCTTTCTCTCTCTCTGACGCTACTGTTCACAAGGTTACTGTTCACGACGGCTCCTGTTCACTTGATTCGTCCGTCGGCTGCACTGTTTACTCTTTTCGTCCTTGCCGGTGGTGTTCTTCTGTGTAGGGTTTGGTATTCTCTTTGGTTGATCAGTTGTCTAGGTTTTGCTGAATGCTCAATATTGTTGACACCCTGTTCTTTGTCTTCCAAGACGATTATATACTCCATGAAACCTAATAGGGCTTATGCGGTGGTTTTACGTTCTTACCCTTCCGTGTGGTTTTACCTTTTTGCCCTTTCATGTGACTTTACTTTCTTTCACACGTAAACCTAGTTGACAACAATTACAACCCAGACAAGGCTGTGGGAACAAAACATAGTAATATTTATCCTTAGAAGAAATATCAACCGAGGAGATCATCACCTCATTAATGCCAAGCCACTTTTTTGTATTAGTGTCAAAGCATAAAAAAATCCATCTCCTCAAATGCCTCTCCCATAGACTTCATTACTTGATAGCAACTTGTTTTTGTTGAACTTGGTGCCTCAAAGTTGCAATGTTTTCAAATACATTGCCAGGCTTGCAATCTTGTTAGTTTAGAATTAGTAGTTAACATAATCAATAATGTTTCCATAGTTTTGAAACCCCATTTAGAGTTTGAAAGTGCTATAAAATGGGACAATGGTGGCAACAGAAATAATCGTTTGGTTTTTCAAGAGAGTAATAAGCAAAAGTGTTGTTGGCAATATATCATAAAGTGCTTGTATCATAAAGTGTTTATAACAATAATTCTTTTATAATGATTTAAATTGATAAATAAAATAATATAAGATAATGATTATAACCATTGCATAAATAACATTCCAAAATATGTGACAATTTCTTAGTAGCAATTAAAAACCAACTTAATATTTGTTCATAAGCAATAGTTTGAAATAATTGTATTAATGTTTCAAATTCACACTATTTTTAAGAAGCACTTTTAAGATTATGATTGTAAATTAACTCTATATGTATTGAAACACAACGATCTTAAATGGCTTGAGTAACAATGTTAAACTCATGCTATTTTGAGGTAAATATTTTAAGACAATGAACTAAAAACGATGCTATTTGTATTTTTAGGCAAAGATTTTGAATGAGTCAAATAAAGACTTTTAATCTAAATTAATATGAGCGAAACGTTTTAATGCCATGGAGCAAAATTGTTGTCTTGCAGTATTGGAAGTTTTTATTAATAGTTCATGTACCAATATTTCCTAATGTAGTGATTTTTTTTAACAACCAAACAACATCATTTAATCACTTATATTAAGCCATAAAGGTATCAATCAATTCTAATTTTTCTTTGAAACTCTTAAGTCTTCTCAACTTGAGCTTATCAACAAAAAAACCTCTTGATTGGAGCCTTTTGCAAAATGATATTTTCAAATTAAACCTTAATGTTGATTCTCTTCACTTGCTTCCTTAACTTAAAACCTTAAGTGTTGCCATCGTGCTTCTTAATGATTTGCTTCCCCGGTTTAAAACCTTAATTGCTCATAATTCGACTTATAGGGTTAAATTATGAGCTCAATCTCGACTTTCTCTTCCAATCATCTCTTGTAACTTTGTATCTTTTTATGTTTTTTTAATTTTCTTGAATTTTGTTAATAATCATGTTTCCATGTATCTTAATAGAAAAAAATAGAGGTAATTTTAGAGACTTGGAGTAACTCAAATTGTGAAATACATTTGCACCATGTATCTCCGTTAATTGATTTTATGCTTCTCACTTGCACCAAATCTAGGTATTTTTATTTTTAAAAATTTCTTCTTTTTTTTGTCCCTTTGATTATTTATTATTAGCTATATAATTAGGTTTATTGATTTTTAATCGAAAACTACAATCTTTTTGAATTTTTTATTTGTTTAATATTATTCTCAATTATGGTCACTTCAATAATGTAATAGTTTTCAATTTTTTTAAGTTAAATTTGATTGATATTGTTATGCATCTATTTATCAACTTGTTTTTGTATTTCTCTTATTTCTATTCTTATTAATAATATAGTTGGTTTTTAGGACAAAGAAACATTGAAACTTGGCTTTTGCAACCTATTAGAGGTGTTAGCCATGCTTCCTATTGACTTGCTTTCTTACTTTCTTATGCTTTTGGTTAGACATAATATAAAAATTAGGCTTTTAGCATGTTTTCCCAACACTAAGTGTGTTGATGTTTGCCTCTTTGTTTTTTTTTTGGCTGATTTCTACCATAGATTAAGGTCAACTTTAGTGAATTAAACTTGGTCTCTCAATTTATGTAGATTGTGGTTAGTTTTAGTAAATGGAACTTAGATTATCAACCATTGGATAACATTTTCATTATTTTTAATTCATCGCAAAAGTTTTACTCCCACATTTTCAAAGTTGTTATTTGTTTTTCTATGGTTGGCAATCTATATGTTATCTATATAATGATCTATATGATCTTAAAGTGATTGATTTTAGCATATGGAACTAAAGCTTTCTATAATTGGCTTGCCTTTGTGACATAACTCAATTCGGGATATTCAAACTTCTTTTCGTAAATATTTTTTATTTTTTTAATTGTAATATATTTTTATTTTAATTTTTTAATCTTTTTTTATTTAGGTTCTTTGTTTTCCATTTATATTGAAAATATTTCAATTTATGCAAATACTTTATATTATTAAATTTGTCATACAAGATTTGGTATATATATGTGTGTGCGGGCGCGCGCGCGCGTGTGTATTTTTTATCACTGTGTCTTTTTTTTTTAAGTTGTTTTGTCCACGTCTCAATAATCAATTAAAGAATCATCAATCTTTAGCTCAAAATTGCTACCTTTATGTTTTACAACCATTGCTTTTAACTTTTGAAACTTTTATTTTTATTTAAAATAAATTAATTTTTATTTTAAAATTATTACCTTTAAATATAAAATACTATCCTTTTATCTTGAAAATGTTACTTTTAGTAATGTAACTACTTTTACCAATTAAAAATATTATAATAAAAAATTTAGACTATACTCATTACATAAGCCATCATTGCCTATACACCTATAAGGTGTTGTGTAAAATTTTATAAGACCAATGCCATTGATTCTAAAAGTTACTAAGTAAAACTTTTATTGTTGTGATTTTATTTTCATCATAATAACTGTTATAATTGTTGTATAAAAGATATTATAAAACTTAGAGGTCTTTTGAATTGTACCATGAAGTACTTTCTCACCATCGCTCTTGTTGGCAAGACTGGCCATCACTTTCATGTTGGGTGGCATTTTTTATGGCCACCTTGGATGATGGTGTCAATGTGTTGGCCTAGTATGGCTCAAAATTGCCATTTTAAGGGTTGCTTGATGAGTCTGAATCAATAGTAAAGGCAAAGATGAAATTGAAGTCGATCTTATCTTAGCATCAAACGTCATTAAAGCACTTATGGGGCCAATGTATTCCATCATCACCTTCCCATCTGAGTAGAGTAGGGTGGGTGTCACATGGCCAAGCTTTACTCAAATTTTTGGCCCTGTGATGGCACTAAGTTGCACTTAGTCTCAACCAAACTTTTCATACACAAGACATAATAATGCTTACAGGAATTACTTCCTAACTTTTATTACTTCACTCAAAGTATACAAAAGATACCAAGACTTCTCTCACAAGTGTCTTCTCTATACTTTTCTGTATGACCCTTGGCTGTCATACCACACATTTATAATATTGGTAGTTAACATCCCCAACTACCTAGGGACATGCATGACTTAGCTACCAAGCCAATCATACATAGTGGGACTCCCCTTTTTGGGGCACTCTTTCACTGTCTCATAAGAACATGCTCCTTTATTCAAAAAGAGCATGACACCTTATTAAGGACTTTTTTTAGCCACTTTCTTTAGCCGCCCATGTTCTTCTCTTAAAGAGTTCATGCCAACACACTTGTCTTGGATAAGGCTTTTGGAGGTCATGCATTTCTACCACCTTTGCCACTTCCCACATTTTGGTGAAGATCAATACCTATGACCCCTATTTCTATGTCATATGGAGAAACCATCTAACCTTATCTACCAAATGTGTTAGCTAGCTGTAGTTAATCATTGTTTTGTGCTAGTTAGAGCCTTAGCCTATGTGCCAATGTCATGGCTATAGCCAATCCTTTGGAGAATAATATTAGCCTTTGCTAACTTTAAGAGACATGCACTATCCCCTCAAGTGCATTAAGGAATCTAGCTGTTTGGCTGGGGGAGATATTGATGGGCTTAAGGGGCCACTCATTGCTTTATTGCATGTTGGCTCGTTGCCAATGCTTGTTGCTATGCTGTTGATGCGCCTACTGCTGTGTCGTTGATGTACCTTAAATGCTAATCTCTCCTACTCTCGTGCCATAGCCTTGTTCGCTCTGCTCTAATGCAGAAGTCCTTGACTCACTTTGCCTTGGTTGAGTGCCCACACTCAACTTCTCATGCAAGAATTGGTGCAGGGTGCTATTAATTTACTTGCATCCCTAAACCAATAGGCTTTAAGGGACTAACAAACCATCCCTACTAGCTGAATCTAATGTCCTCATTAGTGGGGTCAATAAATAGTCTTGGATCTGCTTCTCAAACTACCAGAGAGCCACATTTCTCTACAATTGTTCTCATTGTTTGAAGAATTCTTTCAATTTACTAGATACTTAATTTGGCAATTCTTTTTGCTTTGCCTTAATGTCCAACAGTTGAGGATCCTTTCTACCTCATGTTGTATTTTTGTCTTGATTGTTGGAAGAGACCATGTCTTGCTTGTCTCCTTAAAGGCTCATCACCTGCATCCTCATGATAAGGTTTTGAAGTTCCCGACTTCTCCCTAGGATCTACTAGTTTGTGATACTGAGAGGGGGGTGAATCAGTATAACCACAATTCGAAATTCGCAGGTAAGCGAACAACTTCAACCTCTTCTTAAAAGCAAACTCTTTCTAAGACTCGACTAAGGTAGATCTATTGCTACCTACTAATCACAATAGTCCCCAAAGTCACCTTTCAGACACCTTGCTTAATAGACAATACGGATGTTCTTGTTTAGGTCTTCGTTAGGTTACGGGTTGGCTGATACTTTAGCTGCGTTCACAACTCAATTTAAAGCACAGAACGTAAAGCAAATTAAGGACACACGAGATTTACGTGGTTCCGTCAACGTGACGTACATCCACGATGGTAGGAACTCTCCCTCTACCGAGACTATCCACTATACTTGTGAATACAGGTTACAATAGATGTCTTTAATTCTCTACTCCTTTCAATATTACAATTACTAAGCAAGTACAATACAAAGAGTGTCACTTACTGTGTCTACCCTTCTTCTAGCTTGTCTTGCCTCTGTTGAATTGAAAGGCTGCTCCACTGCTGCTTAGAAGTTCACCGCAACGCTCTCTAACCTCTCTTGAAGAAGTTTAGAAATACGTTGAATTCAATGCTTCGCCGAATTCCTTCTCTATGTTGTCTCACACAATTCCTGCTTTCACCGTCTTACGGTCTCACTCATCTCCTTGTCTCACGATCTCACTGTCTCACGGCTCGCCTGTCCGTTTCTCTCTCTCTTGCTGTCTAACTGGATTTCTCTCTCTTCTCGCTGGATTTCTCTCTTTTACCGCTGGATTTCTCTCTCTTCCTGCCGAATTTTTCTCTCTTCACCGGATTTCTCTCTCTTCGTCCGTCTTCGATTCTGCCAGTGGTTTCTCTCTCTTTGTTCAGCCGGATCTCTCTTACTGTCCAGTCGGATCTATCTCACCGTCTAGTTGGATTTGATTTTGGCCGTATCGACTCCTCTGTTCCGGCCGTCTCCTCTTTCTTTCTCTCGACGGTTGTTCTTTGTTGCCATGCTGTCTGATTTCTTCTTCCGCTGGTCTACTTTTCTTCGTCCTGCTGTCCAGCCCCTTCTAGCCGTAACCAGTTTTCTCTCCCGTTGACTCGTTTCTCTATTTTTTCGACCATTTGTTTCTCTCTTTACCGTGTTGTCTCCTCGCAATCGCTAGTATGTTGGTCGTGTGCTGTTCCTCATGGGTTTCTCTCGTTCCCGTTGACTCCTCTGGTCTAGCTATCGAGTTTCTCTTTTCCAACGGCTGTGTCTTCTCTCTCTTGTGTTTTGGTCGACGATCTCTCTCTTCGTTCAGCCTAGTCGTCGACCATCTTTCTCTCACTCGACGGTTGTTCTTTGTTCAGCCCTGCTGTCTCCTCTTTCTCTCTCCCTTCGTCGGGTTTCTTCTTTGTTGCCGTCGTATATCTTCATTTAGCTCCCAATTTTTTCACTCGATGCTACTGTTCACGACGGTTACACTGTTCACTGACGGCTACTCTTTTCTTTTGCAAGTGGTGTTCTTCTGTGTAGGGTTTGGTGTTTTGCCGTGTATTCAATTGTGTTGGCCTTTTTGTCTCCTTGGTTAAACGGTTTCTCTTGTGTTTTCCGAATTCACTCTTTGTGTTTATGCCATTCACCCTTTCTTCTTGCCGTGTATGCAATTGTGTTGGCCTTCCTTATTTTTGTCTTCCAAGGTCTTTATATATTTCTTCCATGAAACCCTAATAGGGCTTACGTGGCAAATTTACGTTCTTATCCTTCCATGTGGATTTACCTTCTTATCCTTCCATATGGCTTTACTTTCTTGCACACATAAACCTAGTTGACAACAATTACAACCCATACAAGGCTGTGGGAACAACAATCTCCACCTTTGTAATTGTTGGCAACACTCATAACAAAAGCCACTATGCAGCAGTTTTAACTCCTCCTAAATATACACTCCCCTTTTCTGAACAGCTCCCCCGGCACTATTGCTTCTCTCCCCCTTTGCTAACCAATTACAAATTTGAAAAACTCGCAAAGTAGAGATGGAGGATTCACTTAAACTTCAGGCTTGAGGAGGCATTTGCACAGATAGACTCAATCTGTGCTTTTCAAACAACTTTGTGGACAGAGATTTAGTTAGAACTTGTGTAGCCTCTTCAACAGATTTATGTTCAACTTATGAGAGTAAAGTAGTAACTCCTACAATTCTTCTTCTTGTTGTAACTCCTGTTGATAGGTCACCTGTGATCTGATTTTCTTGATGAGCACTGATCCACTTTTTCTTTGGCTTTCTTTCTTGCACAGTCTTAGTTGCAAGATGATCTTTTTCTTCATCAATCATGTACAAATTTCTAGCTATTCTCTTCGCAGCTGCAACAGTATTGCCTTCTTTACTTTTTACTTGGCAACCTATTTTTGTGAATATTACCTTATGGTCTTCATTGCATAGTTTACTGACAGATGCTAGATTATATCTGAGTCCTTCAACATGCAGAACATCTTTCAGCTTTCCTCTTCCAATGTTTACTGACCATTGATGTTGAGTGAACCATCATTGCCAAACTTGACTCTGCCTTCTCTTGATTTGTTTAGCTTTGATAATTTACTCTTGTCTCCTGTCATGTGTAAAGTGCATCCACTATCAAGGATCCACTGCTTATCCTTGTAGTCAACCTTTAGTGCAATTTCAACTATATTAGCTACCTCCCTTTTTGCTCTATATTCCTTCTTCTGAACTAGTTAGAAGATAGCTTTCTCCTTTTTCACAACTTTGACTGCATCGGTTGTTTTCACTGTGCCATCGAGTGCCTTCTCTTGTTCAAGGAGAAGTGTCATGCATCTCTTGGCATTATGACCATCCTGCCCGCACCTTTCACACTGTTTTAAGCCTGCCAATACAGCAAACTTATTCTTTGAAACTACTGGTTTGGGCTTCCACCAACACTCCTTGTCAGTGTGTCCTTGCCTTTTACAGCATGTACAACAACTCACGACAGGTTTTCTCCTTTGAATTTTGTATTGTCTCCCCCTGTATGCAGCATTGTATCTTCTCAAGTTGGAGATATATACTAGCCTTCTCCACCAGCAATTACTCGCCTTATGACCCCAAACTCCACAATAAAGGCAATGACCTTGAAACTGCCTCTTCTTGGGTCTGATCACAGCTTGTCTTCTTCGATTCATTACTTGCTGTGTAGGCAAAGTAGCTGGCTTCTTTGCTTGTGTGACTTTCATTTCAACCACCTTCTTCTATTTCTTCTATTTAGCCGTAGCCCTCTGCTGGATGACGTTCTTTTCTTCCTTCTTGTTTGGCACCCTAAGTTGCTTCTTTAGATCTTCTTTGTACTCAGCTATCTTCTTCTAAGTTACAACCTTCTCTTTCAACTTCTGTGGCACATTCTTATTTTCTTTAGCCAATGCAGCTTTAGATTGTTGCACTTTCTCTACATTCTTCTTTTCTCTTTCTACAAAATTTGTTTCTCTTATCATTTTAAGCTTCTGTAAGTTCTCTTTGCTACTTTTGAGTTGTTGCTGAAGTCTCGGTAACTCTTTCTCCATTTCTTCAATTTTTGAAGCCTTTGAACCAAGCTCTACTGTAAGGTCTTCACATATTTTGATCTGTTCCTCAAATCTTCTCTTCAAGTCAATATGTTCAGCCCTTCTTTCATCCTTTTGACTTTCAGCTTCCTCAGACTTTGCTTCAACTTGTTTTATATGGGCCTCCAATCTTCTTATGGTTTTGCCCCTTCTGATTATCTCCTTTGAAATTGCTTGCAGCTTAGCTTCAAGATCTGGCTCTTCTTCATCAACCTCCTCTTCCTCTTCAGAGGTTGAACTACCACCTTTAGCTGATGCCATAAAGGCATGCTCATCTGATGATTCTTCATCTTCCTCCTCATCATCTTCTTTTATCTGACTCATATAACTCTTAAATGAGCCTCTCTTCTTCTTCTGTGGGTTGGCAGTCTTCTTACTGGACTTCTTTGATTTGAGTGATGGTCTTCTCCATTTTGAATTCAGCTCATCATCACCATCCTCATCTTCATCATCACCATCATCATCTTCATCATCAAGTTTCACTTTGCACTGAGAAGCAAAGTGTCCAGTCTGCCTACAATGATAACATCTCAAGGACAACTGTCCTTTTCCATTCTTAGACCCCTTCTTGAATTTCCTTGTGAAGTATGCTAACACTTCACCTTCACTTTCTTCCTCATCATCATCATCATCCTCACTGCATGATTCTTCCTCTTCTTTTATCTTCAAGTGTTTCATAGCTTTGAAAGCTGCCTCCTTTGATACCTTCGTTGTTGCAGAGCTTTCAGCTGACTTTATCCTCATCTCATATGCAATGAGATTGCACTGGAGATCATGTAGAGACATAGAATTGAGATCTCTACTCTCCTCTATGGCTGCTACCTTTGAGGCAAACCTCTCAGGCAGAATTCTCAGAATTTTCTTCACAATCGATGAGTCCTTCTTGTTCTTCCCATGACTTCTAAGGTCGTTTACAGCGTCAATAACTCTGGTGAAGAACTCTTGAACTGTCTCATTCTTTTGCATTATGAGAGATTCATATCTCTCTTTGAACACTTGAAGCTTAGCCTTCTTCATTCTGCCATCACCTTTATAGACCTTCTGCAATCTATCCCATATCTCCTTAGTAGATTTGCAGTCCATCACTTTAGCATAATCAACATCTATTAATGCTAAAATGATGACATTTGAGGCCTTCCCATTTATCTCAAACTGCCTTAATTCCTCTTGGGTTGGGTCTTTACCTTCTTCCGGAGCCACAAAACCCTCCCGTACACATTTCACCACATTCATTCCCATGGTTGCAAATACCACTTGAATTCTTGCTCTCCACATATGATAGTTGGTTCCGTTGAAGATTGGAACCTTCTTGTGTAAGTGGTGCTAGTGCTGGTACCGGCTTCCAATTCTCAGTATATTGAACAAGTCAAACTTTTAGATCCCTTCAAACTAGTACACCAAGCTGTTAAGCTTCAAACTAGTGAACCTGTGCTTTGATACCAATTGAAGTTCCCGACTTCTCCCTAGGATCTACTAGTTTGTGATACTGAGAGGGGAGTGAATCAGTATCACCACAATTTGCAATTCCTAGGTAAGTGAACAACTTCAACCTCTTCTTAAAAGCAAACTCTTTCTTAGACTCGACTAAGGTAGATCTAAGCAAACTCTTACTGTGTCTACCCTTCTTCTAGCTTGTCTTGCCTCTATTGAATTGAAAGGCTGCTCCACTGCTACTTAGAAGTTCACCGCAACGCTCTCTAACCTCTCTTGAAGAAGTCTGGAAATACGTTGAGTTCAATGCTTCACCGAATTCCTTCTCTACGTTGTCTCACACAATTCCTGCTTTCACCGTCTTACGGTCTCACCCGTCTTCTTGTCTCACGATCTCACTGTCTCACGGCTCGCCTGTCCGTTTCTCTCTCTTTTGCTATCTAGCCGGATTTCTCTCTCTTACTGTTGGATTTCTCTCTCTTCATCGGATTTCTCTCTCTTCGTCCATGTTCAATTCTGCCGGTGGTTTCTCTCTCTTCATTCAGCCAGATCTCTCTCACTGTCCAACCAGATCTATCTCACCGTCCAGTTGGATCTGATTTTGGCCGTATCGACTCCTTTGTTCTGGCCATCTCCTTTTTCTCTCTCTCGACGGTTGTTCTTTGTTGCCGTGCCATCTGATTTCTTCTTCCACCAGTCTACTTTTCTTCGTCCTGCCATCCAGCCCCGTCTAGCCGTAACCAGTTTTCTCTCCCGTTGACCCGTTTCTTTGTTTTTCCGACCATCTGTTTCTCTCTCTACTGTGTTGTCTCCTCGCAGATCGCTGGTATGCCGGTGGTATGCTGTTCCTCATGGGTTTCTCTCCTTCCCGTTAACTCCTTTGGTCTAGCCGTCGGGTTTCTCTCTTCCAACGGCTGTGTCTTCTCTCTTTTGTGTTTTGGCCGACGATCTCTCTCTTCGTTTAGCCCAGTTATCGACTTTCTTTCTCTCTCTTGACGTTTGTTCTTTGTTTAGCCCTGTCGTCTCCTCTTTCTCTCTCCCTCCATTGGGTTTCTTCTTTGTTGCCGTTGGTATATCTTCGTTCAGCGCCCAATTTTTTCACTCGATGCTACTGTTCACGACTGCTGCACTGTTCACTCGACAGCTACTCTTTTCTTTTACAGGTGGTGTTCTTCTATGTAGGGTTTGGTATTTTGCCGTGTATTCAATTGTGTTGGCCTTTTTGTCTCCTTGGTTAAACGGTTTCTCTTGTGTTTTCCAAACTCACTCTTTGTGTTTATGCCATTCACCCTCTCTTCTTGCCGTGTATGCAATTGTGTTGGCCTTCCCTATTTTTGTCTTCCAAGGTCTTTATATATTTCGTCCATGAAACCCTAATAGGGCTTACATGGCGAATTTACGTTCTTACCCTTACGTGGCAGATTTACTTTCTTGTCCCTCCATGCAAATTTACGTTATTACCCTTCCATGTGGATTTACCTTCTTACCCTTCCATGTGGCTTTACTTTCTTGCACACTTAAACCTAGTTGAGAATAATTACAACCCATACAAGGCTATGGGAACAACAGGTTTCAAGAAGCTTATATGAAAGGTTGGATGCAACTTTAACCTTTTGACAATTGTAGTCTATAAGTCACATTACCAATCTTCTTTGTGATAACAAAAGGACCATTGTACTTAGGAATCAACCCCCGATGCACCATTTTGTGACTAATCTTTTTCCATATTTGAGGAGTCAGTTTGAATAGTACTTTATCTCCTACTTGAAACTCCATGTCTCTCCTTCCCTTGTTAGCATACTTCTTCATTCGTTGAGTTACTATGTTTAAGCTATCATGGGCTTTGTTTAATAACTCTTGCTTTGATTGAGCATAATAATAGGTAGCTAGATAATTCCCTCCTATTCTTTTTTTTCTAATTTCATTAAGAGTAAGGAGTTGATGCCCTGTAACCAACTTAAAGGGACTCATACTAGTTACAGGTGACTGATGTAGGTTGTAGCAAAACTAGACTAAATCCAATAACTCTAGCTAATTGTTTTGGCTTACCATCATATAATACCAAAGATATTCCTCCAACAAGTCATTGATACGTTTGGTTTGGCCATCAGTCTGAGGATGATTGGCAATGGAAAATTTCAATGTAGATCCCATTATGTTGAAAAGAGTCATCTATAACCTGCCAGTGAAGCAAGGATCTTGATCGCTTACTATATCTTCAAGCAACCTAAAGTATTTCACCATATACTTGTATAACAGTTTTGTAGCCATCTTCGCTTGACATAAGGAAGGGGCTACAACAAACATGATATATTTTGAAAACTAGTCAACCACCACCATCACGGATCCTTTGCCATTGACCTTTGGGAATCCACCAATGAAGTCCATTGAAACCAACACCCACGGTTTTGTTGGAATTGGTAATGGTTATAGTAGTCTTACCTTTTTGCATTGTTAACTTTATCTTATTAATAAACAATACACATTTTCATGTATGCCTCCATATCATCTTCCACTTTTAACCAATGATAGCTATGAGATAGCAAGGCAATCATTCTTTCTACACTAAGATGACTCACTTAGAGTCGTGACATTACTGCATAATCTTTCACTTAAGACTGTTGAGCCCATTTTTTATGGCTAATGTTGGATTTGTTCTCAATAGCATCTCATATTATTGTTCATGTTGGGCAAAACCGATGATGGCAGGTCAACCTAGTCAATAAGTCAATGTTGACAATTGACCCTAAATTTTAGGAATCAAATCTAACTATTGATTGTAGAGCAACCTTTGGGAATCAATGTTGGTCGTTGATAAGTATTCAACTCTAATCTGAAGGCTTTATAAATAACCCCATGCACCTTGCAAGACAAATGTGTGTGCTGTAGAATTTTAAAAGAGAATGACAAACCTAAAGGCAGCCTTAAGGAGAGGTAAATGGCAAAGAGATAGGTAGCCACCCAAGAGAGAGTGATTGGCTAAGGCAAAGAAGGCAGCCACTAAGGAGAGAGCACCTAGCCAAGGAAAGTGTAGCAACAGCCAAGCAAGAGAGTTGCAACCAAGGAGAGGTGTAGCACCAAGGAGAGTACAACAGCAGTTGGCCAAAGAAGAGGTGACAGCAACCACCAAAGAAGGAGGTAGTCATACCAACCAAAGGAGGAGGTGCAGTAGCCAGTAGCCACACCAAACCAGCAAAGGAGACATGCAACAACCACACCAAGGAGAGAAAGATATGCAATAGCCACACTAAGGAGAGAAACATGCAGTAGCAAATGGAGAGAAGAGATGGCGCAACATTGGTGAGGGAAAAGACGGTTACCTTTGGTGAGAGAAGAGATAGTGCACCATCGGTAAGGGAAGAGATGACACACCAACAAACAAGAGCATCCCAAAGGCGTGAAATGGCCGAGTGAGCAAACCAAGCATCCCAAAGGTGTGAAATGGACGAGAGTATCCCGAAGGTGTGAAATGTGTGACCGAAACAGCAAACCCCTGGAAAGTGTGTGATGGTGAAAGTAGATCTGTGAGACGTGAAACAAACGGGGGAGTGCAGCAAAATCATGAAACGGATGAAGGAGTGTAGCAAAACGGTGAAACAAACGAAGGAGTGCAGCAAAACCGTGAAACAGACGGGAGTGCAGTGAAATTGTGCAGCGAAGCAGATGCAAACTAGAAATGTGCGTGAGGCGTGAGACCAGCGAAGCGGATGCAAACCAGAAATGTGCGTAAGGCGTAAGACCAGTGAAGCGGATGCAAATCAGAAACATACTTGTGGCATGAGACCAGAGAAGCGTGAAATGTGAGGCAGGCCATGAGACGTAAGACGCCAAACTAGAAACGTGAGGCAAGCTGTGAGACGTGAAACAACAAACCAGAAAAATGAGTGCAGGCCGTGAAACAGTGAGACTGTGAGACCAGGAGATGGGTGAGACGGTAAGACAAAAAGACCAGGAGTTGGGTGAGACAACCTAGAGAAGAAATTCGGTGTAGCATTTGAGAGAACTCAACGTGTTTCCAGATTTCTTCAAGAGAGGTTAGAGAGAGTTTTGGTGATCTTCCAAGCAGTAGTGAAGCAGCCTATTCAAATCAAACAGAGGCAACACAAGCTAGAAAAAGGGTAGACACAGTAAGTGACACTATTTGTATTGTGATTGCTTTGTATTTGCAATAGTGAAAGGAGTAGAAGATTAAGACATCCATTGTAATCATAGGGAATACCACACTAGTGTTCTCAAGTATAGTGGATTGTCTCGGTAAAGGAAGAATCCCTACCACCATGGAGTACGTCACATTGACGGAACTATGTAAATCTCTCGTGTCTTTACTTTGAATTTACATTCTATGTTTTGAATTGAGTTGTGAACGCAGCTAAAGAACCATCAAACCAATAACCTAAAAGAAGACTTAATCAAGAACAACCAATCCATGTAATAGGCAAGGTGTCTGAAAGGTAACTTTGGGGACTATTGTGACTAGTAAGTAACAATAGATCTACCTTAGTTGAATCTGAGAAAGAGTTCATTTCTAAGAAGAGTTTGAAGTTGTTCACCTCTCAATTAAAAAGAAGGGGTGTAATACTGATTCACCCCCCTCTCAGTATTACAAACTAGTAGATCTTAGGGTGAAGTAAGGAACTTTACACTTATGATGATCTCTTGATCACTGAGTCGATCTCGTGATCACTTAGGTTTGATCTCCTAATCACTAAATGAGATGATCTCCTAATCACTCAACGGACTGATCTCCTAATCACTTTAAGGGTATCCTACCCTTTTTCACAAAATACATAAATAGTTTATTGAAGTTTCCAACTTCACCCTAGGATCTACTAGTCTGTGATACTGAAAGGGGGGGTGAATCAGTATCATACCCCTTAAAAACACACTCTGATAATTTAAGCCAAAATATTCTACTTATTTAATACTCTAGCTCTTGTCAATACACAGGTATGTGAACAACTTTAACCTCTTCTTAAAAGTGAACTCTTTCTCAGATTCGACTAAGGTAGATCTATTGTTACCTACTAATCACAATAGTCTCCAAAGTCACCTTTTAGACACCTTGCCTATTAGACAGATCGAATGTTCTTGATTAGGTCTTCTTTAGGTTATGGGTTCGATGATACTTTAGCTACGTTCACAACTCAATTCAAAACACAAAATGTAAATCAAAGTAAGGACACAAGAGATTTACGTGGTTCCGTTAATGTGACGTACGTCCACGGTGGTAGGGACTCTTCCTCTAATGAGACAATCCACTATATTTGAGAATACCAGTGTGTTACTCCCGATGTTCACAATGTAGTTACAATGGATGTCTTAATCCTTTGTTCCTTTCACTATTGCAAATACAAAGTAAGTATAATACGAAGAGTGTCACTGTGTCTACCCTTCTTCTAGCTTGTCTTGCCTCTGTTGAATTGAATAGGCTGCTTCACTGCCGCTTAGAAGTTCACCACAACACTCTCTAACCTCTCTTGAAGAAATCTAGAAATGCATTGAGTTCTTTCCAATGCTTCACCGAATTCCTTCTCTAGGTTATTTCACACAACTCCTACTTTCACTGTCTCACGGCTTTACCCGTCTCTTAATCTCACGACCTGCCTCATGTTTCTGGTTTGGCGTTGCACGTCTCACGCACATCTCTGGCTTGCCCACTTTGCTGGTCTCATGCTTCATGCACATTTCCAGTCTCACGCTGTCCAACCGGATCTCTCACACTGTCTAGTTGGATCTCTTTCACCATCCAGCCAGATTTCCTCTGTTCTGTCATCCACCCTGTTTTTCTGTCCACTCTATTTTGCCGTCATCCCTGTTTTTCATCCACTCTGTTTTGCCGTCGACTCGTCCTTTCTCTTGTTGATGGTTGTGCATTTCTTACGGGTTTCTCTCTCTTGCCGTCACACGGTTTTCTCCTTACCATGTCGTCCGTTTCTCTCCCGATGGTTGTATGTCTCTCATGGGTTTTCTCTCTCACCTTCCAGATCTGGTCTATTCTCACCCGTTCCAACTCCGATCTGGTCTCACCCGTTCTAGATCTGCTGTATTCTCTTCCGGGTGGTCTCATGGTTTCTTTCAGCCGTCCACTCTTCTTTGGCCATTCACCTCTTTGCCGTCCAGCCATTCACTCTTCTTTGGTCGTCTCTCTTTTCGATGGTATATCTTTCGTCCTACCATCTAGCCCCTCTTCAGCCATCTCTTTTCGTCCACCCTTCTTCGGTCGTTCTCAGGTTTTCTCTCCTTTTTTTCATCCTCTCTTCTATGGTTGTCTCAATTTTTCTCTCTTTCTCTCGTGTAGGGTTTTCTCTCTTGCAAAGTTGTGGTTTTACTTTCTTGCCCCTCCATGTAACTTCAAATTACTCTCTTACCATGTAGCTTCAAATTACTCTTTTGCCCCTACATGTGGCTTTACTTTCTTGCCCCTCCATGTGGCTTCAAATTACTTGCACACTTAAATCTAGTTGACAACAATTATAACCCATACAAAGCTGTGGGAACAACAATCTCCCCCTTTGTAATTGTTGGCAACACGCATAACAAAAAAACCATTGTGCAGTAATTACAACTCCCCTTAAATATGCACTCCCCCTTTCTTAGCAGCTCCCTCTGCACTGTTGCTTCTCTCCCTTTTTGCCAACCAATTACAAATCTGAAAAACTCGCAAAGTAGAGATGGAGGATTCACCTGATTTTCAGGCTTGAGGAGGCATTTGCATAGATAGACTCAATTTGTGCTTTTCAAATAGCTCTATGGACAGAGGTTTAGTTAGAATTTCTGAAATTTGATCTTGAGTGCCAACATACTGCAACTGAATTGTACCCTGTTCCACTTAATCTTTGATAAAGTGATACCGGATGTCAACATGCTTGCTCCTTGAATGTTGAATTGGATTCTTGCTGAGATCAATAGCACTTTGATTATCACAAAGTACACTCACTGGTAACTTCATTTCAATACCCAAGTCTGCCAATTGTCTTTACATCCATATCACCTAAGTACATACTGCACAAGCAACCATGTACTTAGCCTCAGCTGTGATCAAAGCAACACTGTTTTGCTTTCTACTTAACCATGCAACACACTTTGAACCCAAGTAGAAGCTGCAGTCACTGGTTGATTTTCTGTCATCTATACTTCCTGCCCAATCTGCATCAGTGTATGCTTGTAGTTTTACAGAATCCATGACCGGATACCACAAACCCATTTCTAGTGTCCCTTTGAGGTATCTTAGGATTCTTTTCACTGTCAACACATGAGATTCCTTAGGATCAGCTTGGAATCTACTGGCAACGCATATAGCTTACATAGGATCAGGCCTTGATGCTGTAAGGTACAGAAAGCTCCCTATCATCTTCCTGTATTCTGTAGGGCTTATAATCCTTCCTTCCTGATCTTTTATTAACTTGTAGCCCACAGTCATAGTGGTACTCACAGGTCCGCTATCCTCCATGCCAACTTTTTCAGCATCTCTTTCGCATATTTCATCTGAGAAATAAAAATACCTTCTTTATATTGTTTTATTTGTAATCCAAGAAAGTAATTCATTTCTCCAATCAATGACATTTCAAATTCCTCACTCATCTTCTGTGCAAAATCTTGGCATAGCTTAGAGTGATCCCTTCCAAAGATGATGTCATCTACATATACTATGGTTATTAGCAGGCCTTTCTCTGAGTTGAACATATATAAGTTATTATCAACTGTTCCTTTTCTGAAGTTGAATCTTCTCAAGTACGCATCTAGCCTGCTGTACCATGCTCTTGGGGCTTGTTTAAGGCCATACAAGGCTTTCTTCAGCTTGCACACGTGTGTCTCATCCTCACTAATTTGTACTCTATTAGGTTGTTTAATATACACTTCTTCTTTTAGGAGCCCATTCCAAAAGGCTGATTTCACATCCATATGATAAACTTTATACCTCTTATGTGCTGTCAAAGCTAGGAACATTCTAATAGTTTCTAACCTTGCCACTGGTGCAAAAGTTCCATCCACATCTGCTCCTTCTATTTGAGTGTAGCCTTTGCAAACCAGCTTGGCCTTGTTCCTTACCACTTTGCCATCTTCATTATGTTTATTCCTAAACACCCATTTTGTTCCTATGACATTCTTGTTAGTGGGTCTTGGAACCAGCTCCCATGTATCATTCTTCTCAATTTGATCCAGCTCCTCATTGAGCTTTGACCCAGGCTTTGTCTTATGTAGCCTCTTTAACAGATTTAGGTTCAACTTGTGAGAGTAAAGCAGTAGCTCCCACAATTCTTCTTCTTGTTATAACTCCTGCTGATGGGTCACCTATGATCTGATTTCCTTGATGAGCATTGGTCCACGTTTTTTTTATCCTTCTTTCTTGCACAGTCTTAGTTGCAAGAGGATCTCTTTCTTCATCTTCAGACTCACTCTTCTTTGAGTCTAAACTTACTTCTTATTCCTCTTCTTCATGTTGGTCTGATTCTTCATCTATCTTGAAGTCATCTTCTTCATTGTCCTCAGCTTCTCCATTATGCATTGTTTTCTAATTCTCATCTATTCTCACATCACTAGACGTGATAACTTTTCCCAGCTTATGCAGAAAAACTCTGTAACCTTTTGTCTTTGCTAGGTATCCCATAAAGATGCCTTCATCAGATCTAGCATTGAATTTTCCCAAGTTTTGCTCCTTGTTATTCACAAAACATGGGCTGCCAAAGATTCTGAGATACTTGGCTATTGTCTTCTTCCCACTCCATAGCTTATAAGGAGTCTTATCAGTATTGGGCCTTAGTAAGACTCTATTTAGTAGATGTACAGTTGTAAATGTTGCTTCTGTCCAAAATCTTGTGTGAAGCTTGGATTCCAGCAGTAGAGTTCTTGTTATTTCAACCACAGCTCTATTTTTTCTCTCTACCACCCCATTCTGTTGAGGTGTTCTTGCTGTTGCCATCTGATGGTGAATACCATGCTTCTCAAGGTAATCTTCAAAAGCTTCATTTATAAATTCAGTGCCTTGATCTAACCTTAATACTTTGATCTTCCTTCCACTCTCATTTTCAGCCAATCTTCTGTATCTCTTAAAGCAATTCAGAACTTTTGACTTGTGCTTGAAGTGCATGATGCAGGTCCTTCTGGAATAATCATCAACAAACAAGATGAAGTACCTCTCACCGTTCAACCCTTTTGTCCTCACCGGTCTACACAAATCAATATGCACAATGTCAAGCACTGCTTCAGAACTAAACTCTTTGGTCTTATACTACTTTCTAGCATGTTTTCCTTTAGAGCATGCTGAGCAAACATACTCTCTATCTCTCTTGAGGTCGGGAATGTCTCTGATTGCATGAGTATTGGTCAACTTCCTTATGTTCTTCTATGATAAGTGTCCCAGCCTCCTATGCCAGAGTTGATTTTCTTCTTCTTTGGTGAGTACACAACTGCTTGTCTTGTCCTCATCAATCACATATAAATTTCCAGCTATTCTCTTTCCGACTGCAACAGTATTGCCTTCTTTACTCTTTACTTGGCAACCTATTTTTGTAAATATCACTTTATGGTCTTCATTGCATAGTTGGCTAACAAATGCTAGATTATATCTGAGTCCTTCAACGTACAGAACATCTTTCAGCTTCCCTTTTCCAATATTCATTGACCTTTGACCACTGACGTTGAGTGAATCATCATTACCAAACTTGACTCTGCCTTCTCTTGACTTGTTTAACTTTGATAATTTACTATTATCTCTTGTCATGTGTGAAGTGCATCCACTATCAAGGATCCACTACTTATCCTTGTAGTTAGCCTTTAGTGCAATTTCAGCTATATTAGCTACCTTCTTTATAACTTTATATTCCTTCTTTTGAACTAGCTTGAAGATAGCTTTCTCCTTTTTCTCAGCTTTGACTGTACCAATTGTTTTCACAGTGTCATTGAGTGCCTTCTCTTGCTTAGGGAGAAGTGTCATGCATCTCTTAGCATTATGGCCATCCTGCCCGCACCTTTCGCACTGTTCCAAGTCTGCCAATACAGCAAACTTGTTCTTTGAAACCACTGGTTTGGGCTTCTACCAACAATCCTTGTCAGTGTGTCCTTGCTTTTTATAGTACATGCAAGAACTCACGACAGATGTTCTCTTCTGAATTTTGTATTGTCTCCCCCTATATGCAGCATCGGATCTTCTCAAGTTGAAGACATATACTGGCCTTCTCCACCAGTAGTTACTCACCTTATGACCCCAAACTCCACAATAAAGACAATGACCTTGAAATTGCCTCTTCTTGGGTCTAATCACAGCTTCTTTTCCTTTTGTTTATTATTGGCTGTGTAGGCAACGTAGCTAGCTTCTTTGCTTGTGTGACTTTCATTTTAGTCACCTTCTTCTCCTTCTTTTGTTCAGCCATAGCCCTTTGCTGGCTGACCTTCTTTTCTTCATTTTTGTTTGCCACCCTAGGTTGCTTCTTCAAATCCTCTTTATTTTCAGCTATCTTCTCCTAAGTCACAACCTTCTCTTTTAACTTTTGTGGCACATTCTGATTATCTTTAGGCAATGCAGCCTTAGATTGCTGCACTTTCTCTTCATTCTTCTTTTCTCTTGCAGAACTTGTTTCTCTTATCTTTCAATCTTTTGCACATTCTCTTCACTCCTTTTGAGTTGTTGCTAAAGTCTCAGCAACTCTTTCTCCATTCCTTCAATTTTTGAAGTCCCTGAGCCAAGCTCCATTGTAAGGTCTTCACATATTTTGATCTGTTTTTCAAATCTTCTCTTCAAGTCAATATGTTCAGCCCTTATTTCATCCTTTTGACTTTCAGCTTTCTCAGACTTTGCTTCAACTTGTTTTATGTGAGCCTCCAACCTTTTTGTGGTTCTGCCCCTTCTGATTATCTCCTTTGAAGCTACTTCCAACTCAGCTTCAAGATCTAGTTCTTCTTCATCAACCTCCTCTTCCTCTTCAGAGGTTGAACTACCACCTTGAGCTGATGCCATAAAGGCCTGCTCATATGATGATTCATCTTCCTCCTCTGTTGTTCTCACAACCTTGTATGGGTTGTAATTGTTGTCAACTAGGTTTAAGTGTGCAAGAAAGTAAAGCCACATGGAAGGGCAAGAAGGTAAAGCCACATGTAGGGGCAAGAACATAAATCTGCCGCTTAAGCCCTATCAGGGTTTCATGGAAGAGAATATATAAAGACCTTGGAAGACAAAATTAGGGTAAGGCCAACACAATTGAATATACGGGAAAAAAAAAAA
>CM038595.1:9505442-9599514 GCA_021533255.1 Ceriops tagal | reverse complement strand
CCCCCCCTCTTAGTATCACAAACTAATAGATCCTAAGGAGAAGTCAGGAACTTCATATATCTTTTCACTCTTTTTCCCTCTCTCTTAACAAAACCTTCTAAATTTTATTCTTGGATCCTGTGTCAGAATTATTATCGTACTTTTTAAATTAAGTGATTAGAGGTAGTTGTCTCATTAATGAATTGTTAAACTTATTTTTCATAAGAATTTAGGTTTTACCTACATACATACATATATGTAGTACCCATTGTAATAAAAATACCTTATGTCATATAAAAATGTTTATGACAAGAGATCAATAAGAAAAGTAAACTAATTCTAAGTAATAGCACATATATAAAATAAATTGCCTCAGTTAGCATGTATGTCTTTGAATTCATGTAATTACATTGTCCTTTATAGATTAATAAAAATAAAGATTAACATAGTGCTTTTTTTTAGTTTGTTGAAGTTAATAGAAATAATATAACAATGATTTAATTGCACATGTACACTAATTCAAAGGTGTGAAGAATATTTACTTGTCAATAAGATAAACACTAAAAAATTTAAAGTAAATCTATTCCAAATTTTGATTAAACCAAAATTGAATCTAGATAATATACAATTTCCTTTTTTATTAACAGTTGAATTAAAGCTAACTTAGTATATTCTCTTTAACTAATGTAGCAAATTTGATAAAATATTAAAAAAAAAAAAGAGAGAAAACAAATCCTTACTTGTTTGGCCAGCAACCCTTTCTTTAATTTCTTTAGTATTTTCCCTAAACATGGTCTAAATAGTGAAAAATAATAATATGATCTAAAATTATAGTATTCTATTAAAGATGAATAAAGAGATTTTCTTGTCTTTTATTTTCATTTTATTAGTATATAAATTAATAAATTTCACTTCATACAACTATCTTACAAAAGATGTTGAAATGAATACAAAGTGTAAAAGAAAATTAGTAAAAAACAACACTTGTTACTTTACAAGGTCAAAAGAGAACAAGGATTACATTGTATAAATATGATGTCTTAGGTTCATCATTTGGTTTTAATCAACAAAATGCTAATCTGTATAATGTTTATCAAGTAATTGTTGAGCATTTTACTTCATCTCAAAATATTCGAACATAAAATACTCAAATAGGTGTTAATGATGAAACAAATATCAAACGTACGTACTTTGATTTATTTTATAACTAAGATTAATAATTCCATTTACTTGTTGTAGTGTGTTGATTTAAAATTAAAATTATAACAACTCATAGTATTATTATTTGATTAAAATTAAAAAGTATGCAACTTTATCTTTTGGATTCTAAATCTCTCTAGTGTTTTGTTTTTCTAATTTATATTACATCATAAAATATTCCTTATTTGAAAAGTTAGTTACTTTTTATTTAAAAGAAAGCCTATTGTGCATCAACCTATTTAGCAAAAACATTGATAAATATAGTATTTTAGGTGTCTTTAACAAATTTGCAATCTTTAATAAAGCATTTTTTTATTCCAAATTTAATTTCATATATTTATTACTTAAAGTTATAATTTTAAATGAATATTTTTGTTTTCATTCATTTTCCTAAAATATTCTAGTAGCTCATGATATCCAGACGTGTCTTAATGATGATGCAAATATCTAATATAAATATTATTAATATATTTCAAAATTAAAATAATTAATTTCATCCATTTATTATCTTAAAATTTTACTTTTAAATAATTCTTTTTTTTCTACTACATGTTTTATAGCATGTAAGAAAGATTATTCAATTATACTTTCAGATATATAGAATGTATGCCCAAGTAAAGAGTTGCTTGATAATTTAATAGTATAATCAATGTATGGTGAGCTTACTAAATTTTGTGGTACCATTATAAGAAATCTAAAGTTGACATCACTTAAATATGATGATTGGAGAAATGTTGATTCATGAATAAAGAATCAAATTTAAGAAAAAGTGATGGTAATAATAATATTTTCCTTTAATTCTTAGAATATTATGGTGTACATAGGTTATTTACAAGTACAGCATAGTGCATGTTCAATCTTTCCGTTTAAAATTTTTTCTATTCATTATTTTATTTGTTATTGTACTTATAATTATATTATTAGGGATTTGATTTCATTTATAATATGATCATGAATTTTATATTGGAGATCTTAAGTTGTTGAATAAAATGAAAGAAATTGTGATGTGACTTAAAAAAACAAACATAATTTTACTAACATGCTTGTATAAATAAATATGCACACTAAACTTTTATATATTTTTTTAATTTCTCAATTTCACTAAAACACGTAACTTTCTTTTTCTTTATTTTTTTTTATTTATCTCTCTGCTAGCACCTTTACTCACATATATTGCAAAATATTATTTTCTCTCTCTTTCTCTCTCGTTACACATGAACTTGCTTTTATTTTTTCTTCATAACACACACATCACTTTTGTTGTATTTGTTTGTCTTTCACTTATTGACACACATGCCATGACTCTCTACGTTCTTTTCCCCTCTTCTTTTTATTTTTTTTATATATTTTTTTTATCTTGGCTAGCATACATATATAACACATACATGTATGCTGTCCATAACCTATCAATGTTAGTTTCATGCAAATATTAGAAGTTTTAAGATGTGTTACTTGCATATGTTGGCAATATGATCTTAAGAAATGAAATATTTGAAAGAAAAAAATAATAGCCATAGAGCCTTTTAGGCACAAATATTTGTGTTGATTTTTATATGTTTCTATGCGTGAATTTAGTTAAAGTTTAAATTCAATCATAAAACAAATAATAGCCATAATACTAATATTATGCTATTTATTACATGTTATGCACCAAGAACTAATTAAACTTTCCTTTGTTTCAATCAAAGTCTAAACTGGCTCTAAGTAGGAGGAGTTGGGTCTTACAAAAAGCTGGTAATTGTTTAAGACAATTCAAGTACACATTGTGTGTTGAAAATTTTCAAAATTATAAATCATTTATAAAATTGAAGACAAATTTAGATATAAGAACTTAAAGAGATCAATAGGAAAAACTTGTTACTCCTTTCCAAAACACAAGTATAGTATAAGCATTCTCTCCTTCTTCTTGCACATTGAATATTAAAATTATTGGGTTTAATAGGTTAGTGATGTTTCTATTACCTCATTTATGAGGTGCACATTAGTAGGAAGATCTATTGTATCTTAGAAGATTAAAATATTTACTAGTTCTCACTTCAAACATTGGCAAGAATGTATATTTTTTGCTTTATATGTTCTAGATTTTGCTTTTTCTCTTTCTGATCCCAAACTTATGTTTGGTTTTGAGAATTATGGCAAAATGTTTCCTATATGGGAACAAGCTAACAAAGTTTGTCTTCACTCCATTCTTAGTAGATTATTTAATGATTCATTCGATGTTTATTGTTCTTTAAAAGAAGTAAAAGAAATATGGGAAAAAATGAATAAAAAATATATAATGCAAGATGCTGGTACACAAAAGGTTGTCATTATGAACTATTTGTATCTTTATATGCCTGATTAAAGTTGTTCAGGATTAAATCAATGAATATCATAAGCTATTGGATGACTTAAAGAATGAAAACATTAAGCTACAAAAAGAGTATGTAGCAAACTGTCTCATTGAAAAGCATCCATAGTCTTAGAAACACCGGAAATTTAACCTTTAAAAAGAGAGGCGTTTGCTATGTGTCCATTCCACTTACTTCAAAGTTCTTACTAATACATTCAAGATTGAAATGTTTACTGGTTCTTGCTTTAGATTGAAATGGTTTTTTTCATTGGAAAGAACATATTTTTTTTTGCTTTAGATGTTCTAGGTTTTGCTTTTGCTCTTTCTGAACCTAAACCTATGTTTGGTTCTGAGAATTACGACAAAATGTTCCTTTTGGGAACATTTTGTCAAAGTTTGTCATCACACTATTCTCAACACATTATCCAATGATCTATTTGATGTCTATTATTCTTCAAAAGAAGTAAAAGACATATGGAAGAAAATGAAAAAAATAAATAAATGGTGCAGGATACTAGTACATAAAAGTTTGTTATTGCTAACCATCTGCAATTTTAGATATCTGATTAAAGGAGTGTTTAGAATTAAATCAATGAATATTATAAGCTGTTAGATGACTTAAAGAATGAAAACATCAAGCTACCAAAGGAGTATGTAGTATATTATCTTGTTGAAAGTCTTTCACAGTCTTGGAATGATTACAAGCAACAACTCAAATACAAATGGAAGCATATGTTACTAAAGGATTTAATTATGAATGTTGTGATTGAGGACAACAACAAAATCTAAATGAGGGAAGTAAAGGCAAAAGAGATGACATCAAGGGCAAATGTGGTAAAACAAAGGTGAAGTTTCTGACTTCTCCCTAGGATCTACTAGTTTTGTGATACTGAGAGGGGGGGTGAATCAGTATCACCACAATTTGTAATTTGCAAGTAAGTGAACAACTTCAACCTCTTCTTAAAAGCGAACTCTTTCTCAGATTCGACTAAGGTAGATCTATTGCTACCTATTAATCATAATAGTCCCCAAAGTCACCTTTCAGACACCTTGCCTAATAGACAATTCGGATGTTCTTGTTGAGGTCTTCGTTAGGTTATGGGTTGGTTGATACTTTAGCTGCGTTCACAACTCAATTCAAAACACAGAACATAAAGCAAATTAAGGACACACGAGATTTACGTGGTTCCGTCAACGTGATGTACATCCACGGTGGCAAGGACTCTCCCTTACCGAGACTATCCACTATACTTGAGAATTCCAGTTACAATGGATGTCTTAATCCTCTGCTCCTTTCACTATTACAATTACTAAGCAAGTATAATACAAAGAGTGTCACTTACTGTGTCTACCCTTCTTCTAGCTTGTCTTGCCTTTGTTGAATTGAAAGGCTGCTCCACTGCCAAGTAGAAGTTCACCACAACGCTCTCTAACTTCTCTTGAAGAAATCTGGAAATACGTTAAGTTCTTTCGATGCTATGCCGAATTTCTTCTCTAGGTTGTCTCATACAACTCCTGCTTTCACCGTCTCATGGTCTCACCCGTCTCCTTTCCTCGCGATCTCATTGTCTCACGGCTCGCCTCACGTACATTTCTGGTTTGCCCTTGTCTGTTTCACACCTCCTTTGGTCGTATCAAATTTTTTTTCCTTTTCTGCCAGTCATTGTTCATCAGCCGTCCACTCCTTTATTCTGGCCATAACGGGTTTTTCTCTCCCTTCCTGTTTGGCCGTCAGGTTTCTCTCTCCTTCTGTCGGTGGTGTGCTTTGTCGTGCTCACTTGGTTAGCCGTAAGGTTTCTTTTTCTCTCCTTCCCGTCGACTCATCTATTCTGGCCGTATACCTCTTTTCTTTCTCTTCCAACGGCTATCTCAATTTTTCTCTCTTTCTCTCGTGTTATGCCGATGGTCTCTCTCTCTTCGTCCAGTCGGATCTCTCTCACCGTCCAACCGGATTTATCTCACCGTCCACTATGTTTTGTCGTTGACCCGTTTCTCTCTCTTACCGTGTCATGCTTTCTCTCTCACCGTCCAGCCGTGTTGACTCGTTTCTCTCTCTTTTGCTATCCAGCCAAATTTCTCTCTCTTCCCCTGTTCTGTCGTGCTGGTTTTCTCCTCTGGGTGGTGGTGGCTCTTCTTTGGCCTGCCATCCAACCCTTCTTCGGCTGTTCACCACTTTCTCTCTCTCCTAAGGTTGGGTTTTCTCTCTCTTTTGCAGGTGGTGTTTTTTTTTTGTTCGTTGGTTGCCTTTTCTTTTCTCTATTTTTGCCGTGTATTCAATTGTATTGGCCTTGCCCTAGTTTTGTCTTACAAGGTCTTTATATACTTGCTTCCATGAAACCCTAATAGGACTTATGTGGTAGATTTACGTTCTTGCCCTTACGCAGCGAATTTACTTTGTTGCCCTTCCATGTGGCTTTACTTTCTTGCACACTTAAACCTAGTTGACAACAATTACAACCCATAAAAGGCTGTGGGAACAACAATCTCCCCCTATGTAATTGTTGGCAACACTCATAACAAAAGCCACTATGTAGCAGTTTCAACTCCCCCTAAATATGCACTTCCCCTTTCTTAACAGCTCCCCCTGCACTGTTGCTTCTCTCCCCCTTTGCCAACCAATTACAAATCTAAAAAACTCGCAAAGTGGAGATGGAGGATTCATTTAAACTTCAAGCTTGAGGAGGCATTTACACAGATAGACTCAATCTATGCTTTTCAAACAGCTCTGTGCACAGAGATTTAGTTAGATCTTGTGTAGCCTCTTCAACAGATTTAGGTTCAACTTGTGAGAGTAAAGCAGTACCTCCCACAATTCTTCTTCTTGTTGTCACTCCTGCTGATGGGTCACCTATGATTTGATTTTCTTGATGAGTACTGGTCCGTGTTTTCTTTGGCTTTCTTTCTTGCACCATCTTAGTTGCAAGAGGATCTCTTTCTTCATCTTCAGACTCACACTTCTCTGAGTCTGAACTTACTTTTTGTTCCTTTTCTTCAGGTTGATCTGCTTCTTCATCTATATTGAATTCATCTTTTTTATTGTCCTCAGCTTCTCCACTCTACATTGTTTTCCAGTTCTCATCTATTCTCACATCACTGGAAGTGATCACTTTTCCCAGCTTATGCAGGAAAACTTTGTAACCTTTTGTCTTTGTTGAGTATCCCACTAAGATGCCTTCATCAGACCTAGCATTGAATTTTCCCAAGTTTTGCTCCTTGTTCTTCACAAAACATAGGCTACCAAAGATTCTGAGATACTTGGCTATTGTCTTTTTCCCACTCCATAGCTTATGGAATCTTATCAGTATTGGGCCTTAGTAAGACTCTGTTCAGTAAGTGCACTGCTGTAAATGTTGCTTCTGTCCAAAATCTTGTGTGAAGCTTGGATTCCAGCAGTAAAGTTCTTGCCATTTCAACCACATCTCTATTTTTCCTCTCTACCACCCCGTTTTGTTGAGGTGTTCTTGCTGCTGCCATCTGATGGTGAATACCATGCTTCTCAAGGTAATCTTCAAAAGCTTCATTTGTAAATTTAGTGCTTTGATCTAACCTCAATACTTTGATCTTCCTTCTACTCTTATTTTTAGCCAATCTTCTGTATCTCTTAAAGCAATTCAGAACTTCTGACTTGTGTTTGAGGTGCATGATGCAGGTCCTTCTAGAATAATCATCAACAAACAAGATGAAGTACCTCTCACCATTCAACCCTTTTGTCCTCATCGGTCCATACAAATCAGTATGCACAATGTCAAGCACTGCTTCAGAACTAAACTCTTTGGTCTTATATTGCTTTTTGGCATGTTTTCCTTTAGAGCATGCTGAGCAAACATACTCCCTCTCTCTCTCATGAGGTCGGGAATGTCTCTAATTGCATGAGTAGTGGTCAGCTTCCTTATGTTCTTCTGTGATAAGTGTCCTAGCCTCCTATGCCAAATTTGATTTTCTTCTTCTTTGGTGAGTAAATAGTTGCTTGCTTGTCATCATCAATCACATATAAATTTCCAGCTGTTCTCTTCCCAGCTACCATAGTATTGCCATCTTTACTCTTTACTTGGCAACCTATTTTTGTGAATATCACTTTGTGGTCGTTGTTGCATAGTTGGCTGACAGATGCTAGATTATATCTAAGTCCTTCAACGGGTAGAACATATTTTAGCTTTCCTTTTCCAATATTCATTGACCTTTGACCATTGATGTTGAGTGAATCATCATTGCCAAACTTGACTCTACTTTCTCTTGATTTGTTTAGCTTTGATAATTTACTCTTGTCCCCTGTCATGTGCGAAGTGCATCCACTATCAAGGATCCACTGCTTATCTTTGCAATTAGCCTTTAGTGCAATTTCAGCTATATTAGCCACCTCCCTTTTTGCTCTATATTCCTTCTTTTGAACTGGCTGAAAGATAGCTTTCTCCTTTTTCTCAACTTTGACTGCACTGCTTGTTTTCACTGTGCCATTGAGTGCCTTCTCTTGCTCAGGGAGAAGTGTCATGCATCTTTTGGCATTATGGCCATCTTGCCTGCACCTTTCACACTGTTCCAAGTCTGCTAATATAGCAAACTGGTTCTTTGAAGCTACTGGTTTGGGCTTCCACCAACAATCCTCGTCAATGTGTCCTTGCCCTTTATAGTATATGCAAGAACCACGACAGGTGTTCTCCTCTGAGTTTTGTATTGTCTCCCCCTGTATGCAGCATCGTATCCTCTCAAGTTAGAGACATATACTGGCCTTCTCCACCAACAGTTACTTGTCTTATGACCCCAAACTCCACAATAAAGGCAATGACCTTGAAACTACCTTTTCTTGGGTCTGATCACAACTTGTCTTTTTCTATTCATCACTTGTTGTGTAGGCAAAGTAGCTGGCTTCTTTACTTGTGTGACTTTCATTTCAGTCACCTTCTTCTCCTCCTTCTGTTCAGCCATAGTCCTTTACTGGCTGACTTTCTTTTCTTTCTGAGATGTAGCAGCTATGGGCTGCTGCTCTTTAACCACATACATCATTTTTGGCCCTGGCTTTGGTTTGATAACTATTTTCTCTTCTTCAGTTATCTTCACCTGAATCACAGCCTTCTCTTTCAACTTCTGTGGCAAAGTCTCATTCTTCTTTTCTCTTGCAGAGCTTATTTCTCCTACCACTTCAAACTTCTACAAGTTCTTCTCACTCTCTTTGAGTTGTTATTGAAGTCTCAGCAACTCTTTCTCTATTTCTTTTATTTTTGAAGCCTTTGAGCCAAGCTTTACTATAACGTCTTCACATATTTTGATTTATTCCTCAAATCTTCTCTTCAAGTCAATATGCTCAGCCCTTATTTCATCCTTTTGACTTTCAGCTTCCTCAGACTTTGCTTTAACTTGTTTTATATGGGCCTCCAACCTTCTTATGGTTCTGCCCTTTCTAATTATCTCCTTTGAAGCTGCTTCCAACTCAGCTTCAAGATCTGGTTCTTCTTCATCAACCTTTTCTTCCATTTCAAAGGTTGAATTACCACCTTGACTTGATGTCATAAAGGCCTGCTCATCTGATGATTCTTTATCTTCCTCCCCATCAGCTTCTTTTATCTGACTCACATAGCTCTTGAATGAGGCTCTCTTCTTCTTCTGTGGGTTGGCAGTCTTTTTGCTGGACTTCTTTGATTTGAATGATGATCTTCTCCATCTTAAATTCTGCTCATCATCACCATCCTCATCTTCATCATCAAGTTTCACTTTACATTGAGAAGCAAAGTGTCCAGTTTGCCCACAGCAATAACATCTCAAGGACAACTGTCCTTTTCCTTTTTTAGACCCCCTTTTGAATTTCCTTGTGAAGTAAGCCAATACTTCAGCTTCACTTTCTTCCTCATCACCATCATCATCCTCACTGAATGATTCTTCCTCTTCTTTTATCTTCAAGTGTTTCATAGCTTTAAAAGTTGCCTCCTTTGATACCTTTGACGTTGAGGAGCTCTCAGTTGACTTTATTCTTATCTCATATGTAATGAGATTGCACTAGAGATCATGCAGAGACAGAATTGAGATCTCTACTCTCCTCTATGGCTGCCACCTTTGAGGCAAACTTCTTAGGCAGAATTCTCAGAATTTTCTTCACAATAGATGAATCCTTCTTATTCTTCCCATGACTTCTAAGGTTGTTTACACCATCAATAACTTTGGTGAAGAACTCTTGAACTGTTTTATTCTTCTGCATTCTGAGAGATTCATATCTCTCCTTGAACAGTTGAAGTTTAGCCTCCATCATTCTGCCATCACCTTCATAGACTTTCTGCAATCTGTCCCATATGTCCTTGGCAGATTTGCAATCCATAACTTTAGCATACTCAGCATCTGTCAATACTGAAATGATGACATTTAAGGCCTTCCCATTTATCTCAAACTGCCTTAACTTCTCTGGGGTTGGGTCTTTACCTTCTTCCGGAGCCACAAAACCCTCCTATATGCATTTCACCACGTTCATGCCTATGGTTGCAAATACCACTTTCATTCTTGCTCTCCACATATGGTAGTTGGTTCCGTTGAAAATTGGAACCTTCTTGCTGTAAATGGTGCTGATGCTAGTACTGGCTTCCATTTCTCAGTATGCTAAACAAGTCAAACTTCTAGATCCCTTCAAACTAGTACACCAAGCTGTTAAGTTTCAAACTGGTGAACTTATTCTCTGATACCAATTGAAGTTCCCGACTTCTCCTTAAGATCTACTAGTTTGTGATACTGAGAAGGGGGGTGAATCCGTATTACCACAATTCGCAATTCATAAGTAAGTGAACAACTTCAACCTCTTCTTAAAAGCGAACTCTTTCTCAGATTCGACTAAGGTAGATCTATTGCTACCTACTAATCATAATAGTCCCTAAAGTCACCTTTCAGACACCTTGCCTAATAAACAATTCGGATGTTCTTGTTTAGGTCTTCATTAGGTTATGGGTTGGCTGATACTTTAGCTACATTCACAACTCAATTCAAAACACAGAACGTAAAGCAAATTAAGGACACACGAGATTTACGTAGTTCTGTCAATGTGATGTACATCTACGGTGGCAGGGACTCTCCCTTATCGAGACTATCCACTATACTTGAGAATTCCAGTTACAATGGATGTCTTAATCCTTTGCTCCTTTCACTATTGCAATTACTAAGCAAGTACAATACAAAGAGTGTCACTTACTGTGTCTACCCTTCTTCTAGCTTGTCTTGCCTCTGTTGAATTAAAAGGCTGCTCTACTGCCACTTAGAAGTTCACCGTAACGCTCTTTAACCTTTCTTGAAGAAATTTGGAAATACATTGAGTTCTTTCGATGCTTCGTCGAATTTCTTCTCTAGGTTGTCTCACACAACTCCTACTTTCACCATCTCACGGTCTCACCCATCTCCTTGCCTTGCGATCTCACTGTCTCACGGCTCGCATTGCGTACGTTTCTAGTTTGCCCTTGTCCGTTTCACACCTCCTTTGGCCGTATCAGATTTTTTTTCCTTTCCTACCAGTCACTGTTCATCGGCCATCCACTCCTCTGTTCTCACCATAACGGGTTTTTCTCTCCTTCCCTGTTTGGCCGTCAGGTTTCTCTCTCCTTCTGCCGTGTTTTGTCGTGCTCACTTGGTTGGCTGTCAGGTTTCTTTTTCTCTCCTTCCCGTCGACTCCTCTGTTCTAGTCATATACCTCTTTTCTCTCTCTTCCAACGGCTGTCTCAATTTTTCTCTCTTTCTCTCGTGTTGTGTCGACAGTCTCTCTCTCTTCGTCTAGCCAGATCTCTCTCACCGTCTAGCCAGATCTATATCACCGTCCACTATGTTTTGCCGTCGACCTGTTTCTCTCTTGATGTGTCGTGCTTTCTCTCTCACCATCCAGCTGTGTCGACCCATTTCTCTCTCTTTTGTTGTCCAGCCAGATTTCTCTCTCTTCCCCTGTTCTGCCGTGCTGGTTTTCTCCTCCAGCTAGTGGTGGCTCTTCTTTGGCTTGTCGTCCCGCCCTTCTTCGGCCGTTCACCACTTTCTCTCTCTTCCAAGGTTGGGTTTTCTCTCTCTTTTGCAGGTGGTGTTTTTCTTTTTTGTTTGTTGGCTGCCTCTTCTTTTCTCTATTTTTTCCATGTATTCAATTGTGTTGGCCTTGCCCTAGTTTTGTCTTCCAAGGTCTTTATATACTATCTTCTATGAAACCCTAATAGGACTTACGTGGCAGATTTACGTTTTTGCCCTTGCGCGGCAAATTTACTTTCTTGCCCTTCCATGTGGCTTTACTTTCTTGCACACTTAAACCTAGTTGACAACAATTACAACCCATACAAGGCTGTGGGAACAACAAAAGGTAAGGAGATTAAAGTCATCATGGTCATCATCACCATCATAGTAGAAAGATGTATGATAATAGGTCCTAAAAGAATGATAAGCCTAGGACTAGTAATTCAACATTTAAGAAGAGAGGCGTTTGCTATATATGTGGGAAATTAAGGCATCCTAAGGCATCATGCCCTTTAATACAAGCATAAAAAAGGGAATGATGTACTTGCCAAACCAAATGCTAATTTAGTGGATGCAAATATTGTTGAGTCTATCTTTAATGACTAATGTTGGATTTGTTGTCAACTGTATCTCACATTATTGTTCGTGTTGATTTCATGTTTTGAATGTTGTTGAGATGCATAAAAGTCATTAAGCAAAACTGGTGATGACAGGTCAACCCTAAAGTTAATAAGTCAATATTGACCGTTAACCTTAAATTTTAAGGGTCAAAGTTGATCATTGACCCTAAATTTTAGGAATCAAATCTAGCCGTTGATTGTAGGTCAACCTTTGGGAATTAATGTTAGGCGCTGATGAGTGTGCAACCATAATTTCAATGGTCTATAAATAACCCCATGCATCTTGCAAGATATGTGTAGGTTGCAAAAGAAAATAATCTTGTTGTTCCCACAGCCTTGTATGGGTTGTAATTGTTGTCAACTAGATTTAAGTGTGTAAGTAATTTGAAGCTACATGGAGGGGCAAGAAAGTAAAGCCACATGGAAGGGCAAGAAAGTAAATTCACATGGAAGGGCAAGAAAGTAAATCACAATATAGTAAGCCCTACTAGGGTTTTCATGGAAGAGAATATATAAACCAATACCTTGGAAGACATAAGTGGGTGGACAGCAAAACACAACTTTGCAAGAGAGAGAGAAAACCCTACACGGCCAAACAAAACTGGACGGCAAAACAAGGTTACACAACCAAAACACACCAACGGCAAGAGAGACCTTGGTGAGACAAAACCCTACAACAAGAGAGAAACCACCAGCAAAGAGACCTTGGACGACAAGGAGACAACACGGCAAAAAGACCTTGGGTAACAAGAGAGACCTTGGCTGGCTGAAGTAAAACCGTGTGACCAACGGCAAGAGAGAGGACACCATCGGCTGAAGGAAAATGGTGTGACCAACGACAAGAGAGAGGACACCACCTGTTGGAAGGAAACCGTGTGACTCACGGTAAGAGAAAAGGCTGCATGCCATCAAGAGAGCAAAGGTGACACATACCCACCATAAGGTAAAGAAGAAATTAGAAACTCCCACACCAGAAAAAGGTGAAAAACAGCCCATACAAACCAGAAATACACCACTGGGAGAGAGAGAGAGAGAGAGACTCCACCGGAAGAGCAGACCAGACCAGACATACACCACTGGGAGAGAGAGAGAGACTCCATCGAAAGAGTAGAAACACACACACACCAGAAAAGGGGACACGGATATAGACCAGAAGAGGGAGAAAACATGGAAAACCAGAACCGGGAGAGCCAACGTGAAAATCAGAACTAGGAGAGCCAACGTGAAAACCAAAACTGGGAGAGCCAACGTGAAAAACAAAACCGGGAGTGCCAACGTTGGACAAAAATGGGAGAGCAAAGGTGAAAACAGACCTGTTGGAGAGAAACAGGAAAAAGCAAACTAGAACACACACACCACCGGGAAAAAGGCAAAACCAGAAATGCACCACCCTTGGAAGAGAACAAAACTAGAACAGTGAGGTGAAGGCAAAAACCAGAAACGGGAGACCAGTAAAATCGTGACGGAGGAGTGCAGCAAAACCGTGAAACGGACAGGAGTGCAGCGAAGTGAATGCAAACCAAAAACGTAAGTGACACTCTTTGTATTGTACTTGCTTTATATTTGGAATAGTGAAAGGAACAGAGGATTAAGACATCCATTATAACTACATTGTGGACATAGGGAGTACCACACTGGTATTCTCAAGTATAGTGGATTGTCTCGGTAGAGGAAGAGTCTTTACCACCGTGGACGTACGTCACATTGACGGAACCACGTAAATCTCTTGTGTCCTTACTTTGATTTACATTCTGTGTTTTGAATTGAGTTGTGAAAACAGCTAAAGTATCATCAAACCCATAACCTCAAAAAGACCTAATCAAGAACATCCGATCTGTCTAATAAGCAAGGTGTCTGAAAGGTGACTTTGGAGACTATTGTGATTAGTAGGTAACAATATATTTACCTTATTCGAATCTGAGAAAGAGTTCACTTTTAAGAAGAGGTTGAAGTTGTTCACATACCTGCGTATTGACGAGAGCGAAAGTATTAAAGAAGTAGAATACTTTGGCTTAAGTTATCAGTGATTTTAAGGGGTGTGATACTAATTCACCCGCCCTCTCAGTTTCACAGACTAGTAGATCCTAGGGTGAAGTCGAAAACTTCAATTGGTATTAGAGCACAAGTTCCCCAGTTTGAAGTTTAACAGCTTGGTGTACTAGTTTGAAGGGTTCCAGAATTTTTAACTTGTTTAGCACACTGAGAAATGGATGCCGGTACCAGCACCAGCACTACTTACAACAAGAAGGTTCTAATCTTCAATGGAACCAACTACCGTATGAGGAGAGCGAGAATGCAGGTGGTATTTGCAACCATGGGCATGAACATGGTGAAATCCGTATAGGAGGGTTTTGTGGCCCCAAAAGAAGGTAAAGATCTAACCCTAGAGGAATTAAGGCAGTTTGAGATCAATAGGAAGGCCTCAAATGTCATCATTTCAGCATTGACAGATGCTGAATATGCTAAAAGTTATGGACTGCAAATCTACCAAGGAGATATGGGACAGATTGTAGAAAGTCTATGAAGGTGATGATAGAATGAAGGAGGACAAGCTTTAAGTTTTCAAGGAGAGATATGAATCTCTCAAAATGCAGAAAAATGAGACAGTCCAAGAGTTCTTCACCAGGGTTATTGATGCTGTAAACGGTCTTCGAAGTCATGGGAAGAACAAGAAGGTCTCATCTATTGTGAAGAAAATTCTGAGAATTCTACCTGAGAGGTTTGCCTCAAAGGTGGCAGCCATAGAAGAGAGTAGAGATCTCAATTCTATGTCACTACATGATCTTCAGTGCAATCTCATTGCATATGAGATGAGAATAAAGTCAACTGAAAGCTCCTCAACGTCAAAGGTATCAAAGGAGGCAGCTTTCAAAGCTATGAGACACTGGAAGATATGAGAAGAGGAAGAATCATCCAGTGAGGATGGTGATGATGATCAGGAAGAAAGTGAAGGTGAATTGTTGGCTTACTTCACAAGGAAATTCAAAAAGGGGTCTAATAAGGGAAAAGGATAGTTGTCCTTGAGATGTTATTGTTGTGGGCAGACTGGACACCTTGCTTCTCAGTGCAAAGTGAAACTTGATGATGAAGATGAGGATGGTGATGATGAGCAGAATTCAAAATGGAGCAGACCATCATCTAAGTCAAGGAAGTCTAGCAAGAAGACTGCCAACTCACAGAAGAAGAAGAGAGGCTTATTCAAGAGTTATGTGAGTCAGATAAAAGAAGCTGATGAGGAGGAAGATGAAGAATCATCAGATGAGTAGGCCTTTATGGCATCAACTCAAGGTGGTAGTTCAACCTCTAAAGAGGAAGAAGAGGTTGATGATGAAGAACCAGATCTTGAAGCTGAGGTGGAAGCAACTTCAAAGGAGATAATCAAAAGGGGCAGAACCATAAAAAGGTTGGAGGCTCACATAAAACAAGTTGAAGCAAAGTCTGAGGAAGCTGAAAGTCAAAAGGATGAAATAAGGGCTGAACATATTGACTTGAAGAGAAGATTTGAAGAACAGATCAAAATATGTGAAGACCTTACTATCGAGCTTGGCTCAAGGACTTCAACAATTGAAGAAATGGAGATAGAGTTGCTGAGACTTCAGCAATAACTCAAAAAGAGTGAAGAGAACTTGTAGAAGCTTGAAGTGGTAGGAGAAACAAGCTCTGCAAGAGAAAAGAAGAATGAAGAGAAAGTGCAGTAATCTGAGGCTGCATTGCCTAAAGATAATAAGAATGTGCCATAGAAGTTGAAAGAGAAGGTTATGACTCAGGAGAGGATAGCTGAGAATAAAGAGGATTTGAAGAAGCAACCTAGGGTGGCAAACAAAAATGAAGAAAAAAAGGTCAGCTAGCAAAGGGCTATGGTTGAACAGAAGAAGGAGAAGAAGGTGACTGAAATAAAAGTCACACAAGCAAAGAAGCCAGCTACGTTGCCTGTATAGAAAGTAATGAACAAAAGAAAACAAGCTGTGATTAGACCCAAGAAGAGGCAGTTTCAAGGTCACTGTCTTTATTGTGGAGTTTGGAGTCATAAGGCAAGTAACTGCTGATGGAGAAGGCCAATACATGTCTCTAACTTGAGAAGATTCGATGCTGCATACAGGGGGAGACAGTACAGAATTCAGAAGAGAAGACCTGTCGTGAGTACTTGCACATATTGTAAAAGGCAAGGACACATTGACAAGGAGTGTTGGTGGAAGCCCAAACCAGTGGTTTCAAAGAACAAGTTTGTTGTATTGGCAGACTTGGAACAATGTGAAAGGTGCGGACAGGATAGCCATAATGCCAAAAGATGCATGACACTTCTCCCAGAGCAAGAGAACGCACTCGATGGCACAATAAAAACAATTGGTGCAGTTAAAGCTGAGAAAAAGGAAAAAGCTATCTTCAAGCCAGTTTAAAGGAAAGAATATAAAGCAAAAAGGGAGGTAGCTAATATAGCTGAAATTGCACTAAAGGTTCACTATAAGGATAAGCAGTGGATCCTTGATAGTGGATGCACTTCACACATGACAGGAGATAAGAGTAAATTATCAAAGCTAAACAAGTCAAGAGAAGGCAGAGTCAAGTTTGGCAATGATGATTCACTCAACATCAGTGGTCAAGGGTCAGTAAATATTGGAAAAGGAAAGCTGAGAGATGTTCTGCATGTTGAAGGACTCAGATATAATCTAGCATCTGTTAGCCAACTATGCAATAAAGACCATAAAGTGATATTCACAAAAACAGGTTGCCAAGTAAAGAGTAAAGAAGGCAATACTATTGCAGCTGAGAAGAGAACAACTAGAAATTTATATGTGATTGATGAGGACAAGACAAACAACTGTTTACTTACAAAAGAAGAAGAAAATCAACTCTGGCATAAGAGGCTGGGACACTTAACACATAAGAACATGAGGAAGCTGACCACTACTTATGCAATCAGAGACTTTCCAGACCTTAAGAGAGAGAGGGAGTATGTCTGCTCAGCATGCTCTAAAGGAAAACAGGTGATATGGATGCAAAGACAATTGGCCAATTTGGGTGTTGAAGTGAAGCTACCAGTGAGTGTACTTTGTGATAATCAAAGTGCAATTGATCTCAACAAGAATCAAGTTCAACATTCAAGGAGCAAGCATATTGACATCTGGTATCACTTTATCAAAGATCAAGTGGAATAGGGTACAATTCAGTTGGAGTATGTTGGCACTAAAGATCAAATTTCAGATATTCTAACTAAATCTCTGTCCACAGAGCTGTTTGAAAAGCACAGATTAAGTCTATCTGTGCAAATGCCTCATCAAACCTGAAAATCAGGTGAATCCTCCATCTCTACTTTGCGAGTTTTTCAGATTTGTAATTGGTTGGCAAAAGGGAGAGAAGCAACAGTGCAAGGGGAGCTATTAAGGAAGGGGGAGTGCATATTTAGGGGGAGTTGTAATCCATCTACTTCTGGATTATTACTCTAAGAAGATTATGAAGGATTGCTGCATAATGACTTTTGTTGTGAGTGTTGCCAACAATTACAAAGGGGGAGATTGTTGTTCCCACAGCCTTCTACGGGTTGTAATTGTTGTCGACTAGATTTAAGTGTGCAAGTAATTTGAAGCTATATGGAGGGGCAAGAAAGTAAAGCCACATGGAGGGGCAAGAAAGTAAATCACAATTTAGTAAGCCCTACTAGGGTTTTCGTGGAAGAGAGTATATAAACCAAGACCTTGGAAGACATGAGTGGGTAAGAGAGAGAGAAAACCCTACACGGCCAACAAGAGTGCACGACAAAACAAGGGTACACGGCCAAAGCACACCAATGGCAAGAGAGACCTTGGTGAGACAAAACCCTACAACAAGAGAGAAACCACCGGTTAGACGGCAAGGAGACAACATGACAAAGAGACCTTGGACAGCAAGGGAGACCTTGGCTAGTTGAAGGAAAACCGTGTGACCAACGACAAGAGAGAGGACACCACTAGCTGGAAGGAAATCGTATGACTCACGGTAAGAGAAGAGATTGCACGCCATCGGGAGAGCAAAGGTGATACATACCCAACGTAAGGTAGAGAAGAAATCAAAAAGTCCCACACCAGAAAAAGGTGAAAAACAGCCCACACAAACCAGAAATACACCACCAGGAGAGAGAGAGAGAGACTCCACCGGAAGAGCAGACAAGACTAGATATACACTATCGGGAGAGAGAGAGAGACTGCATCGGAAGAGCAGAAACACACACACGCCAGAAAAGGGGACACAGATACAGACCAGAAGAGGGAGAAAACGTGGAAAACCAGAACCAGGAGAGCCAACGTGAAAACCAGAACGGGGAGAGCCAACGTGAAAACTAGAACTGGGAGAGCCAACGTGAAAACCAGAACCAGGAGAGCCAACATGAAAAATAGAACTGGGAGAGCCAACGTGAAAAATAGAACCGGGAGCACCAACATTGGAGAGAAACGGGAGAGCAAAGGTGAAAACAAACCTGTTGGAAAGAAATGGGAAAAAGCAAACCAGAACACACACACCACTGGGAAAAAGGCAAAACCAGAAACGCACCACCCCTGGAAGAGAAGAAAACCAAAAAAGTGAGGTGAGGGCAAAAACCAGAAATGGGAGACCAGCAAAACCGTGACAGAGGAGTGCAGCAAAACCGTGAAATGGACGGGAGTGCAACGGAACCGTGCAGCGAAGCGGATGCAAACCAGAAACATGCATATGGCGTGAGACCAGCGAAGCAGATGCAAACCAGAAACGTGCATAAGACGTGAGACATCAAACCAGAAGCTGGAGGCAAGCCAAGAGACGTTAACCAAAAAAACTAGGAGCTGGAGACAGGCCAATAAACGTGAACCAGCAAAACCAGATGCATGGTGCAGGCCAAGAGACGCGAAACGGCAGACCACAAGCGTGAGGCAGTTCGTGAGACGATGAAATGACAGACCAGTAGCATGACGCAGGCTGTGGGATGTGAAACGGCAGATCTGAAGCGTGAGTACATGCCGTGAGACGGTGAGACGGTGAAAGCAGGAGTTGTGTGAAACAACCTAGAGAAGGAATTCAGTAAAGCATTGGAAAGAACTCAACGTATTTCTAGATTTCTTCAAGAGAGGTTAGAGAGTGTTGTGGTGGACTTCTACACGGCAGTGAAGCAACCTATTCAATTCAACAGAGGTAAGACAAGCTAGAAGAAGGGTAGACACAGTAAGTGACACTCTTTGTATTGTACTTGCTTTGTATTTGCAATAGTGAAAGGAACAGAAGATTAAGACATCCATTGTAACTACATTATGGATATTGGGAGTACCACACTGGTACTCTCAAGTATAGTGGATTGTCTTGGTAGAGGAAGAGTCTTTACCACCGTGGACGTACGTCACATTGACGGAACCACGTAAATCTCTTGTGTCCTTACTTTAATTTACATTCTGTGTTTTGAATTGAGTTGTGAACGCAGCTAAAGTATCATCGAACCCATAACCTAAAGAAGACCTGATCAAGAACATCCGATTTATCTAATAGGCAAGGTGTCTAAAAGGTGACTTTGGGGACTATTGTGATTAGTAGGTAACAATAGATCTACCTTAGTCAAATCTGGGAAAGAGTTGACTTTTAAGAAGAGGTTGAAGCTGTTCACATACCTGCGTATTGATGAGAGAGAAAGTATTAAAGAAGTAGAATACTTTGGCTTAAGTTATCAGTGTTTTTAAGGGGTGTGATATTGATTCACCCCCCCTCTCAGTATCACAGACTAGTAGATCCTAGGGTGAAGTTGAAAACTTCAGATCTACTGCAGAAAAATAAGAGAGAACGTCTAGCCATAAAGAGAGAATGGTAAGCAAAAAGAGAGGGCAGCCAATGTGAGGTTGAGTGGCAAAGGGAGAGGTAGCCACCAAAGAAAAGAGTGATCGAACAAGGAGAGTGCAGTAACCGACCAAAGAGACATGCAATTGCAGCAAGGAAATCAACAAATTACAACAAGGAGAAGAAACCTATTGTAGCAAGGGCAGGGAGCTATACTAGCAGCATATCTCGCAACACCAACAGCAGCCCACAACACCAGCAGCAGCCCACAATACTAGCAATTGTAGCACCAATAGCAAGTCCAATAGGTAATACCAGTAATTGCAGCACCAGCAGCAAGTCTAGCAAGTAATACTAGCAATTGCAGTACTAGCAGCAAGCAATAGTAGCACGCGCAAGCAGTGATAGCAGTAAGTGCAAGTAGTAATAACAGCATGGCAAGTGGCAATAGTAGCAAGTGCAGGCATGACCAGTTGTAACAGAGAAGAAAACATGCCTCGACAATAAGTCCAATAGCTTGTAGCAACAGAGGAGAAAAATGTGCCTTAATAGCAAGATCAGCAACCTGCCAAGCAATAAAGGAGACAACCTACCGAGGTAGTAGGTGAGGAAACTTGCTAAGGCAGCAAGTAAGGAAACCTGCCAAGGTAGCAAGTGAGGTAGCATCAACAGTAGAGGAAGAAACCTGCCAAGGTAGCAGGTGAGGTAGCATCGGCAGCAGAGGAAGAGAACCTATCAAGGCTGAAAGAGGTAGCACTAGTAACAAGAGGAGAGAACCTGCCGAGGCAGCAGGGGAGGCAACATTGACAGCAAAGGATAGAACTTGCTGAGCTAGTAGGTGAGGTAACACCAGCAGCAAGGAGAGAGAACTTGTAGTAGAGATAACTGGTAGTGGAGAGAACCTATAGCAGAGATAACTTATAGCGGAAATAACCTGTAGAGAAGAGACTAGCAAAGCCTGAGCAAAGACCGACAGTGAGGAAAAAGAAGATCTGTTTTTGGCAACAACAACCTATGCTCATTGAGTGATTGATCTTAGGGAAGTCATTATCATTAACTATTTATGTATTTTGCGAAAAAGGGTGGGATACCTTTGGAGTGATCAAGAGATCATCTCATTTAATGGTGATTTAGGAGTGATCTTATCACACTGTGGACGTAGCTCACACATTGTTGGTGAACCACGTAAAAATCTCTGTGTGTTCTTTGGTGCTTGCGTTTGATTGATATCCACACGATTGCTCTCACATAAAGAAGAAAGATAAAACATTGGATCATCGACTCTAATAAGTCACAAAGGTTAATCCAGAAAGATTTGTAAAAAGCGACCATCACACATTGATTCACCCCTTCCCCCTCTTAGTGAAGGTCCTCATCAAATGTTATTATTGCTGCCATTTCCCCAGTCAATGTTGTTACCAACTCAAAAGAGTAAACAATAGATTTTGGTGCTATGAGGCATATTTATAAGAATAAAAGTGCATTCACCTTCTACATACCAATAGGAGATGGAGAAGAAAATGTCTTTATGGGAGACTCAAGAATAGCACCTATTTTAGGTAAGAGCAAGGTCCTCAATAAGCTCACATTTGGAAAGGTGTTGTCCTTAAATGATATACTTTATGTGTTAGAGATACACATCAACTTGGTTTTTGTGTTCCTATTGGGAAAGGTTAAAGTAAAGGTCTCCTTTAAGTTTAATAGAGATGTCATGAATAAAAATGATATGTTTATGGGAAAGGGCTACTACAACCAAGGACTTTTTTATTTTTAATGTACTTAATGTTATCAATAATGAAAATACATTTACTTCTTCTACTTATATGATTTACTCTTATGATGTGTGGCATGTTAGGTTAAGACATATGAGTGATTCTTATGTTAGGAAGATGAAACAATTTGGTTTGATAAAAAATTTACATAATATTGTGAGTAAGTGTGAAGTATGTGTTGAGGCCAAATCATTTTAAAAGAATTGCAAAACAGTTCACAAATAAACTGATCTTTTTAGCTTAATGCATTCAAATTTAGGTGATTTAAAAAATACCATGACAAGAGGAGGCAAACATTATTATGTAACATTTATAGATGATTATTCTATATATACTAAAGTATTTTTGTTGAGAGATAAGGATGGGATGTGTAATGTATTTATCAAATATAAGAGTGAAATTAAAAACTAGTTAAATAAAAAGATCAAGAGGCTTAGGTCAAATAAAGGAAAAGGGTCTTATTCATAATTGTTATCAAAATTTTATGAAAAAAGAGGGTATTATACATGGAGTCACACCTCTTTATTCACTTAAATCAAATGAAGAGTAGAGAGAAAGAATAGAACTTTGAAAGATATGATGAATGGTATGCTAGTCAGTTTAAGAGCACCTAATAATTTATAGGGAGAGGTAATACTTCTTACATGTTATTTACAGAATTAAATTCTTTATAAGAGAATTGGAAAAACTCCATATAAGTTATAAAAAAGATATATCCTAATTTGAATTATTTGAAAGTGCAAGGGTGTCTTACATAAGTTCTTTTGCTTGAATCAAAGAAAAGGAAAATAAGTTCTAAGACCTTAGATTGCATGTTTATTGGTTATGTAGAACATAGTATGACATATCATTTTCTTATTATTAAAAGTAATGTTATTGAGACTGATACTACTATTAAGACTAAGAATGTAGAGTTTTTTGAACATGTATTTTTAATGAGAAAGGATTTAGAACTATCACCTACCCCTAAAGTTAAGATAGAAGAAGTGTCTAGTAGCACTACTTTTGAACCTATATTAAGGAAAAGCAAGAGACAGAAAAGAAAAGACATTTAGGGATGACTTTTGCACTCTTGTAATGGACAATTATCCCTTGAAATACACTGAAGTGATATCCTTTAGTAATGCCAATTTATGGCTAGAAGTTATAAAGAGTGAGATTGGTTCCTTAAAACAAAATTGCATATAGAACATTTACTTATAGGTGTCAAACCCATAAAGTGAAAATGGATCTTTAGAAAGAAATATAGAATAGATGAATTTATTGACAAGTATAAAGCCAGACATGTAGTAAAAGGGTATACATAAATGAAGAATATTGATTACTTTGATACCTTTGCTCTTATTGCTAGAATTACATCCATCAAAGTGTTGATTACATTGACATTTATTCATAATCTATTTGTTCACCATGTCAAAATTACATTTCTATATAGTAATCTTGATGAAGAGATTTACATGTTACAGCTTAAAACTAATGGAGTTCTTAGCCAAGAGGAAAAGGTTTGTAGGATTGTTAAATCTTTGTATGGGTGAAAACAAGCATTTAAAATGACATAAAAAATTTGATAATGTATTGATCTCTAATGGTCTTTGGATTGTTGGTGTTGATAAATGTATTTATACAAAAAGGAGAAATGATACTTGTGTTATTATATATATTTGTATATTGATAGCATACTCATATTTAGCTTTAGTATAGAACTAATAACTAATACAAAATCATTACTTGGATCATATTTTGACATGAAAAATTTAAGGGAAGCAAATGTCATTATAGGAGTGAAGATCACTAGAGCTTATGATGGTATCTTTCTATCACAAAAGTATTATTTAAAGAGAATTCTTAAGAAATTTAGATATTTTGATGTTAAACCTATCTCCACTCCTTATAATGCATCTTTTAAACTTGTTAAAAAATATTGGTAAAAGTGTATCTCAATTTAGGTATGCACATATTATTGATAGTTTGATGCATTTAATTAATTATGCATATCCTTGATGAGGACCTTCTTGGTCTTACATTGAGAGGAGAAAGGGGTAAATTAGTGTGAGATGCTTACTTTTTACAAATCTGTCCAAATTAACCTCTGTCACTTGTTAAAGTTAATGATCCAATTTTTATCTTGCTTCTTTATGTGAGAGTGGCCGTATGGATATCAATTAAGCTTGAGCGCCTGAGAACACACAGAATTTTTTACATGGTTCACCCACAATGTATGAGTTACGTCTATGGTGTGATAGGATCACTCCTAAATCACACAATCCACTCTTGTTATCAAGTGATATAACTATGCTATGGAAGGATTACTCCTTAACCACTTGTGGAAGGATCACTCCTTAACCACTTACAATGATTTCCCAATCACTTAAAGAGTTGATCTTTTGATTACTTAAAGGATTGATTTTCCAATCACTCTAAGGGTATCCTACCCTTTTTTAAGAAGTTTATAAAAAGGTTATGACTAAGACTTCCATAAGAAAGATCACTCAATATACACAAGCTGCTATTGCAGAAAATGAATCTTCTCCTTCCTCACTGTCGATCTTTGCTTATGCTTTGCCAGTCTCTTCTTTGCAGGTTCTTTATGTTGTTGCTGCTATTTCTCCTTTGTAGGTTCTCTCTTTTATAGGTTCTTTCCGCTACAGTTTCTCTCCCTCTACTGCCAATGCTACCTCTTTCTGTCTTGGTAGGTTCTCTCCCTCTGTTATTGGTGCTGCCTACTTTTGCCTCAGTAGGTTTTCTTCCTCTACTGTTGGTGCTATCTCACCTGCTACAGGGGCAAGTTTTTTTCTCTGCTACTAGTGCTACCTACTTTTGCCTTGACAGGTTCTCTTCCTCTACTATTGGCACTGCCTCACCTGTTGCTGCAAGCTCTTTTTTTTTGCAGCCACTCCACTTTTTTCCTCTTTTTGCAATTTCTATCTTCTCCTTGCTGCAATTGCTACTTTCTCCTTGCTGCAATTATTGCCTTTTCCTTGCTGTATTGTTGCCTTCTCCTTACTGTAATTCTTGCCTTCTCCTTGTTGCAATTGCTAACTTTTCCTTACTGTAATTTCTGCCTTTTTCTTGCTACAATTGCCTTTAGTGTGACTAACTCTCTTTTTGGTGGCTACTACCTCCTTCTCCTTTTGGTTGTTACTGTACCTTCTTCCTCTAGTTGCTGTTGCACCTTCTGCCTTAGGTTTCTTTAGTTGTTACTGCACCTTCTCCCTTTGGTTGCTGCTGCACCTTTTCCTTCTGGTGGCTGCTGTACCTTCTCCTTTTGGTTGCTACTGCACCTTCTCCTTTTAGTGGTTGTTGCACCTTCTCCTTCGGGTGGCTACTGCACCTTCTTCTTTAAGTGGTTGCTACACCTTTTCCTTCCAGTGGTTGCTGCACCTTTTCCTTCCAATGGTTACTGTACCTTTTCCTTTCAGTGGTTGCTGTACCTTTTCTTTTTAGTGGTTATTGCATCATCTCCCTCTCCCTTTGGTTCGGTTGTCACCTCTTTTGGTGGGGTTGCTGCACCTCTCTTCTCCCTTTGGTATGACTGTCACCTTCTTTGGTGTGGCTATTACACCTCTTTTCTCCCCTTAATGTGGCTACCAGATGCTGCAACTCTTTTCTTCCTTTGGTGTGGCTGCAAACTGCTGTAACTTCTTCTTCCTTTGGTGGGGCTAACGGCTGCAGCACACAGTTCTCTCTTTGCAGCTGCGCCTCTCCTTGGCACTGTACCTCTCCTTGGTGCTTCACCTCCTTCTCCTTTGGTGGCTGCTGATTGTTGCAACTCCTTCTCCCTTTGGTATGGTTGCCAACTACTACAACTTTCTTCTTCTTTTTGTGTGGCTGCTAATTGCTGCAACTCCTCCTTCGGTTGGTATGGCTGCCTCCTTCTTTGGTGGTTACTATCACCTCTTAGCCGGCTACACCTTTCTTAGATGATCACTCTCTTTGTCATTCTCTCCTATTATTTTGCAACAAACACATCTTTTGACAAATGTATGGATGTATTTATAGGTTTTGAGTTTTAGGATTGCCCAATTATCAACGATCAACATTGATTCCCATGGGTTGCCCTACAATCAATGGTTAGATTTGACTCCTAATGTTGAGCCCATCTTTGATGGCCAATGTTGGATTTGTTGTCAACAACATCTTATATAGTTGTACGTGTTGATTTGATGTTATAAATTTCGTTGAGATGTAGAGAGGTTATCAGGCAAAACCGTTGATGGCAGGTTAACCCTTAAGTCAATAAATCAATATTGACTGTTGACCTTAAATTTTAGGGGTCAAAGCTAGCCGTTAACCCTTGACTATTGACCCTAAATTTCAGAAAGTCAATGTTGACCATTAACCCTAAATTTTAGGAATTAAATTTGGCCGTTGATTGTAAGGTAACCTTTGGGAATCAATACTAGTCGTTGATGAGTGTGCAACCCTAATCTCAAGGCTCTATAAATAACCCCATGCACCTTGCAAGACGTGTGTGTGTGCTACAGAAAATTGAGAGAAAATGGTAAACCTAAAAGCTAAACAGAGGTGAACAGCAAAGAGAGAGGCAGCCACCAAAGGAGAGAGTGACTAGCCAAGGCAAAGGAGGCAACCACTAAGGAAGGTGCAGCTACCATACTAAATTAGAGGAGAGGGCTTGCAGCAGCCACACCAAACCAGAGGAGAGGACTTGCAGTAGCCACTCTAAACCAGAGGAAAAGGTGTGTAACAGCCACACCAAAGAAAGAAAAAGGCAACTGCCAACCAAACCAAAGGGAGAAGGAGTTGTTGCAGCCACCTAAGGAATTTTGCAATTGCAATAAAGAAACTAGCAACTTGCAATAGGCACCACTAGTAGCACATCTAGCAATACCAGCAATTGCAGCACGAACAACAAGTCTAGTAGGCAATACCAACAATTGTAGCACTAGCAGCAAGTCCAGCAGGCAATACCAGTAATTGTAACACCAGTAGTAATCCGTAACATTAGCAGTAACCTTTAACACCAATAGTAGCTTGCAACACCAGCAGCAGCCCACAACACTAGTAGCAACCTGTAACACCAATAGTAGTCTGCAACACCAATAGCATCCCGTAATACCAGTAGCAACTTGCAACATCAGCAATAGTCTATAACACCAACAGCAACCTATAATACTAGTAGCAGTAAAGGAGAAAATGTGTCCTAACAATAGGTTTGAGAGCTTGCAGTAGTAGAGGAGAAAACGTGCCTTGACAGCAGGTCAGGTAGCACCAACAGTAGGGGAAGAGAACCTACTAAGGCAACAAATGAGGCAAAGGTAGCAAGTGAGGTAGCACCGGCAGTAGGGGAAGAGAAGCTGCCAAGGTAGCAGGTGAGACAGTTCTGGCAGCAAAGGAAGGAGAAGATCCACGTTCTGCATTAACAGCCTGTGCATATCGAGTGATCCTTCTCAGGAAAGTGTTAGTCATAAGCCTTTTGATAAACTTGCTGAAAAGGGTGGGATTCCCTTGGAGTGATTGGAGATCAACCCATTGAGTGATTGGGAGATCATTGTAAGTGGTTAAGGAGTAATCCTTCCATAAGTGATCCTTCCATACCATAACTGTATCCCTTGATAACAAGAGTGGATTGTGTGATTTAGGAGTGATCCTATCACACTGTAGATGTAGCTCACACATTATGGGTAAACCACGTAAAATTATTATGTGTTCTTAGGTGCTTGCATTTGATTGATATCTGTACAGTCATTCTCACATAAAGAAGAAAGATAAAAATTAGATCATCGGCTTTAACAAGTCACAAAGGTTAAATCCAAAAAAATTTATAAAAAGCAAACATCTCACATTAATTCACCCCCTCCCCCTCTCAATGTGAGACCTAAGAAGGTCCACATCACCTAAAATTTAGGGTCAATGGTCAACATTGAATTCCTAAAATTTAGGGTCAACGTTCAACATTAACTTTAGAGTTGACCTGCTCTCAACAGTTTTAACCAATAACCTTTCTACATTTCAACAACATTTATAACATAAAATTAACAAGAACAACTATGTAAGATGCTGTTTACAATGAATCCAACATTAGCAATCAAAGATAGGCTCAACAATCTCCCCCTTTGGATTTGTTGGCAACACATTAAATCTAACAATTAGCAATGCACAAATAACAACTTTTGACATTCATAACTTCCCTTGAAACGTGCATATCCCTTTTTGCATGTAGGCATGATTCCAACTAAGAATAATCTTTAACTCCCCTTTTCTTTTTGCTTCTCTCCCTTGACAATTTCACCCCCTTTATTTATCAAGCTACTCCCTCTCTTTGATCAGTATATACTTTCGTTAGATTTATACAAAATGTCTCCCCCTTTAATAATAAATTCAAAGAATAATAGAAGAGAGAAGGGGAGAGGGGTTACAGGCATACCTTAACCTCTAAGGGGTGGCTGAATTCAACACCTTTTATCTAAGATTTCCCAATCTCATATACCACAACAAATTGCCATCTCTAGTGCTTATGTAGCATGTGTTTTTTCTCTTGGAAACTTGGTATAAGTTTCTAATTGTTCTTTCACCCTTAGTAAGAACAGCACCATTACTTAATCTCTTTATTGTGTAACCACTCTTGCTGAAGGTAACTTCATGTCCATCATCACAAAGTTGGTTAACACTGATAAGATTGTGTTTTAGCCCTTCAACATAAAGCACTTCCTTTGATTTTAGCTTTTTTGCACCAATTTCAACAGCACCAACACCTTTAATCTTTAAGGCACCATCATTGCCAAATGTGATTGATCCTCTATCATACTTTACTACTTCCTTTAACAACTTAGTGTCACCTATCATGTGTGAAGAACAACCATTGTCCAGGATCCATGGCTTTTCTTTCTTCAAATCTTTTAAGGGTACTTCCATAACCATGGTGTTCTCCTTTGCACATTTTGACCAAGCAACAATGTCAAGCAATCCTCAGCAGTATGTCCAGCCTTTTCGCATCTTCCATAGATTTCTTCCAACATGTCAAATTTGTTTCTTAGTGAAACATGACTTCTTTTCACTTGAGGCTATCTCCTTTCTTGATAGAGTCTCCCTCTAGACTTTTGCCTCATATTCCTCTTTATTATAGGCCAATTACTCCAGCACACATTAGCCTTATGCCCATACTTACCATAGCTCCAACAAAATCCTTCAAATTTAGACTTTCTTCTTTCACCAAGTTCATGTCTCCTATCTTCAGCAAATGGCAACCTTCTTTCCATCTTTGACAACCTATCTCCTTTGGATAAGAGTTTTCATCATATCTTTCCTGACCCATTTTAGCTTGGGTTGGTTTCTCTTCTCCATAACGTCATTGTGCTTGCTTTCAAGCACAAACACAATTTTCTTCTTCTCTGTTACCTTCTCATTCAACTTTTTAATATTGATGAGGACCTTCTTAGGTCTTACACTGAGAGGGGGAGGGGGTGAATCAGTGTAAGATGTTCACTTTTAACAAATTCATTTGAATTAACCTCTGTGACTTGTTAAAGTTGATGATCCAATTTTTTATCTTACTTCTTTATGTGGGAGTGGTCGTATGGATATCAATCAAATGCAAGCACCTAAGAACACATAGCAATTTTACATGATTCACCCATAATGTGTGAGCTACATCCATGGTATGATAAGATCACTCTTAAATCACACAATCCACTCTTGTTATCAAGGGATACAATAATGTTATGGAAGGATCACTCTTTAACCACTTACAATGATCTCCCGATCACTTAAAGGTTTGATCTCCCAATCATTAGATAAGATGATCTCCAGATTACTCAAAGGATTGATCTCCCGATCACTCCAAGGGTCTCCCACCCTTTTTCACGAAGTTCATAATAGGTTAGTAACTAACACTTTCCTGAGAAGGATCACTCAATGTGCACAAGCTGCTAATGCAGAAAGTAGATCTTCTCCTTTCTCACTACTGGTCTTTGCTCAAGCTTTGTTGGTCTTTTTACTACAAGTTCTCTACATCTACAGGTTATCTCTGCTATAGGTTCTCTTCCTCTACTACTAGTGTTGCCTTACCTACTACCTTGGTAGGTTGCCTCACCTACTACCTTGGCAGGTTGTCTTCCCTGTTGCTAGTGTTGCCTAACCTGCTATCGGGGTATGTTTTCTCCTCTGTTGCTAGTGTTGCTTACCTTGCTGTCGAGGTAAGTTTTCTCCTCCACTATTAGTGCTGCTTCCCCTGCTATCGAGGCAAGTTTTCTCCTCCTGCTATTGGTGTTGCTTGCATTTATTGCCTGCTACTAGTTGTGCTTGCCCTTGCTACTTACTACTACAAGCTACTGGTCGTGCATACACTTGTTGCCTGCTATTGGTCGTGCCTGTTTCTAGTCCTGCTTGCACTTGCTAGTTGTGCCTGCACTTACTACTTGCTGTTAGTTATGCCTGCACTTGCTACTTGTTGCTAGTTTTGTCTACACTTGCTACTTACTGTTAGTTGTGCCTACACTTACTGCTATTGCTATTGATTGTGCTTGTTGCTACCATTGGTGCTAGTTTTCTTGCTGTAATTACTGGTTTCCTTGCTGTAATTGCTGCTAATTTCTCCCTAGTTTACTACTACACACCTTCTCCCTTGGTGTGGTTGATTGGTTGCCATTACACACCTCTCCTTGGTATGGGTTACTGCTGTACACCTTCTTCCTTGTTGTGGTTGATTGGTTGCTGCTACACACCTCCTCTCTTTGGTGTGGTTGTTGCACATCCTACTCTCCTTAGTGTGGCTGTTGCATGTTCTTCTCTCCTTGGTATGGATACTACATGTTCTTCTCTAGTTTGGTGTAGTTGTTGCACGTTCTTCTCTAGTTTAGTGTGGTTGCTACACGTCCTCCTCTAGTTTAGTATGGCTACTACACGTTTCCTCTAGTTTGGTGTGGCTGTTGCATGTTATTCTCCTCTCTTTAGTGTGGTTACCGGCTGCTGCACCTTGTTCTCTCTTTGGTAGGGCTACTGGCTACTACACCATGTTTGGCTGGCTGTACCTCTCCTTGGTGCTACTCCTCTCTTGGTCGGCTACACCTCTCCTTTGCTTTAGGTTTGCCATTCTCTCTCAATTTTTTGTTGCACACACATCGATCTTGCAAGATGCATGAAGGTATTTATAGAGCCTTGAAATTAAGGTTGCACACTAATCAACGATCAACATTGATTCCCAAGGGTTGCCTTACAATCAATGACCATATTTGATTCCTAAAATTTAGGGTAAATGGTGAACATTGACTTTTTAAAATTTAAGGTCAATGGTCAAGAGTTAACGGTTAGCCTTGACCCCTAAAATTTAGGGTCAACAGTCAACATTGACTCATTGACTTCAGAGTTGACTTTCCATCAACGGTTTTGACCAACGACCTCTTTACATCTTAATGGCTTTCAAACATCAAATCAACATAGGCAACTATGTGAGATGTTATTGACAACAAATCCAACATTAGTCATTAAAGATAAGCTCAACAAATATAGCCAAGTCCCTTCATCCCCATGGAATAAGGTCTTTGTTTACTTAGACACTCATCTAATTTTTTAGTAGCATCCTCCTTGATGGCATTTGTTGAAGAGGACTCTCTTATCACCTCTATAGCCTACATAGAGCTTTCTTTATACTTCTTTAGTTCAGATTTAGCTTTGTGGAGCTTGGCTTGCAAAATCAGCATTTCTTGCTTTTGTGCAGTCACCTTAGCGCTAAGATCTTCATGTATCTTACTTTGCTCTACCTCAAGTATACTAAACTCCTCAATTCTCTTCAAGTATTCCTTATTTACTTCAAACTCCTTTTCTTTTACTTGGAAAACAGATTCATCAACAGCAGAATCTTCATACAGCTTCTTAAGATGCTTTACCTCCTTTTATAGATTACTGTTTTTGTGTAAACAAACACTTAATTCATTCTCAAGTTGCTGCACCAACTCATCTTTTTCCTCTTCAGTTGATTCCTCATGACTTGAAGATTCTTGTTCAACATCTACTTGAGCAACCAGCATGTTCCCTATAACATCATCAACTTCTTCTTCAGGATCTTCTTCATCCAACTTACTCAAATAATTTCTTCTTTTGGATCTAAAGAATTGCATTTTCCCCTTTGGCACTTGAATTTCCAACTTTAAAATAGCTAGATTTCTTTGTTCTCCTCCTTGGGGCCAACTCATCATCATCACTGTCTGCTTCTATTCTCTTTGGGCAATCCACGACAAAATGCCCAATTTCTCCATAACTAAAGCTCTTTAAGGGTATTTTCCCTTGTACTTTCTTTTTCCTTTCCTCATATTTTTGGTGATGTATGTCATGACTTTATCAAGTTTAGTATTACCATCTTTATCTTTAGAGCTTAATGAGGACCGTTGTAGGTCTCACACTAAGAGGGGGGTGAATCAGTGTGAGATATCCTCTTTTTACAGATCGATTCAGATTTAACCTCTGTGGCTTGTTAAAGTCGATGATCCGATTTTTATCTTTCTCCTTTATATGAGTGCGACCGTATGAATATAAATTAATGCACAATCACCCAAGCACACATAACAATTTTTACATGGTTCACCCACAATGTGTGAGCTACGTCCACGGTGTGATAGGATCCCTCCTAAATCACACAATTCACTCTTGTTATCAAGGGATATAGTTTGGTTATGGAAGGATCATTCCTTAACCACTTGTGGAAGGACTACTCCTTAACCACTTGTGGAAGGACTACTCCTTAACCACTTACAATGATCTCCCGATCAATGAGTTGATCTCCAGATCACTCCAAGGGTATCCCACCTTGTTTTTCAACAAATCTATAAAGAGTTTATGGAAAAACCTTTCCTGGAGAACAATTACCCAATGTGTACAAATTGTTAGAGTAGAATATGGATCTTCTCCTCCTTCACTGCTAGTGTTGTCTCACCCGCTGCTGGTGCTGCCTCACCTACTACCTTGGTAAGATCTCTCCTCTATTGTCGGACACATTTTCTCCTCAGCTGCTACATGCTATTGGACCTATTACTAGGCACGCTTTCTCCTCTACTGCTGCAAGCTGCTAGACCTTCTACCAGGCATGCTTTCTCCTCTTGCTATTGCAAGCTGCTAAACTTGTTGCTGTTTGCGCTACTATTACTGCCTACATGTTTTGCTATCGCTGCTGGCACGCACTGCTATTGTTGTTTGCACGTGCTACTATCACTGTTTATACACACTGCCACTGCTGTCCATAAGCGCTGATAATGCTGTTCGTACACGCTGCTGCTAATGTTTGCGCGCGCTGTTAATGCTATCTGTACATGCTGTTGTGTCTGTACACATGCACTACTGTTGCTGTCCATATGTGTTGCTAATGCAATCTGTACGTGCTGCCACATTTATCCACGTGTGCTGTTAATACTATCTGCACGCACTGTTGTTGCTGCCTGCTGTCTATGCTCCTGCTGTTTACACACACTGCATTTGCTATTCACACACGCTGCTAATGCTATCCATATGCATTACTGTTGCTGTCCATATGCGTTACTAATGTTGTCAATGTTGTCCGTACGCGCTGTTGCTGCTGTCCGTGCTCTCTACTCCCACTGTCTGTGCTCTCTACGCTTGTTATTCGCACACGCTGTGCCTGCTGTCCACACAAGCTGTGCCCGCTATCTGCACAAGCACTACCTGCTGTCTACACAAGCTGTGCCTATTATCCGCTCACACCGCTGCTACTTTCCACACACGTTACTGCTACTTTTTTGCGTCGCTATTGTTATTGCCGCATGCTACAGCTATTTTCTCGTGCTACTGCTGCTCTCCTTGCACACTGCTACTGCTATCCCTACGCACTACAACTATTTTCTCGTGCCGTTGCTACTCTCCCCACGCATTGCAACTATTTTCTCACATTGCTGTTACTCTCCTTGCGCACTACAACTATTTTCTCACGCCACTGCTTCTCTCCTTGTGCACTGCAGCCATTTTCTCGCACTGCTGCTGTTCTCCCCACGCATTGCAGCTATTTTCTTGTGCCACTACTGCTCTTCCCGCACACTGTAGCTATTTTCTCGCACCGGTGCTAGTTTGCTAATTGATTCTCGAACCTGCTACAGCACTTTCTATAGGTGACTGCTAATTCCCAGACCTGCTATTGCACGTTCTAATTTTTTGCTTGATTCCTGGGCATGCTTCTGTTGTTGGGAAGCCTTCAGAGGTGCTCCTAGTGCTGGTATGCCCTCCTAGACATGCAAGGACATGCTGCTACTGCTGGTATACCCTCTTAGATGTGTAAAAATGTGCTGTTGGTGCTTGTATACCCTCTTGGACCTAGAAGGACATATGCTGCTGCTAGTATACCCTCATGGATGTGCAAGGACGTGCTGCTGGTCAAATGGAAAGCCTTCTAGATGTGTTGGTGTGGTGGTCAGCTGCTGCTACCACCTTTGTAAGGGCTTGTGGTACGGTGGCTTTCTTGGTGAGGGTTTGCTAGTGTGGGTGGCTGACTACCTTGCTCTCTTTCTTTCCTCCTTGGCTAACTACACCTTGCTACTTCTCCTTGGTGGTTTCTACACTCTCCTTGGCCAGCTGCCTTGCTGCCTCTCCTTGGTCGGCTGCCCCTTACTCTCTTTCTTTCCTTCTTGGCTAGTTACACCTTGCTTGGCGGCTGCCTTCTCTTTTGCCATATACCTCACTTTTTCTCTAAGTTTGCCGCTCACCTCTCTCTTTGGCTAGCTCTCCTTATTTTTTTACAGCACACACACTTCTTGCAAGATGTCTAAGGATATTTATAAAGCCTTGCGATTAGGGCTACATGATCATCAATGGTTATTGTTAATTCCCATATGTTGCCCTACAATTAACAGTTAGATTTGATTCCTAAAATTTAGGGTCACAGTCAACGTTGACTTCTCAATGCCAAGGTTGACCTGTCATCACTGGTTTCTCCTAATGACCTCACTACATCTCAACAACATTTATAATATCAAATCAACACATATAACCATGTAAGATGGCGTTGACAACAAATCCAACATTAATCATCAAAGATAGTCTCAACAAAGCTGCTGTTAGTTTCTTTTTCTTGGTCTTTAATCTTTAATTTCTTCATTGCTTTGAAAGGCAACTCCTTCTTTGTCTTAGACTTCTTTTCCTTTTTCATTGGGGCTATTCTTATTTCATAAGCCACCAATATGCTATGCAAATCATCTAGGGGCAGCCTAGCCAAATTTTTATCTTCTATGGAGGAAACTTTGGCATTGTAAGCTTCCAATAAGGTTCTAAGTATCTTCCTTACCACAGTAGCATCATTGATCTCCTCTCTATAACCTCTAATGGAGCACATAATTTCATTTACTCTTGTGAAGAAGGAATCCACAGATTCATCATTTTGTATATTTATGTTTTCAAATCTACTCCTCCAAATTTGTAACTTGGCTTCCTTTATAACCTTGTCTCTTTCATAAATATTCTTCAATTTGTCCCAAATTTGTTTAACTGTGTTACACCTTATCACTTTGGTGAATTCTTTATCTAATAAGGAGGCATATAAGGCATTTTTTGCCTTTCCATCACACTCTAAATTCTTCTTATCGGTAGGCATCATAGTAGCACCTTCAGCAATAGGGGTGAAGCTAGTAACATCAAATTCAAATACATCTTAACTAAGTGACATCAGATATAGGAGCATTCTATTCTTCCATAATTGATAATTTTGTCCATTAAAAGTGGGAAAGCCATTGCTGTTAACACTATTTATTTTTTCCATAATATTAACTAGCAATAGATGTAAATATTCATAACAAGAAATTTCAAATCAAAGCAGATAGAATGGATTAATAGAGGAAACTTGCTTTAATATCACTTGATAAGGACCTTCTGTTGAGTCCATCTTTGATAGCTAATGTTGGATTTGTTGTCAACAGTATCTATCATAATTGTTTTTGTTGATTTGATGTTTTGAATGTCATTGAGATACAGAGAGGTCGTTGGTCAAAACCATTAATGACAGGTCAACTCTAAAGTTAATGAGTCAATGTTGACTATTGACCTTAAATTTTAGGGGTCAAGGGTAACTGTTGACCCTTAACCATTGACCCTAAATTTTAGGAAGTTAATATTGACCATTGACCCTGAATTTTAAAAATCAAATTTCACCATTGATTGTAAGGCAACCCTTAGGAATAAATGCTGACCGTTGATGATTGTGTAACCTTAAAACTCAAGGCTTATAAATACATCCATGTATTTATTAAAAGATGTATATATGCTGTAGAAAATTGAGAGAGAATGGCAAAGAGAGTGACTAGCCAAGAAAAGGAGCATCAGTAAAGAGAGAGGTAGCCACCAAAACAAAAATGACCGGCTAAGGAGAGGTGCAACCGGCAAAAGAGGCAGTCACACCAAAGGGAGAAGAAGTTGTAGTAGTCGATAGCCACACCAAAGGGAGAAGAGAGCTGCAGTAGCTAGTAGCCACACTAAAAGGAGAAGAAGGTGTGCAGCGGTAAAGGGAGAGAAGGTGTGCAGTGGTAGCCAATCAACCATACCAAGGAGAGGTGTGCAGTGTTAAAGGGAAAAGAAGATATATAGCGGCAACCAATCAACCACACCAAGGAGGGGTGTTTAGTAGCAAAGGGAGAAGAGAGGTGCAATAGCCACACTAAAGAAGGTGATAGTTGAACTAAAGGGAGAAGGAGAAGGTGCAGCAGCCCCCAAAAAAGAAGGGTAGCAACCACCTGAAGGAGAAGGTGCCACAACAACCAAAGGAAGAAGGAGCGGTGGAAACTAGTAATTGCAGCAAGGAGGAAACTAGTAATTGTAGCAAGAAGCAAACCAGCAATTGCAGTAAGGAGGAAATCAGCAATTGCAGCAAGGGGAAGGCGGTAATTGCAGCAAGGATAAGGTAGTAATTGCAACAAAAAAAAGGCAGCAATTGCAACAAAAAGAAGGCAACAATTGTAGTAGAAGGAGGCAACACCGGCAGCAGGGGAAAAGAACCTACCAAGGCAGTAGGTGAGGTAACACTGGGAGTAAGGGAAGAGAACCTGCCAAGGTAGCAGGTGAGGCAGCACTAGTAGCAGAGGAAGAGAACTTGCCAAAGTAGCAGGTAAGGTAGCACCAGTTGCAAAAGGAGAGAACTGCAATATAGAACTTGCAATAGAGATAACCTACAGCGGAGATAACCTATAATAAAGATAACTTGTAGCATAGATAACCTGCAGCATAGAGAACCTACTGAAGAGAGAACTTACGAAGGAGAGATAGCAACAATAGCGTAGAGAACTTGTAGAGAAGAGACCGATAAAGCTTGAGCAAAGACCGGTAGTGAGGAAGGAGAAGATCCGCTTTCTGCAATAGCAACCTGTGCATATTGAGTGATAAGGGTGGGAGACCCTTGGAGTGATAAGGAGATCAATCCATTGATCAGGAGACCCTTGAAAAGGGGTGGGATCCCTTTTTAATCACTTATGATGATTTCCTAATCACTCAACAGACTGATCTTCTGATCACTCCAAGGGTATCCCACCCTTTTTCAACAAGTTTATCAAGAGTTTATTAACTAACACATTCCTGAAAAGGATCACTTAATGTACTCAGGCTACTAATGTAGAAAGTAAATCTTCTCCTTCCTTATTGTTGGTTTTTGGTCAAACTTTGCTGGTCTCTTCTCTACAAGTTATCTCCGCTGTAGGTTCTCTCCCTTTGTTGTTGGTGTTGCCTCACCTACTACCTCGGTAAGTTCTCTCCTCTACTACAGGTGCTGCCTCCTTCAACCTTGACAGGCTCTCTTCCTCTACTCCTAATGTTATCTCACTTACTGCTTTGGCAAGTTTCTTCCTTTGCTGCCGGTGCTACCTCACTTGCTGCCTTAACAAGTTCTCTTCCCCTACTACTGATGCTACCTACCCTGTTGCCAAGGCACGTTTTCTCCACTACTGTTGTAAGTTGTCGGGACACATTTTCTCCTTTGCTGCTACAAGCTACCAGACTTACTGCCAAGGCAAGTTTTCTCCTTTTACTGCTAGTTGTGTTTCCTGCCTTACTACCAAGACACCCTATTGGTTATGCTTGCTTTTGGTTATGCCTATAAGTTGCAATTTTTGGTTGTGATTGCTGGTATTACTACTTACACTTGCTGGTATTGCTGCCTGGACCTACTACTGTTGCAATCTGCAATTATTGTTGGTCTGCCTGCTCTTGCTGCTGAAGCTTGCTGTTGTTGCTGCAATTTGCAATTATTGGTTGTCTACCTAGAATTGTCGGTGCTATTGGTATTGTGGGCTATTGCTAGTGTTGCGAGTTATTACTGGTGTTGCAGGTTGCTGCTGGTGTTGTGGGCTACTACTAGTGTTACTGACTGCTATTGGTGTTATGGGCTGCTACTGGTGTTGCGAATTGCTATTGCTATTGCGAACTGCTACTAGTGTTGCGGGTTGCTACTGGTGTTGCAATTACTGGTATTGTTTGCTAGTGTTGCAATTATTGGTATTGCTAGATGTTATGCTGGTTATGCCTACTGCAGGTTGCTAAGTTCTTTATTGTAATTGCAAAATTCCTTTGGTGGTTGTTGTAATTCCTTTTCCCTTTGGTTTGGCTGCCTGCTACCTTATTCTTTCTTTGGTGTGGTTGCTACACACATTCTTTGCTGGTTTGGTATGGCTACTGCACACCTTCTCCACTGATTTGGTGTGGCTATTGCACATTTTTCTCTCCTTAGTGTGGTTGTTGCACATTTTTCTCTCCTTAGTGTGACTACTGCGTGTCTTTTTCTCCTTGGTTTAGTGTGGCTGTCGACTGTTGCACCTCCCCCTTCAATTGGTGTGGCTATCTCCTTTTTTGGTAGTTGCTGTCACCTCTTCTTTGAACAGCTGCTGCTGTAATCTCCTGGGCCGGCTACTGTTACACCTTCCTTAATGGTTGCCTCTTTTGCCTTGGCTGGTCACTCTCTCCTTTATTGGCTGCCTCTCTCTTTTCTGCTCAACCTCTCTTTGTCATTCTCTCTCAAAATTCTATAGCACACATAGGTTTTGCAAGATGCATGGGGGTATTTATAGAGCCTTGAGATTAAGGTTACACAATCATCAATGGTCAACGTTGATTCCTAAAGGTTGCACTATAATCGACAACCAAATTTGATTCCTAAAATTTAGGGTCAATGGTCAAGGGTCAACGGTCAGCCTTGACCCCTAAAATTTAGGGTCAACGGTCAACATTGACTCATCAACTTTAGGGTTGACCTATCATCAACGATTTTGCGCAATGGCCTCTCTGTATCTCAACGACATTCATAACATCAAATCAACACATACAACCATATGAGATGGTGTTGACAACAAATCTAACATTAGCCATTAGAGATAGGCTAAACAATCTCCCCCTTTAGATTTGTTAGCAGTACATTAAATCCAACTTTTAGCAGTTAAGAATAAGCACAGCTCCCCCTAAAACATGTATCTCCCTTTTTACATGTACCTATACCTTTAGCTCCCTCTTTTTCTTGCTTCTCCCCCTTGACAATTTCTCCCTCTTTATTTATCAAGCTACTCCTCCTTTTAATCAATATATATTCTCTTTGAATTTATGCAAAATGTCTCCCCCTTTGATAGCCAATCCAAAGAACAATAGAAGAAGGAAGGGGAGAGGGGTTAGAGGATACCTCAGCCTCTAGGGGATGGCTAAATACTTAAGTTCAACCCTTTTTGTCTAAGATGTCCTAATCTTCCATGCCACAACAAATTCTCATCTTTAGTGCTCATGTAGCATGTGTTATTGCTTTTGGAAACTTGGTATAAGTTTCCATTTGTTTTTTCACCCTTAGTAAGAATAGCACCATCACTTAATCTCTTTACTGTGTAGCCACTCTTGTTGAAAGTAACTCATGTCCATCATCACAAAGTTGGCTAACACTGATGAGATTGTGTTTTACTGCTTTAACATAAAGCTTCTTTGATTTCAATTTTTCTGTACCAATTTTAGCAGCACCAATACCTTTAATCTTTAAGGCACCATCATTGCCAAATTTGACTGATCTTCCATTATATTTTACTACTTCCTTAAACATCTTAGAGTCTCATGTTATGTGTGAAGAGCAACCACTGTCTAGGATCCATGGCTTTTCTTTCTTGGAAGCTTTTAAAGCTACTTCCACAACCATAGTCATATCTTCCTCTTCTTATTCTTTGGCTAAATGTGGGAGCATGTGTAAGTGTTCTCCTTTGCACTCTTTGACTAAGCAACAATGGTTGGCCGAATATAGGTACATGTGTAGGTGTTCTCCTTTGCATTCTTTGACTGGGTAGTAATGTCAAGCAATCCTTAGTAGTGTGTCTAGCCCTTTCGCATCTTCCACAAATTTCTCCCAGCAAATCAAATCTGTTTTTTAGTGGAATATGACTTCTTTTCATCTGAAACTATCTCCTTTCTTGATAGTCTCCCTATAAACTTTTGCCTTACATTCCTCTTAATTATAAGTCGAGTATTTCAGCACATCATAACTCCAACAAAATCCTTCAAATCTAGATTTTCTTATTTCACCAAGTTCGTGTCTCCTATCTTCAGCAACTGTTGTGGCTACCTCCTTTCCATTGTTAACAACCTGTCTCCTTTGGATGGGAGACTTCACCACATCTTTCTTAACCCATTTTATCTTGAGTTAGTTTTTCTTTTTTATAACACCATTGTGTTTGCTTTTAGGCACAAACACAATTTTCTTCTTCTTTTCTACCTTCTCATTTGGCTTTTCAATATAGTCAAGTCCTTTCTTCCACATGGAATGAGGTCTTTGTTTGCTTAAACACTCATCCAACTTTTTGGTAGCATCCTCTTCGATGGCATTTACTGAAGACGACTATCTTTTCACTTCTATAGCCTACATGAAGCTTTCTTCACACTTCTTTAGCTTAGACTCGGCCTTGTAAAGCTTGGCTTGCAAAACTAGTACCTCTTGCTCTTGTGTAGTCACCTTAGTGCCAAGATCTTCATGTATCTTACCTTGCTCTACCTCAAGAACACTCAACTCCTTAATTCTCTTCAAGTACTCCTTCTCTTTTGCATCAAACTCCTTTTCTTTCACCTGAAGATCAGATTTATCAACAACGGAATTTTCATATAGCTTTTTGAGATGCCTTACCTTTTTCTCAAGCTTGCTATTTTTGTGCAAACAAGCTCTTAATTCATTCTCAAGTTGTTGCATCAACTCATCCTTTTCTTCTTTGGTTGATTCCTTATCACTTAAAGATTCTAGAACATCATCTACTTTAGCAACTAACACATTCTTTACAGCATCATCATCGAAATCATCATCACCTTCTTCTTCAGAATCTTCTTCATCCAACTTACTAAAATAATTTCTTCTTTTAGATCTGAAGAATTGCCTTTTCCCTTTAACATTTGAATTTCTAGCTTTAGAATAGCTAGATTTCTTTGTTCTCCTCCATGAGACCGGCTCATCATCGTCATTATTGTTTGCTTCTCTTCTCTTTGGGCAGTCTATAGCAAAGTGCCCTATGTCTCCACAACTAAAGCACTTCAAGGGTAATTTTTCCTTGTACTTTCCTTTTCTTTTTCTCATATTGTTAGTGATGTATGCCATGACTTTCTCCTATTTAGTATCACCATCTTCTTCTTCAGAGCTGCTGTCAGATTCTTCTTCTTGGTCTTTAATCTTTAGTTTCTTCATTGTCTTAAAGGCTAGCTCCTTCTCCATCGTAGACTTTTACTTTTTCTTCATTAGGGCTATTCTCATTTCATAAGTCACCAATATGCTGTGCAAATCGTCTAAGGGTAGTCTATCCTAATCTCTATCTTTTATGGAAGAGACTTTGGCATTGTAAGTTTCCAGTAAGATTCTAAGTATTTTCCTTACCATAGTAGTATCATTGATCTCCTCTCCATAGCCTCTAATAGAGCACACAATTTTGTTGACTCATGTGAAGAAGGCATCCATAAATTTATTATTTGCATCTTTATGTCTTCAAATCTGCTCCTTCAAATTTGTAGCTTGGCTTCCTTCACAACCTTGTCTCCTTCATAAATGTTCTTCAATTTGTCCTAAATTTGTTTAGCTGTGTTGCACCCTTTCACTTTGGTGAATTCTTTGTTTAATAAGGAGGCATACAAGGCATTTCTCGCCTTTCCGTCACACTCCAAATTCTTCTTATCAGTAGGTGTCATAGCAGCACCTTCAGTGACAGGGATGAAGCCGTTAACAGTTGATTCAAAAACATCTAAACCAAGTGACATTTTATTCCATAACTGATAATTTTATCCGTCAAAAGTGGGAATGCCCTTACTGTTAACAATGTTTAAGTTATCTATGGTATCAATCAGTAGTAGAGATAAAAATTCATAACAATAACAAAAAACTTCAGATCAAAGCAAACTAATTGGATGAACAGAGGAAACCAGTTCTGATACCACTTAATGAGGACCTTTTTAGGTCTCACACTGAGAGAGGGAGGGGGTGAATCAGTTTGAGATGCTCACTTTTTATAAATCTTTCTAAATTTAACCTCTATAACTTGTTAGAGCCGATAATCTAATTGTTATCTTTCTTCTTTATGTGAGAGTGACCATATGGATATCAATCAAATGCAAGTACCCAAGAACACACAATAATTTTTACATGGTTTACCTACAATGTGTAAGCTATGTCCAAGGTGTGATAGATCACTCTTAAATCACACAATTCACTCTTGTTATTAAAGGATACAATTATGGTGAGGAAGGATCACTTCTTAACCACTTATGATGATCTCTTGATCACTCAAAGATTTGATCTCCTGATCACTCCAAGGGTATCCCACCCTTTTTCAATAAGTTTATCAAGAGTTTAGTAACTAATACATTCTTGAGAAGGGTCACTTAATGTGCACAGGCTACTAATGCAGAAAGTAGATCTGAATGTGCATAGCTGGCCAAGGAGAGTGTAGTAGCCACCAAGGAGAAGCAACAAGGTGCAACCAACTAAGGAGGAAAGAAAGAGAGCAAGGTAGCCGGTCACCCACACCAGCAAACCTTCACTAAGATAGCCACTGCACCAGCAAGCCCTCACAAAGGTGATAGCAGCAGCTGGCCACCACACCAGCACATCCAGGAGGCTTTCCAATACACCAGTAGCATGTGCCTGCACGTCCAAGAGGGTATACCAGCAACAGCAGACGTCCTTGTAGGTTCATGAGGGTATACCAACAATAGCAAAATGTTCCTACACATCCAAGAGGATATACCAATAGCAGCAGCATGTCCCTGAATGTCTAAGAGGGTATACCAATAGCAGCAAACATCCCTGCAGGTCTAGAAGTGTATACTAGCAATAGCAGCACGTCCATGAGGCTTCCTAACAGCTATAGCATACGGGGAAAGCAGCAGTAGCAAAAGAAAACAGCTGCAAAAGATGGGAAGAACAACAGCAGTGTGAGAAAACTACTGCAACGCATAAGAAGAGTAGAGCGGCGCAAAAAGACAGCTGCAACGCACAAGAAGAGCAGTAACGACACGAAAAAATAGATGCAACACGTGGGGAGAGCAGCAGTAACATGAGAAAAAGGCTGCATGCGCAAGGAGAGAAGCAACAGTACGAGAAAGTAGCTGCAGCATGTAGGAAGAGCAGTAGCAGCACAAGAAAGCAGCTGCAACATGTGGGGAGAGCAACAGGGGCGTGAGAAGACAGCTACAACGTGCATAGATAGCAGTAGTGGCGTGAGCAGACAGTAGCAGCGCGCGCTGAGAGCAACAGCGGGGTGAGCAGATAGCAACAGTGTGCTCGGATTGCAGGAACAACGTGTGTGGACAGCAGCAATGTGTGTGGATAGAAGCAACAGTGCGTGAGGACAGCAGGAGTAGCACATGCGGACAGTTGGAAGAGTGCGTGCAGTAATCAGCTACAGTGTATGCAGACAGTAGGAGTAGCCGGAGAGGAGTGTGCACGGATAGCAGCAGCAACGCATGCGGATAGCATTAGCAATGCTCACGGACAGCAGCGGCAGCGCGTATGGACAGCAGGCACAGCATATGCGGACAGCAGGTAGAGCTTGTGCGGATAGCAGGCACAGTTTGTGCGGACAGTAGGCATGTGTGGACAGCAGGCGCAGAGAGCGCAGACAGCCGGCACACAGTGAGCACAGATAGCGAGCGCACAACACGCGCGAACAGCTGGTGCAGAGAGTGCGGACAACAGGAGCAGTGCAAGCGGACAGCAGGCACAGCATGTGCAAAAAGTAGGCACAACGCAAGCGGTCTACAGGTGCAGATGCACAAACAGCAGGAGCACGGACAGCAGCCATAACGCGCGTGGACAGCAAGCGCAGAGAGTGTGGATAGCAGGCGTAGAAAGCGTGGACAGCAGGTGCAGAGACCGCAGATAGCAGGAGCAATGCACATGGATAGTAGGTATAGTGCACACGTACAACAGGCACAAAGACCACAGACTGCAAGCACAGCTTATGCAAACAGTAGGTATAGCTTGTGAGGACAACAGGTACAGTGCGTGCGGATGGTAGGCAAGTGCGGTAGTACGAACAGATAATATTAACTACACATGCGAACAGCAGCGGACAGGCATGGCAGCGCATACGGACAGTAGCAGCAGCGCCTATTGATAGTATTAACTATGCATGTGGACAGCAGCAAATAGACGGGGCAACGTGTATGGAGAACATTAACAGCACGCGTGGACAGTAGTGGCAGCTCACGCGGGCAACACCAGTAGTAGGTGAAGCAACACCAACAGTGAAGGAAGGAGAAGATCCATATTCTGCTCTATCAGTTTTATATACATTGAGTGATCATTCTCCAGAAAAGGTTTTAATCACAAACTCTTGATAAACATGTTGAAAAAGGGTGGGATACCCTTAGAGTGATCAAGAGATCATTGTAAGTGGTTAAGGAGTAGTCCTTCCACAAGTGGTTAAGGAGTAATCCATCCACACTATAACTATATCCCTTGATAACAAGAGTGGATTATGTAATTTAGGAGTGATCCTATCACACTATGGATGTAGCTCATACATTGTGAGTGAACCACATAAAAATTGTCGTGCGTTCTTGGGTGCTTAAGCATTAATTTTTATTTGTACGGTCGCACTCACATAAAGGAGAAAATTAAAAATTAGATCATTAGTTCTAATAAGCCACAGAGGTTAAATCCGAATCGATTTGTAAAAAGAAAATAGCTCACACTGATTCACCCTTACTCTCAATGTGAGACCTATAATGGTCCTCATCAAGTGATATAAGAGCCGGTTCCTTTGTTGATTCAATTTTTTTGATTTGAAGTAAGGTTGTGCATTGCTGTGTGAGTTTCTATCTCTACTGCTGCTTGAGATCATGGATAGCCTGAATAGTGTTAATAGTAAGGGCATCCTTACGTTTGATGGACAAAATTATTAGTTATGGAAGAATAAGATGCTTCCATATCTGATGTCCTTTGGTCTTGATGTGTTTGTGTTTGCTGTTAATGACTTCATCCCTATTGCTAAAGGTGATCCTATGATGCCAACTGATAAGAAGAACTTGGAGTGTGATGGAAAGGTGAGAAATGCCTTATATGCCTGTTAGATAAAGAATTCACCAAGGTAATGGGGTGCAACACACAGCCAAGCAAATTTGGGACAAATTGAAGAACATCTATGAAGGAAATAAGGTTGTGAAGGAAGTCGAGCTACAAATATGGAGGAGCAAATTCAAAGACATAAAGATGCAAAATGATGAGACTGTGGATGCATTCTTCACAAGAATCAACAAGATTGTGTGCTCCATCAAAGGCTATAAAGAGGAGATCCACGATGCCACTATGGTAAGGAAAATACTCAAAACCTTTCCAGAAGCTTGCTAAATGCCAAAGTCTCTTCCATAGAAGATAAAGATCTAGATAGGCTACCATTAGATAATTTGCACTGCATATTGGTGGCTTATGAAATGAGAATAACCCCAATGAAGAGAGAAAAGAAGTCTAAGGTGGAGAAAGAGTAGGCCTTTAAGGCAATGAAGAAGTTAAAGATTAAAGACCGAGAAGAAGAATTTGATAGCAGCTCTAGAGAAGAAGATGGTGATCTTTAATTGGATAAAGTTTTGGCATACATCACCAACAATATGAGCAAAGGAAAAGGGAAGTAGAAGGAAAAATTACCCTGGAAGTGTTTTAACAGTGGTGACTTAGGGAACTTTGCTGATGATGCTACAAAGGATGTGTTGGTCCCTTAAGTATATGATGACAATGAATCTTCAAGTAAAGAGGAACCAATAGAAGAGGAAGAGGATGAATTGTTGCAACAACTTGAGAATGAGTTAAGAGCTTGTTTGCAAAAAAACAACAAGCTGGAAAAAGAGGTAAAGTATCTTAAGAAGTTGTATGAAAATTTTGTTGTTGATGAATCTAATCTCCATGTGAAAGAAAAGGAGTTTGAAGCAAAAGAGGAGTACTTGATTGAGGAGCTGATCATACTTGAGGCTGAGTAAGGCAAGATATACAAAGATCTTAGCACTAAGGTAATTGCACAAGAGCAAGAGGTGCTGATTTTGCAAGCTAAGCTTCATAAGGTTGAGTATGAGCTAAAGAAGTATGAAGAAAGCTTTATGCAGGCCATAAAAATGAAAGGAGAGTCATCATCAACAAGTGCCATCAAAGAGGATGCTACCAGAAAGTTGGATAAGTGTTTAAGTAATCAAAGACCTCATTCTATGGGAAAGAAAGGACTTGGCTACATTGAGAAGCTGAGTGAGAAGGTAGAAGAAAAGAAGAAAATTGTGTTTGTACCTGAAAGCAAGCACAATGACTTGATGGAGGAGTGACACCAACCTAAGTTAAAATAGGTTACGAAAGATATGGTGGAGACTCTCATCCACAGGAGACAAAATGTTAAAGATGGAAAGAAGGTTGCCACACCAGTTGCTAAAGAAAGAAGACATGGACTTGGTAAGAGAAGTAAATCTAGGTTCAAAGGATTTTGTTGGAACTGTGGTAAGTATGGGCACAAGGCTAATACTTGTTGGAATATTCAGCCTATAATGAAGAGGAATGTGAGGCAAGAGTTTAGGGAGAGAGTTTGTCAAGAAAGAAGATAGTCTTAGGTGGAAAGAAGTCATATTCCACTTAGAAACAATTTTGATTTGCTGGGAGAGATTTGTAGAAGATATGAAAGGGTTGGACACACTGTTGAGGATTGCTTGACATTACTGCCCGGTCAAGAAGTGCAAAGGAGAACATGCCAACCACTGCTGCTTGGTCAAGGAATGCAAAGGAGAACACCTATACAAACTCCCACATTCGACTAAAGAAGAAGAAGAGGAAGAGAAACATCTATGGTTATGGAAGTAGCCTTAAAAGCTTCCAAGAAAGAAAAACCATGGATCCTAAATAGTGTTTGCTCTTCACATATGACAGAAGACTCTAAGATGTTCAAGGAAGTAGCAAAATATGATGGAGGGTCCGTCATATTTGGTAATGATGATGTCTTAAAGATTACAAGTATTGGTACTGCTGAAATTGGTGCAAAGAAGCTGCAATCAAAGTGTTGTGTGTTGAAGGGCTAAAACACAATCTCATCAATGTTAGCCAGCTTTATGATGATGGACATGAAGTTATTTTTAACAAGAGTGGTTGCACAGTAAAGAGATTAAGAGATGATGTTGTTCTTACTAAGGGTGAAAGAACAAATGAAAACTTATGTCAAGTTTCCAAAAGCAAAAGCACATGCTACATGAGCACCAAAGATGAGAATGTGCTATGTCATAGAAGATTGGGACATCTTGGACAAAAGAGGCTAAACTTAAGTATTTAGCCACCCCCTAGAGGCTAAGGTATACATCCAACCCCTCTCCTATGTCCTCTTCTATTATTCTTTGGATTTATTGTCAAAAGGGGAGATATTTTGCATAAATCCAAAAAGAATATATATTGATATAAAGGGGGAGTAGCTTGATGGATAAAGGGAAGAACTTATCAAGGGGGAGAAGCAGAAAGGAGGAATTAAACCAAGTTAAAGGAGATGCATGGTTTAGGGGGAGCTATGAATGACTATGTGCATGGTTGGATTTAATGTGTTGCCAACAAATCCAAAAGGGGAGATTGTTAAGCCCATTTTTGATGGTTAATGTTGGATTTGTTGTCAACACTATCTCACACGGTTATGTGTGTTAATTTGATATTATGAATGTCATTGAGATGTAGTGAGATCATTGGGAGAAATTGGTGGTGACAAGTCAACCTTAGCATTGAGGAGTCAACGTTGATCGTGACCCTAAATTTTAGGGGTCAAGATTAATTGTTAACTATTGACCGTTGACCCTAAAATTATACCAGCAACAACAAACATCCCTGCAAGTCTAGGAGGGTATACCAATAACAGCAGACATCCCTACAGGTCTAAGAGGGTATACTAGCACCAGCAAGCATGTCCCTACACATTTAGGAGAATTCCCAGTAGCAGTAGCACGTCCAAGAGGATTCCCAACAGCTGCAACGTGTAGGGAAAGTAGCAGTAGCACAAGAAAACAGCTACAACGCGCAGGGAGAACAGCAGCGATGCGAGAAAGCAACTGCAGCGCGTAAGGAGAGCAGCAGCGATGCGAGAAAGCAACTGCAGCGTGCAAGGAGAGCAGCAGTGACACAAGAAAACAGCTGCAACGGATGGGGAAAGCAACAACAATGCGAGAAAACTGCTGCAGTGCGCAGGGAGAGAAGCAGCGGCACAAGAAAGCAGCTGCAGCGCGCAAGGAGAGAAGCAGTGGTGCAAGAAAACAGCTGCAATGTGCGGGGAGAGCAGCAGCGGAGCGAGAAGGCAGCTACAGCCCGCAGGAATAGTAGCAGTGGCATGAGAAAACAACTGCAGCACACACAGTTAGCAGCAGCGGCGCAAGCAAATAGCAGCAATGCGGGCTGATAGTAACAGCGGGGCGAGCAGACAGCAGCAGCATGGGCGGATAGCAGGAGTGTGCTCGGATAGCAGGAACATCGCGTGTGGACAGTAGCAACACGTGCAGTAAGGAACCGCAGTGTATGTGGACAGCAGGAGCAGTGCGTGAGAAGTGCGCACAGACAGCAGCAGCAGCGCATGTGGACAGCATTAGCAATGCACGCAGACAGTAGCAGCAGTGCGTGTAGACAACATTAACAACGCACGTAGACAGCAGGCACAGCGTGTACGGACAGCGGGCACAGCTTGTGTGGACAGCGGGCACAGCTTGTGTGAACAGCGGGCATGTGTGGACAGCAGGCGCAAAGAGCACAGGCAGTGAGCGTGGACAACAGGAGCAGTGTGCGTGGACAGCAGGCACAACACACACGAACAACAAGTGCAGCATGCGCAGACAGCAGGAGCACAGACAGCAGCCACAACACGCGCGGACAGCAGGCTTAGAGAGCACAGGCAGCAGGCACACAGTGAGCACGGACAACAGGAGTAGTGTGCGTGGACAGCAGGCACAGTGCACGCGGACAACAGGTGCAGCGTGAGCAGACAGCAAGAGCACGGACAGCAGCCACAGCACGTATGGACAGCAAGCACAGCTTGTATAGACAGCAAGTATAGCTTGTAAGGACAGCAGGCACAGTACGTGCGGATGGTAGACAGACGCAGCAGTGAGAACACACAGTATTAACTGCGCACAGGGACAGACACGGCAGCCCATACAGACAGCAAGGGACAGACGTGGCAGCATGTATGGACAGCAACGAACAAACACGGCAGCATGTACGGACAGCATTAACAGCGCGCGCAAACAACAACGGCAACAAGTGAAACAACACCGGTAACGAAGGAAGGAGAAGATCCATATTCTGCTCTAACAGTTTGTATCATTCTCCAAGAAAGGAAATCACAAACTCTTGACAAACGTGTTGAAAAAGGGTGGGATACCCTTAGAGTGATTGAGAGATCAACTCCTTGATCGAGAGACTGTTGTAAGTGGTTAAGGAGTAGTCCTTCTACAAGTAGTTAAGGAGTGATCCTTCCACACCATAATTGTATCCTTGATAACAAGAGTGGATTATGTGATTTAGGAGTGATCCTATCACATCGTAGATGTAGCTCACACATTGTGAATGAACCACGTAAAAATTGTCGTGTGTTCTTAGGTGTTTGCACATTAATTTTTATTTGTATGGTGACACTCACAAAAAGGAGAAAATTAAAAATTGGATCATCGATTCTAACAAGCCATAGAGGTTAAATCCGAATCAATATGTAAAAAGAAGATAGTTCACACTGATTCACACCCCCCTTCTTAGTCTAAGACCTACAATGGTCCTCATCAGCTATCTTGGCAGGTTCTCTTCCCTACTGCCGATGCTGTCTACCTTGTTGTCGGGGCACATTTTCTCCTCTACTACTGCAAGTTGTTGAACCTGTTGTCAAGACACATTTTCTCCTCTGTTGTTGCAAGCTGCCAAACTTGCTATCAGGGCAAGTTTTCTCCTCTTACTATTGGTTATGTTTCCTGTCCTATTGCCAAGACACACTGCTAATTGTGCCTACAAGCTATAATTTCTAGTTGTACTTACTAGTAATACTGCTTACCTTTACTGGTATTGTTGCTTGTACTTGCTACAACTATAATCTACAATTGCTGTTGGTCTGCTTGCTCCTATTGCTAGATCTTGTTGTTGCTACTGCAATCTGCAATTGCTGGTTGTCTACCTACAACTGCTGGTGTTGCAGGATATTCTGCTGGTGTTGCGGGATGCTATTGGTGTTACAGGATGTTCTATTGGTGTTGCGGGATGTTGCAAGTGTTGTGGGCTACTGCTAGTGTTGTGGATTGCTGCTAGTGTTGCAATTGCTGGTATTACTAGATGTTCTGTTGGTTGTGCTTGCTGCAAGTTACTGGTTTCTTTACTACTATTGTAGGATTGCTTGGGTGGCTGCTGCAACTCCTTCTCCCTTTGGTTTAGCCAGCTACTGCCTTTATCTTTCTTTGGTGTTTCTACTGCACACCTTCTTTTCTGGTTTGGTGTGGCTACTGCATGCCCTCTCCTTTGGTTTGGTGTGGTTGCTGCAAGTCCTCTCCTCTGGTTTGGTGTGGCTGTTGCAAGCCCTCTCCTTTAATTTGGTGGGGCTACTACACATGTTTCTCTCATTGGTGTGGCTCCTACACATTTTTCTCTCCTTGGTGTGACTGTTACATGTCTTTCACTCCTTGGTTTGGTATGGTTGCCAGCTGCTGCACCTCCTCTTTTAGTTGGTGTGGCTACCTCCTTTTTTGGTGGTTGTTATCACCTCTTCTTTGGTTGGTTGCTATTGCAATCTCCTTGGCTGGCTATTACACTTTCCTTGGTACTGCACCTCTCTTGGTCAACCGCACCTCTCCTTGGTTGCAACTTTCTTGATTGGCTGTTACTGCACCTTCCTTGGTGGCTACTTCTTTTACCTTGGCCAGTCACTCTCTCCTTTGGTGGCTACCTCTCTCTTTGTCGTTCTCTCTCAAAATTCTATAGCACACGTAAGTCTTACAAGATGCATGGGGTATTTATAGAGCCTTGAAATTAGGGTTACATAATCATCAACGGTCAGCGTTGATTCCTAAAGGTTACCCTAAAATCAATGGCCATATTTGATTCCTAAAATTTAAGGTCAATGGTCAACATTGACTTCCTAAAATTTTGGGTCAATGGTCAGCGTCAACAATCAGCCATGACCCCTAAAATTTAAGGTTAACAATCAATATTGACTCATCTACTTTAGGGTGACTTGCCATCAATAGTTTTGCCTAATGGCCTCTCTACATCTTAACAGCATTTATAACATCAAATCAACACATACAACCATATGAGATGGTGTTAACAACAAATCCAACATTAGCCATCAAAGATAGGCTCAACAGGATATAATCTCCAGGTGAAAAAAAAAAAAGGAGTTTAAAGCAAAAGAGGAGTACTTGAAGAGAATTGAGAAGGTGAGTGTACTTGAGGTAAAGCAAGGCAAGATACATGAAGATCTTGGCACTAAGGTGACTACACAAAAGCAAGAAGTGCTGATTTTGCAAGCTAAACTCCACAAGACTAAGTTCAAACTGAAGAAGCATAAAGAAAGCTTTATACAGGCCATGGAAATGAGTGGAGAGTCGTCTTCAACAAATGCCATCAAGGAGGATGCTACCAAAAAATTGGATTAATGTCTGAGCAAATAAAGACCTCATTCCATAAGGAAGAAAGGATTGAAAAACCGAATGAGAAGGTAGAAGAGAAGAAGAAATTTTTTTTTGTGCTTGAAAGCAAGCACAATAACGTTATGGAGAAGAGAAACCAACCCAAGCTAAAATGGGTTAGGACAAATGTGATGAAAACTCCCATCCAAAGGTGATAGGTTGTCAAAGATGGAAAGAAGGTTGCCATAACAGTTGTTGAAGATAAGAGACATGAACTTAATGAAAGAAGAAAATCCAGATTTGAAGGATTTTGCTAGAGTTGTGGTAATTGTAGGAATAAGGCTAATGTGTGCTGTAATAATAGGCCTATAATAAAGAGGAATGTGAGGTAAAAGTCTAAGGGGAGACTCTATCAAGAAAAGAGATAGCCTCAAGTGAAAAAAAGCTATATTCCATTAAGAAACAAATTTGATTTGTTAGGAAAAATTTGAGGAAAATGTGAAAAGGCTGGACATATTACTGAGGATTGCTTGACATTGCTACTCGGGCAAAGAGTGCAAAGGAGAACACCTACACATGCTCTTATATTTGGCCAAAAAAGAAGAAAAGGAAGAAAAATAACTATGGTTGTGGAAGTAGCCTTAAAAGCTTCCAAGAAAGAAAAGTCATAAATCCTAGATAGTGGCTACTTTTCACATATGACAGAAGACTCCAAGGTGCTGAAGTAGAAAAATATGATGAAGGGTTAGTCAAATTTGACAATGACAGTGCTTTGAAGATTAAAGGTGTTGGTGCTGCTAAAATTGGTACAGGAAAGCTGAAATTAGAGGAAATACTTTATGTTGAAAGGCTAAAACACAATCTAATTAGTGTTTGTCAACTTTGTGATAATGGACATGAAGTTACTTTTAACAAGATTGGCTACACAATAAAAAGATTAAGTGCTGGTGCTGTTCTTACAAAGGGAGAAAGAATAAATGGAAACTTATATCAAGTTTCTAGAACCAAAAACACATGCTACATAAGCACCAAAGATGAGAATTTGTTGTGGCATAAGAGATTGGGACATCTTGGACAAAAAAAGCTAAACAAGTTATTCAAAAATGAAGTTGTGAAAGAGGTATCCAAGTTGAGGAAAGAAAGAAATGCAATTTGCAACACTTGTTAAAAATGGAAGATGGTGAATGCTAGCCATAAAAATGTGGAGATTCAAACTAAGAAGCCATTGGAGCAAGTTACAGATATATTCACCAAACCTTTATCAAGAGAGATATTCCAAAAGTTAAGGCTGAACTTATGTATTCAGCCATCCCCTAGAAGCTAAGGTATGCTTCTAACCCCTCTCCCTTTCTCTTTTCTATTATTCTTTGGATTTGTTGTCAAAGAGGGAGATATTTTGCATAAATCCAAAGAGTGTATATACTAATTAAAAGGGGGAGTAGCTTGATAAATAAAGGGGGAGAAATTGTTAAGGGGGAGAAGTAAAAAAAATGGGGACTTGCGTTTAAGGTACAAGTATATGCAAAAACGGAGATAGATGTTTCAGGGGGAGCTATGAATGTCAAAAGTTGTAACTTGTGCTTAATTGTTGATTTGTGGATTTAATGTGATGCCAACAAATCCAAAAGGGGAGATTGTTGAGTCCATTTTGATGGCTAATGTTGGATTTGTTGTTAATAGCATTTCACATAGTTGTTCTTATGGACTTGATGTTTTGAATGCCGTTGAGATGTAAAGAGGCTATTGGTCAAAATTGTTGATAACAAGTTAACTTTGAAGTCAATGAGTTAATGTTGACTGTTGACCATAAATTTTAGGGGTCAATGCTGATCATTGACCCTTGACCATTGACCCTAAATTTTAGGAAGTCAATGTTGACCATTAACCCTAAATTTTAGGAATTAAATATGACCGTTAATTGTAAAGAAACCATTGGGAATAAATGCTGATCGTTGATGATTGAGCAACCCTAAAACTCAAAGCTTATAAATACATCCATGCATCTTTCAAAAGATGTGTGTGCTACAGAAAATTGAAAAAGAATAGCAAAGAGAGTGATCGACCAAGAAAAGGAGCAACGGTAAAAAGAGAAATAGCCCCTAAAACGAAAGTGACCGGCCAAAAAGAGGTGCAGCACCAAGGAGAGGTATAACTGGCAAATGAGGCAACCATTAAAGAGAAAAGGCATGCGTGCTGAATGGCAAACCAAAGGAAGGTGCAGCCACCAAAGAGAGAGAGGGCATGTGTGCTAAACGACAAACGAAAGGAAGGTGCAACTGGCAAAGGAGATAATCACACCAAAGGGAGAAGAAATTGTAACAACCAGTAGCCACACAAAAGGGAGAAGAGAGTTGTAGCATTCAATAGCAACACCAAAGGGAGAAGAAGGTGTACAGTGGCAAAGGGAGAAAAAGGTGTGTAGCAAGAACCAATCAACCACACCAAGGAGAGGTATGCAACGGCAAAGGGAGAAGAGAGGTGCAACAGCTACACCAAAGAAGGTGACAACTGAATAAAAGGGAGAAGAAGAAGGTGCAACAGCCACCTAAAGGAGAAGATGCAGCAACCACCAAAGAAGAAGGTGCAGTAGTCACCAAAAGAAGAAGGTGCAGTAGTCACCAAAAGGAGAAGGTGCAACAGCAACCAAACAAAAAAGGAGCAGCATAAACCAACAATTGTAGCAAGGAGGAAACCAGTAATTGTAGCAAGAAGGAAACCAGAAATTGCAGTAAGGAAAAACCAGCAATTGCAACAAGGAGAAACTAGTAATTGCAATAAGGAGAAGGTAGCAAGTGCAATAAGAAAAAGGTAGTAATTGCAATAAAGAGAAGGCAGTAATTGCAGTAGGAAGAAGACATCAATTATAGCAAGTAAAAGGTAGTAATTGCAATAGAAGGAGGTAGCACTAGCAGCAGGTGAGGCAGCACCGGCAGTAAGGGAAAAGAACCTACCAAGGTAGCAAGTGAGGTAGAACTGGCAGTAAGGGAAGAGAAACTGCCAAGGCAACAAGTGAGGCAACACTAGCAGCAGGTGAGGTAGCACCGGCAATAGGGGAAAAAAACCTACCAAGGTAGCAAGTGAGGTAGAACCGGCAGTAGGGGAAGAGAAACTGCCAAGGCAGCAAGTGAGGCAGCATTAGCAGTAGGGGAAAAGAACCTACCAAGGCAGCAGGTGAGTCAGCCCGAGCAATAAAAGGAGAGAACCTGCAGTGTAAAGAACCTACTGAAGAGAGAACTTGTGAAGGAGAGACAGCAGTAGCAGTATAGAGAACTTGCATAGAACAGACTAGCAAAGCTTGAGTAAAGACTAGTAGTATGGAAGGAGAAAATCCGCTTTTTGCAATAGTAGCCTATGCACATTGAGTGATCCTTCTTAAGAGAGTTTTAGTCTAAACGTTTTATGAACTTTTTGAAAAAGGGTAGGAAGACCCTTGGAGTGATCAGGAGATTAATCCTTTGACTGATTAGGAGATAATCTCTTTTAGTGATCAGGAGATCATTGTAAGTGGTTAAAGAGTGATCCTTCCACGATATTAACTGTATCCCTTGGTAACAAGAGTGGATTATGTGATTTAAGAGTGATCCTATCATATCATAGATGTAGCTCACATATTACAGTGAACCATGTAAAAATTTTGTATGTTCTCTGGTGCTTACACTTGATTGATATCCATGTGACCACTCTCACATAAAGAAGTAAGATAAAAAAACTAAATCATCGACTCTAACAAGTCACAGAGGTTAATTCGAATAGATTTGTAAAAAGTAAGCATCTCACATTGATTCACCTCCTTCCCCTCTCAGTGTGAGACCTAAAAAGGTCCTCATCACTTTCTACCTTAGGTTTCTTTGGTTGCCACTGCACCTCCCTTTAGTTGCTACTATACCTTCTCCTTCTAGTGGCTACTGCACCTTCTCCCTTTGGTTATTGCTACACCTTATCCTTCTGGTGGCTACTGCACTTTCTTCTTTGGTGGCTGTTGCACCTTTTCCTCTTGGTGGCTACTGCACCTTTTCCTTCTAGTGGTTGCTACACCATCTCCTTCTCCTTTTGGTTTGGTTGTCACCTTTTTTGGTATGGCTGCTACATCTCTCTTCTCCCTTTAGTTCAGTTGTCACCTTCTTTGGTATGGCTGCTGCACCTCTTTTTTCCCTTTAGTATGGTTGTCGGCTGCTACAACTCTCTTCTTCCTTTGGTGTGGCTACCAGTTGCTGCAACTTCTTCTTCCTTTGATAGGGTTGACAACTATAGCACACGGTTCTCTCTTTGCAGCTATACCTCTCCTTGGCACTACACCTCCTTCTTTTTTGGTGGTTGCTAACTACTGTAAGTTGCAGGCTATTGTAACTCCTCCTTTGATTGGTGTGGTTGCCTCCTTTTTTGGTGGTTGCTGTCACCTTTTGGCCAGCTACGCCTCTCCTTGGTGCTACACCTCTCTTGGTCAGTCACTCTCTTTGTCGTTCTCTCTTATTTTTTTTATAACATATACATCTTTTGAAAGATGCATAGATGTATTTATAGGCTTTAAGTTTTAGGGTTACCTAAGCATCAATGGTCAACATTGATTCCCAAGGGTTACCCTATAATCAATGGTCAAATTTGATTCCTAAAATTTAGGATCAATGGTTAACATTGACTCATTGACTTCAAAGTTGACCTGCCATCAACGGTTTTGGCCAATGACCTCTCTGTATCTCAACAACATTCATAACATGAAATCAACAAGAACAACTATGTGAGATGCTGTTGACAACAAATCTAACATTAGCCATAAAAAATGGGCTCAACAATCCTAATATTGCCTATGCAATGCATAGATTGAGTAGATATACACATAATCCAAACTATGATCATTGGAATTGTTGTTCCCACAGCCTTGTGTGGGTTGTAATTGTTGTCAACTATATTTACGTGTGCAAGTCATTTGAAGCCACATGGAGGGGCAAGAAAGTAAATTTGCCGCAGATACAGTAAGCCCTACCAGGTTTTTCATTGAAGGGAGTATATAAACCAAAACCCTTGGAAGAAAAGTGGGGGACAGAAAAACAAGTGTACACGGCAGAACACACACACCACTAGGAGAGAAAAAGAAAAAGACGCCACCAGGAGAGTAAGAGAGAAAGCCACCAATGAAAGAGAGAAAGAGACCACTGGGAGAGCCAACGTGAAAAACACACCATTGAAAGAGAGAAGAAACCAAAAACGTGAGATCATCAGAAGATAGAAGAAACAAGAAACGTGAGATCACCGGAAGGGAGAAGAAACCAAAACGTGAGATCACCAGAAGGGAGAAGAAACCAAAACATGATATCACCAGAAGAGAGAAGAAACCAGAAACGTGAGATCACTGAAAGAGAGAAGAAACCAGAAACATGAGATCATCGGAAGAGAGAAGAAACCAGAAACGTGATATCACCGGAAGAGAGAAGAAATCAGAAACATGAGAACACCAGAAAGAGAGGATGTGAGACCTGGAGAAGGTGAGACGTTAAAGCAGACCAGACCTGGAAACCAGACCAGGTGAGAGCAGACCTGGTATCCGTGAGACTACCTGGAAGAGAAGACAACAGACCAGAACGTGAGACATGAGCCAGCAAAACCAGAAGCGTGAGGCGGCTGAGAAACGTGAACCAGAAAAACCAGAAGCATGAGGTGGCTAAGAAACGTGAACCAGAAAAACCAGAAGCATAAGGCGGCTGAGAAACGTGGACTAGCAAAACCAGAAGCATGAGGTTGCTGAGAAACGTGAACCAGTAAAACCAGAAGCGTGGTGCAGGCCAAGAGACGTGAAACGGTAAACTAGGAGTGTGGTGTAGGCCAGGAGACGTGAAATGGCAGGCCAGGAGCGTGGTGTAGGGTGTAGGTTGAAAGACGTGAAACGACAAACCAGAAGCGTAAGGTAGTCCGTGAGACGTGAAACGGCAGACCAGTAGTGTGAGGCAAGTCGTGAGACGTGAAATGGCAGATTTGAAGCATGAGTACAGGTTGTGAGACGGTGAGACGGTAAGACCAGGAGTTGGGTGAGACAAACTAGGGAAGAAATTCAGTGTAGCATTCGAGAGAACTCAACGTATTTCCAGATTTCTTTAAGAGAGGTTAGAGAGAGTTTTGGTGATCTTCCAAGCAGCAGTGAAGCAACCTATTCAAATCAAACAGAGGCAACACAAGTTAGAAGAAGGGTAGACACAGTAAATGACACTCTTTGTATTGTGATTGCTTTGCATTTGCAATAGTGAAAGGAGTAGAAGATTAAAACATCCATTGTAATCATATGGAATACCACACTAGTGTTCTCAAGTATAGTGAATTGTCTCGGTAAAGAAAGAATCTCTACCACCATGGAGTACGTCACATTAACAGAACCACGTAAATCTCTCGTGTCCTTGCTTTGGATTTACATTCTGTGTTTTGAATTAAGTTGTGAACACAACTAAAGAATCATCAAACCCATAACCTAAAAGAAGACCTAATCAAGAACAACCAATCCGTTTAATAGGCAAAGTGTCTGAAAGGTAACTTTGGGGACTATTGTAACTAGTAGGTAACAATAGATTTACCTTAGTTGAATTTGAGAAAGAGTTCATTTTTGAGAAGAGTTTGAAGTTGTTCACCTATCAATTAAAAAGAAGGGGTGTAATATTGATTCACCCCCCCTCTCAGTATTACAGACTAGTAAATCCTAAGGTGAAGTAGGAAACTTCAGGAATGGTTTGGTAAGAATTCTGAAATATTTAAGAGGTACCATGAACTATGGTTATTTTATAGTTGATTTCTTACTGTATTAGAAAGGTATAATGATGCTAATTAGATCTTTGATTTAGATGAAAAACAATCCACAAATGGTTATGCATTCACCCTTGGAAATGGAGTAGTGATATGGAATTCTACCAAGTAAACAATTATTACTGGGTCCACCATTAAGTCTAAGTTTATAACCTTAAAGATGGCTAGTGTAAAGACAGCCTAGCTGAGAAATTTCCTTATAGATATTTCATCATGGGTAAAATTAATACTAATAGTGTCAATACATTATGATAGCCAAGCTACTATTGCTCATGCAAAGAGCAAGTCATTTAATGGGAAAATCTGATACATTCGTTTAAAACACAAATTAGTAAAGCAACTATTAAATAATGGAATAATATCACTTAACTTTGTAAGGTCAGAGATGAATTTGGTTTATCCTCTAGCCAAACCATTAAGAAGAAAGTTAATGGAAGTTACATTAAGGGGAATGAGATTAATGCTTATAAAATATGGTCAAAAGTGATGGGAACCTAACTTATGTAATAGATGATCCCTTAAAGTAGGTTCATATAGGTAATAACAAGTCACTGATTGACCTTATATGCATTATCAAATTATAAATCCTTTCATATGGTATAGATGGAGCAAAAATTCCAATGTTCAAGGTTAAGTTATACTTTTAATAAATTTTATAGCCCTTATGGATGGTGTGTTAGTGGAATACACACTAGATAGATTCAAATATATGAGAATAGAGTAACACAACTCCTATAAGATCCTAGGTAAGATCTTTAGAGCTTTTATAAAAATAAACTAGGCATGCACATGGCCTTACAGTGTTTAACCATGTAAAATAGCCCTGTCTTAAAGAATACAACACGGAGACAAGTTTACTAATGTTCATTAAGAAGTTATGGTATATAGAAATTCTTATTTCACCATAATTCCAAAAATCAAAGCTTTTATGTCCTAGTCTTTAGTTCATAGCCCTAAAGGTACCAATGATGATATGTTATATTCTTACAAAAACACAACAAAATTTAGCCTTTTAAAATATATGGGAGAATGTTGGAGATAAGGGTATTTTAAAAAACTCTAATTCTATATTGGAAATGAAAGTCTTGCTTTGCAAGTTTATAAGATACTGCTTGTCTTATACCTTGTAAAAATAAAGACTTAAAGAAGGCCTTGTGAATTTGTGAAAGGCCTAAACATGGGCCTGATATGGGAGGCTCAATGTGACCTTATGCAATGGACTAGCCTTGGCTGGTCCACCAAACTCAAAATCCTTTTAAGACCTTTCAAATTATGTTGTTTAAATTAACCAATTTGACTAGCCATCAACTATTAGAAAACTAGTTGTTGGGAAATTAGCTATTGGAAACTAGCTACTATAACCATTATCTTCTTCCTTAATACTTATCAACCATAATCACTAGCCATTATCTTCATCCTTGAATTTCATATTTATGACACTAAATCAGAAGCAATATAAATAGAACTTCCTATTCCTTTCCTAAACATAATTACAGTATAAGCATTCTTTCCTTCCTTTTGCACCTTGAATACTAAAATTGTTTAGTTTAATAAGTTTATGGTTTTTTTGTTACCTCACTTATAAGGTGCACACTAATGGAAAGATTTGTCATATCCTAGGAGAATAGTTGCCATAACCTATTGTATTATAAAAATTCATCTACAGGGGTGAAATTATCCTTAAAGACAGTGCTTTTGCACAATTCAGATTGATATCTATTTTGCATCTAAATTTCAATATATTTCTATGTATTTTTGCTAATAAAGGAAGGTTCATGCCTTCTTATTCCCTTCTCCCTCATGATCTTTACAAGTACCGAGTAAGCTTAAGTAGGTCAATTCTGGTACATTCAATTGTCTATAAGGCAAATGGGAATAGGCGTGATATATGTTACTTAAGAGAAAAGTGTTTATCTCGTCTATCTTAATGTTAATAGTTGACTTTCATTAAGTGATGTAAATTAATTTTATCTTATGTAAAAAAACAAAAAAGCCAACTAAACTAAGTATTTACTATACTTTTAAGGGATTACAATAAAGTATACTTCTATGGGGATAAGAATATCATTGACTTTAAGTCATTAATTCTCAATTTGATCATGAAAATCATCTATACAACACAATTAACAAAAACCTATTAATGCTTATATGGTGTCCGAGTCCTATTATACGATCCACCATTTTGTTGATTGGACTTTGACCCAAGCTCCTTCCCTCATGATAACTTATTTTTTAAAGGCCTACTTTTTTTTTTAAATCAATTTGATTAATTAAAGAAAAGATTTTCATTATAAAAGGAAATTTGAACCTTGAATCCCAAATTTTAAATTGGATAAGTGATTTCAAGTACCCAAAACCCTTTTAAAACATGACCACACTACCATTTATGCTTTTATTTAGCCTCTCCATCTTTTCAAGTTCCCCAGCTTATGTTGCCCAAATATCAACTTGGATCCAACATTTTTAACTTTAATGTCATTTGTAGGCATAGAAGGCTATCAAGTGGTATACCATATGGCCTCAACTACTCACTGGGGATCCCAAGCACTTGCAAAAAAGGTTGATCATGCCCCAATGTAGTGACATTAAACATCTTAACAATGCCCCATAAGTTCCAGTTGAGATGCATTGTGCTTATATCATCTATTATCTCTACCCCGATTCCTAATTTGGAATGGCCGACTAACAAGGTGTTTAATGATTCTTCTTCACAACTACTGTGGTAAGACTACTCAATTGAAATTTGATTAGAATTAAAATTCATTTATTTGAAAAAAAAAATACTCATCCAGATGTATTTTCCCTTTTGGTAGCATCAGATAAAAGAAAAAAAATGTAAAAGATAAGAGCAATAGAAAAACTGATAAGATTCCTTAATTTACGTGATGATAGGATTTTCTTATTTTGTATGAATTAATATTTTTATTATTATTTTTGTATTAATAGGCATAATAATCTCCGTATTCATAGGTGGTTGAGTAATATATATACATGTAAAACCTATGGTTTATAAATTCAAGTAATAAAAACCTATCAATCTTTCTTAGTTATTTAGAGGTCAATCTCCTCGAAGTGATCATTAAAACTTGATTCCCTTAAAACAATCAATTCTTTACTTCCTTATTTATGTAAATTGATTTTTTAAAAACCTTAGTTTCCCATCATCAAGTATTAGAGTAGTGTTCTTAAGGGTCTTACCTTTGTTCCAAATTCCCACAACCATCAAAAAACAAAAATCATTTATTTTATGCCCTTTACCTAAGAATAAAAGAAAAATTGTAGTATTACCTATTTGCAATCCTAAATCATGTCTTCACACAGCTCATTGAATTATACTACTAAAATATCTCATATTAAAGAATCAATGTCCATTGTTCCCACAGCCTTGTATGGGTTGTAATTATTGTCAACCAGATTTAAGTGTGCAAGCAGAAGCAGCTCATTCAAGCAATCAAGGGATGAGCTTTCAGTAGAAAGAAAAGGGCAAGAAAAATAAATTAAGGAGGATAATGCTGAATTTTGAATGGAACAGTAATATGAAGCCACATGGAGGGGCAAGAGAGGAAATCTGCTACAGCTACAGTAAGCCCTGCTAGGGTTTTCATAAAAGGGAGTATATAAACCAAGACTTATCTCTTTTGGAAAAACTCACTCGGAAAATAGTGAAATTAAGCAGATTAGAATTGGTGAGAGCAGACTAGAATTGATGGAACCACTGTAAGAGAGGAAATCAGAGATGTGAGACTAGCAAAGCGTGAAACGGGTAAGACCAGACCTAGAAACGTGAGACAGTGAGAGCAGACCAGAAACGTAAGAGACAAGAAAAGGGTGAAACACCGTGAGACCAGGTGAGGTGTGAGACCAAAAAAGGGTGAAATAGGTGACACCAGAACACACCGAAAGACCAGAATTGGTGAGACCAGAAAAGGGTGAAACGTGTAACATCAAAACACATCGTGAGACCCAAAATCGGTGAGACCAGAAAAGGGTGGAACAGTGAGACAGTGAGATGGTGAGACCAGGAGACGGGTGAGACCGTGAGACCGTGAGACCAGGAGTTAGGTGAGACAACCTAAAGAAGAAATTCGGTGAAGCATTTGAGAGAATTCAATGAATTTTTCAGATTTCTTCAAGAATGGTTAGAGATTGTTTTGGTGATCTTCCAAGTGGTAGTGAAGCAGCCTATTCAAATTAAATAGAGGCAACACAAGCTAGAAGAAGGGTAGACACAGTAAGTGACACTCTTTGTATTGTGATTGCTTTGTATTTGTAATAGTGAAAGGAGTAGAAGATTAAGACATCCATTGTAATCATAAGGGATACCACACTGGTGTTCTCAAGTATAGTGGATTGTCTCAGTAGAGGAAGAATCCCTATCACCATGGAGTACGTCAGATTGACAGAACCACGTAAATCTCTCGTGTCCTTGCTTTGAATTTACATTCTATGTTTTGAATTGAGTTGTGAACACAACTAAAGAATCATCAAATCCATAACCTAAAAAAAGATCTAGTCAACAACAACCGATTCATCTAATAGGCAAGGTGTCTGAAAGGTAACTTTGGGGACTATTGTGATCAATAGGTAATAATAGATCTACCTTAGTTGAATCTGGGAAAGAGTTCATTTTGGCTTAAATTATTAGACTTTTTTTTTAAGGGGTGTGATACTGATTCACCCCCCCTCTCAGTATCACAAACTAATAGATCCTAGGGTGAAGTTAAGAACTTCAATTGGTATCAAAGCCTGGTTCACTAGTTTGAAGCTTAATAGCTTGGTGTACTAGTTTGAAGGGTTTTAGAAGTTTTAACTTGTTTAACATACTGAGAAATGGATGCCAGTACCAGCACCAACACTACTTACAGCAATAAGGTTCCAATATTTAATGAAACCAACTACCATATGTGGAGAGCGAGAATGCAGGTGGTATTTAAAACCACGGGTATAAACGTGGTGAAATCTGTACAGGAGGGTTTTGAGACTCCAAAAGAAGGTAAAGATTGAACCCCAGAGGAATTAAGATTGTTTGAGATCAATGGGAAGGCCTCAAATTTCATCATTTCAGCATTGACAGATGTTGAATATGCTAAAGTTATGGACTGCAAATCTGCTAAGGAGATATGGGATAGATTGTAGAAGGTCTATGAAGGTGATGGCAGAATAAAGGAGGCCAAGCTTCAAGTTTTCAAGGAGAGATATGAATCCCTTAGAATGCAAAAGAATGAGACAGTCCAAGAGTTCTTCACCAAGGTTATTGATGTTGTAAACAACCTTAGAAGTCATGGGAAGAACAAGAAGGACTCATTTATTGTAAAGAAAATTCTAAGAATTCTACCTGAGAGGTTTACCTCAAAGGTGGCAACTATAGAGGAGAGTAGAGATCTCAATTCTATGTCACTGCATGATCTCTAGTACAATCTCATTGCATATGAGATGAGAATAAAGTCAACTGAAAGCTCTTTAACATCAAAGCTATCAAATGATGTAGCTTTCAAAGTTATGAGACACTTGAAGATAAGAGAAAAGGAAGAATCATCCAGTGAGGATGATGATGATGATGAGGAAGAAAGTAAGGTGAAGTGTTGGCTTACTTCACAAGGAAATTCAAAAAGGGGTCTAAGAAGGGAAAAGGACAATTGTCCTTGTGATGTTATCATCATGGGCAGACTGGACACTTTGCTTCTTAGTGCAAAGTGAAACTTAATGATGAAGATAAGGATGGTGATGATGAGCATAATTCAAAATGGAGAAGACCATCATCCAAGTCAAGGAAGTCCAGTAAGAAGACTGCTAACCCACAGAAGAAGAAGAAAGGCTCATTCAAGAGTTATGTGAGCCAGACAAAAGATGTCGATGAGGAGGAAGATGTACACTCATCAGATGAGCATGCCTTTATAGCATCAGCTTGATGTAGTAGTTCAACCTCTGAAGAGGAAGAGGAGATTGATGAAGAAGAACCAGATCTTGAAGTTGAGTTAAAAGTAGCTTCAAAGGAGATAATCAGAAGGGGCAGAACCATAAGAAGGTTGGAGGCCCATATAAAGCAAGTCGAAGCAAAGATTGAGGAAGCAGAAAGTCAAAAGGATGAAATAAGGGCTGAACATATTGATTTAAAGAGAAGATTTGAAGAATAGATCAAAATATGTGAAGACCTTATTCTGGAACTTGACTCAAGGACTTCAACAATTGAAGAAATGGAGATAGAGTTGCTGAGACTTCAGCAACAACTCAAAAAGAGTGAAGAGAACTTGCAGAAACTTGAATTGGTAGGAGAAACAAGCTCTGCAAGAGAAAAGAAGAATAAAGAGAAAGTGCAGCAATCTAAGGCTGCATTGCCTAAAGATAATGAGACTTTAACATAGAAGTTGGAAGAGAAGGTTAAGTTTCAAAAAGAAAAGACTAATTAGCCAGGAACAATGAAGGTTGAAAATAAAGAAGATTTGAAGAAGCAACCTAGGGTTGCAAACAAAAATGAAGAAAAGAAAGTCAGCCAGCAAAGGGCTACGACTGAACAGAAGAAGGAGAAGAAGGTGACTGAAATGAAAGTCACACAAGCAAAGAAGCCAGAAACCTTGCCTACACAGCAAGTAGTGAACAAAAGAAAACAAGTTGTGATTAGACCCAAGAAGAGGCAGTTTCAAGGATACTGTCTTTATTGTGAAGTTTGGGGTCATAAGGCAAGTAAATGCTGGTGGAGAAGGCTAGTATATGTCTCCAACTTGAGAAGATCCGATGCTGCATACCAGGGGAGACAATACAAAATTCAGAGCAGAACACCTGTCGTGAGTTCTTGCACATACTGTAAAAAGCAAGGACACATTGATAAGGTTTGTTGGTGGAAGCCCAAACTAGTGGTTTCAAAGAACAAGTTTGCTATATTGGCAGACTTGGAACAGTGTGAAAGGTGCGGGCAAGATGGTCATAATGCCAAGAGATGCATGACACTTCTCCTTGAGCAAGAGAACGCACTCAATGGCATAGTAAAACCAACAGTACAGTCAAAGCCAAGAAAAAGAAGAAAGTTATCTTCAAGCCAGTTCAAAAGAAGGAATATAAAGGTAAAAGGGAGGAGACTAATATAGCTGAAATTGCACTAAAGGCTGACTACAAGGATAAGCAATGGATCCTTGATAATGGATGCACTTCACACATGACAGGAGATAAGAGTAAATTATCAAAGCTGAACAAGTCAAGAAAAGGCAGAGTCAAGTTTGGTAATGATGATTCACTCAACATCAGTGGTCAGGGGTCAGTAAATATTGGAAAAGAAAAGCTGAAAGATGTTATGCACGTTGAAGGACTCAGATATAATCTAGCATCTGTCAGCCAATTATGCAATAAAGACCATAAAGTGATATTTACAAAAACAGGTAGTAAAGAGTAAAGAAGGTAATACTATTGCAGTTGGGAAGAGAACAGCTGAAAATTTATATGTGATTGATAAGGACAAGACAAACAACTGTTTACTTATAAAAGAAGAAAAAAATCAACTCTGGCATAGGAGGCTAGGACACTTAACACAAAAGAACATGAGGAAGCTGACCATTACTCATGCAATTAGAGACATTCCAGACCTCAAGAGTGAGAGGGAGTATATCTGCTCAGCATGCTCTAAAGGAAAACATGTTAGAAAGCAATATAAGACCAAACGATTCAATTTTGAAGCAATGCTTGACATTGTACATACTGATTTGTGTGGGCCGATGAGAACAAAAGGGTTGAATGGTGAAAGGTAATTCATCTTGTTTGTTAATGATTATTCTAGGAGGACCTGCATCATGCACCTTAAACATAAGTCAGAAGTCTTGAAATGCTTCAAGAGATACTAAAGATTGGCTAAAAATGAGAGTGGAAAAAAAATCAAAGTATTGAGGTCAGATCAAGGCACTGAATTCACAAATGAAGCTTTTGAATATTACCTTGAGAAGGATGGAATTTACCATTAAATGGCAGTAGCAAGAACGCCTTAACAGAATAGGGTGGTAGAGAGGAGAAATAGAGCTGTGGTTGAAATGGCAAGAACTCTACTGCTGGAATCCAAGCTTCACATAAGATTTTGGACAGAAGCAACATTTATAGGTGTGTACCTCCTGAACAGAGTTTTACTAAGGCCCAATATTGATAAGACTCCATATGAGTTATGGAATGGGAAGAAGACAACAGCTAAGTATCTTAGAATCTTTGGCAGCCCATGTTTTGTGAAGAACAAGGAGCAAAACTTGGGAAAATTCCATGCTAGATTAGAGATGAAGGCATCTTTGTGTGATACTCAGCAAAGACAAAAGGTTACAAAGTTTTTCTGCATAAACTGGGAAAAGTGGTCACTTCCAGTGATGTGAGAATAGATGAAAACTGGAAAACAATGCATAAAGGAGAAGCTGAGGACAGTGAAGAAGATGACTTCAAGATAGATGAAGAATCAGACCAACATGAAGAAGAAGGAAAAGAAGTAAGTTCAGACTCAGAGAAGAGTGAGTTTGAAGATGAAGAAAGAGATTCTCTTGCAACTAGGACTGTGCAAAAGAGAAAGACAAAGAAAACATGGACCAGTGCTTATCAAGGAAATCAGATCATAGGTGACCCATCAATAGGAGTTACAACAAGAAGAAAAATTCTGAGAGCTACTGCTTTACTCTCATAAGTTGAACCTAAATCTGTTGAAGAGGCTACACAAGATAAAGCCTGGGTCAAAGCTATTAATGAGGAGCTGGATCAAATCGAGAAGAATGAAACATAGGAGCTGGTTCCAAGACCTACTAACAAGAATGTCATAGGAACAAAATGGGTGTTTAGAAATAAACACAATGAAGATGGCAAGGTGGTGAGGAACAAGGCTAGGCTAGTTTGCAAAGGTTACACTCAAATAGAAGGAGTAGATGTTAATGAAACTTTTGCACCAGTAGCAAGGTTGGAAACTATCAGAATGTTCTTAGCTTTGGTAGCACATAAGAGGTATAAAGTTTACCAGATGGATGTGAAATCAGCCTTTCTGAATGGGCTCCTGAAAGAAAAAGTGTATATTGAACAACCCGATGGAGTACAAATCAATGAGGATGAGACACACGTGTGCAAGCTGAAGAAAGCCTTGTGTGACCTTAAACAAGCCCCAAGAGCATGGTACAACAGGCTGGACACGTATTTGAGAAGGTTGAACTTCAGAAGAGGAACAGTTGATAATAACCTATATGTGTTCAACTCAGAGAAAGGCCAACTGATAACCATAGTATATGTAGATGACATCATCTTTGGAGGGGATCACTCTGATCTATGCCAAGAATTTACACAGAAGATGAGTGAGGAATTTGAGATGTCATTGATTGGAGAAATGACTTACTTTCTTGGATTACAGATAAAATAGTGTGAAAAAGGCATTTTTATTTCTCAAACAAAATATGCCAAAGAGATGTTGAAAAAGTTTGGCATGGAGGATAGCAGACCTGTTAACACTCCTATGACAGTGGGCTGCAAGTTAACAAAAGATTAAGAAGGAAAGAGTACGAGCCCCACAGAATACAGGAAGATGATAGGGAGCCTTCTGTACCTTACAGCATCAAGACTTGATCTCATGCAAGTTGTGTGCATCGCCAGCAGATTCCAAGTTGATCCTAAGGAATCTCATGTGTTGGTAATGAAAAGAATCCTAAAATACCTCAAAGGGGCACTAGAAATGGGTTTGTGGTATCCTGCTATGGATTCTATAAAACTCCGAGCATTCACTGATGCAGACTGGGCAGAAAGTACAGATGACAGAAAATCAACCAGTGGCTGTAGCTTCTACTTGGGTTCAAAGTGTGTTGCATGGTTAAGTAGAAAGCAAAACAGTGTTGCTTTGAGCACAGCTGAGGCTAAGTACATGGCTGCTTGTGCAACATGTACTCAAGTGACATGGATGCAAAGACAATTGGCAGATTTGGGTGTTAAAGTGAAGTTACCAGTGAGTGTACTTTGTGATAATCAAAGTGCAATTGATCTCAGCAAGAATCCATTTCAACATTCAAGGAGCAAGCATATTGACATCCGGTATCACTTTATCAAGGATCAAGTGGAAGAGGGCACGATTCATTTGGAGTATGTTGGCACTAAAGATCAAATCTCAGATATTCTAACTAAACCTCTATCCACAGAACTGTTTGAAAAGCACAGAATGAGTCTGTTTGTGCAAATGCCTCCTTAAGCCTAAAGTTTAGGTGAATCCTCCATCTCTACTTTGCGGGTTTTTCAAATTTGTAATTGGTTGGCAAAGGGGGAGAGAAGCAACAGTGCAGGGGGAACTATTAAGGAAGGGGGAGTGCATATTTAGAGGGAGTTATAATCCATCAGCTTTTGGATTATTACTCTAAGAAGATTATGAAAGACTGTTTCATAATGGCTTTTGTTGTAAGTGTTGCCAACAATTACAAAGGGGGAGATTGTTGTTCCTACAGCCTTGTATGGGTTGTAATTGTTGTCAACCAGATTTAAGTGTGCAAGCAAAAGTGGCTCATTCAAGCAGTCAAGGGATGAGTTTTCAATAGAAAGAAAAGGACAAGAAAAATAAATTAAGAAGGAGGATAATGCTGAATTTTTAATGGAATAGTAATATCAAGCCATATGAAGGGGCAAGAAAGGAAATCCGCTGCAGCTACAGTAAGCCCTACTAGGGTTTTCATAGAAGGCAGTGTATAAACCAAGACTTTTCTTTTTTGGAAAAACTCACCTGGAAAATAATGAAACTGAGTAAATTAGAATTGGTGAGAGCAGACCAGAATTGGTGGAACCACCGTAAGAGAGGAAATCAGAGACGTGAGACTAATAAAGCATGAAATGGGTGAGACTAGACCTAGAAACATGAGACGGTGAGAGTAGACCAAGACCAGTAAGGCCAGAAACGTGACACGGTGAAAAGAGACCAAAAACGTGCGACGATGAAAGTAGACCAAAAAGGTGCGATGATGAGGGTAAACCAGAAATGTGCAACGGTGAAAAACAGACTAGAAATGTGGGAGATGAGAAAAGGGTGAAACACCGTAAGACCAGGTGAGACGTGAGAACAGGTGAGGCGTGAGACCAAAAAAGGGTGAAATGGGTGACACTAGAACACACCGAAAGACCAGAATTGGTGAGACCAGAAAAGGGTGAAACGTGTGACATCAGAACACACCGTGAGACCTAGAATTGGTGAGACCAGAAAAGGGTGAAACGTGTGACATCAGAACACACCGTGAGACCTAGAATCGGTGAGACCAGAAAAGGGTGAAACGGTGAGATAGTGAGACGGTGAGACCAGGAGACGAGTGAGACCGTGAGACTAAGAGTTGGGTGAGACAACTTAGAGAAGAAATTCGGTGAAGCATTTGAGAGAACTCAACGAATTTTTCAGATTTCTTCAAGAAAGGTTAAAGAGTGTTTTGGTGATCTTCTAAGTAGTAGTGAAGCAACCTATTCAAATCAAACAGAGGCAACACAAGCTAGAAGAAGGGTAGACACAGTAAGTAACACTCTTTGTATTGTGATTGCTTTGTATTTGTAATAGTGAAAGGAGTAGAAGATTAAGACATCCATTGTAATCATAGGGGATACCACACTGGTGTTCTCAAGTATAATGGATTGTCTCGGTAGAGGAAGAATCCCTACCACCGTGGAGTACGTCACATTGACGGAACCACATAAATCTCTTATGTCCTTGCTTTGAATTTACATTCTATGTTTTGAATTGAGTTGTGAACACAGCTAAAGAATCATCAAACCCATAACCTAAAAAAAGACTTAGTCAAGAACAACCGATTCATCTAATAGGCAAGGTGTTTGAAAGGTAACTTGGGGGACTATTGTGATCAGTAGGTAACAATAGATTTACCTTAGTTGAATCTAGGAAAGAGTTCATTTTGGCTTAAATTATCAGAGTTTTTTTTTAAGGGGTGTGATACTGATTCACCCCCTCTCTCAATATCACAAACTAGTAGATCCTAGGGTAAAGTTGGGAACTTCAATGTCTCTTATACAATAGTCTTTTAAAAGGCTTGAACAAGTGATCCTAACCATAGCAAACAATTAGTTAGGAAATAATACATTTGGGTCTTCCAATAAACGTAAAGAATCAAGAGAATTCTCTGGAGACATTAATTGCGACCATATATAACCATGTTTAAGGGTGGAATTTCCTTATTAGGATAAAAGTGATCTCGCAAGTTGGATTTCCAAGAATAAAAATTACTTTCGTTTCCACCATACAGCAGATTAACCTAGGGTGGAAATTACTTCTATCTAATTGAAAGGTGATACTATCCAATGGTATGATTGATTTGAAATGTGTGTTGAAGTTTCAATTTGGGATGACTTTACTAAAGGCCTTCTTATGCATTTTGGGCCTTTAGAATATAACTATGTTAATAGAGAGCTCATAAAAATTTGTCAAACATCAACTATCTTAGAATATCAAAGTTGTTTTGAGCAGCTTGCTAATTAAGCTAAAGATTGGTCAAAAAGGTAGTTGGTGGACACCTTATTTCTTACATTTGATGGGAAGTTAAAGCTTGTCAACTTCAAACAATGGTAGTGGCCATCTTTTTTGCTCACCTATAAAAGGAGAAATTGGGTGCTGAAATCGTCACCCCATTACTAAGCAAGCTATTAACAAACTTGTAAATGGAAATAGTTGTTCATCCTCTTCAAATCATTCCATTCATCCTAGATGTTTAAATCAAGAGTAATTGAAAGAGTGGATGGTAAAAGGACTATGCTAGCATTGTGATGATAACTGAAGTTCTTGACTTCTCCCTAGGATCTACTAGTTTGTAATACTGAGTGGGGGGGTGAATCAGTATCACCACAATTCGCAATTCGCAGGTAAGTGAACAACTTCAACCTCTTCTTAAAAGCGAACTCTTTCTCAAACTTGACTAATGTAGATCTATTGCTACCTACTAATCACAATAGTCCCTAAAGTCACCTTTCAAACACCATGCCTAATAGACAATATGCATGTTCTTGTTTAGGTCTTCGTTAGATTATGTGTTAGTTGATACTTTAGCTGCATTCACTACTCAATTCAAAACACAGAACATAAAGCAAATTAAGGACACACAAGATTTACGTGGTTCCGTCAACGTGACGTACATCTATGGTGGTAAGGACTCTCCCTTACCGAGACTATCCACTATACTTGAAAATTCCAGTTACAATGGATATTTTGATTCTCTGCTCCTTTCAATATTGCAATTACTAAGCAAGTACAATACAAAGAGTGTCACTTACTATGTCTACCCTTCTTCTAGCTTGTCTTGCCTCTGTTGAATTGAAAGGCTGCTTTACTACCACTTAGAAGTTCACCACAACGCTCTCTAACCTCTCTTGAAGAAATCTGAAAATACGTTGAGTTCTTTCCGATGCTTCGCTGAAGTTCTTCTCTATGTTGTATCTCACAACTCTTACTTTCACCGTCTCACGGTCTCACCCGTCTCCTTGCCCCACGATCTCATTGTCTCACGGCTCGCCTTCATGCTTCTGGTCTACCATGTTTGTTGGCCTGCACCACGCTTCTGGTTTTGCTAGTTTATGTCACATGGCTTGCCTCATTGCCATTGCACTTCTGTTGGCCTGCACCACTTTCTGGTTTTGCTGGTTCAAGTCACACGGCCTACCTCACGCCTCACGTGGTCTCACACCTCATGGATACCAGGTCTGCTCTCCCCGTTGCTCGTTTTTGCTGTACCCCTGTCACTCGCACATTCTGGTTTGCTGGTCTCTCGTTTCAACTTCACTCCCCTGTTCGTTTCATGCTTTTGCTGCACTCTTGTCCGTTTCACGGTTCCACTTAGCTCCCGTCCATCTCACGGTTTCCAGGTTTGGTTTCTCTCGTTTCACATCTCACGGCGTGGTTACCCGTTTCTTCTAGGGGGTGATGCATTTTTGGTTTTTTCTCTTACCTTATGTTTCTGGTTTTCTTCTCTTCCAGGTTTCACGCCTCACGCCTCACCTGTCCATTTCTGGTTTTTCTTCCAGCCGGTGGTCTCCTTTCTTTTGCTTTCCTGTTTCTCTTCAACTTTGGCTCTCCCAATTCTGGTTTTCTCGTTGTCTCCCTCTTCTGGTCTGTATCCGTGTCCTCTTCTCTAGTGTGTGTGTGTTTCTGCTCTTTCAATGGAGTCTCTCTCTCTCTCAGTGGTGTATGTCTAGTCTGGTCTGCTCTTCCAGTGGTGGGTTTCTCTCTCTTACGGTGGTGGATGCCTCCTTTTATGGTTTGTATCCGTTTAGCTCTCCCAGTGGTCTTGTTTTCACGTTGGCTCTCCTGTCACCTTCCTCAGCTGCCTTTCGGCTGTCACCTATTTTCTCTCTTTTTCCCCTGTTCTGTCGTGCTGGTTTTGTCCTTCAGCCGGTGGTGGCTCTTCTTTGGCCTGCCGTCTAGTCCCTCTTCGATCGTTCACCACTTTCTCTCTCTCCCAAGGTTGGGTTTTCCTTTTTCTCCACCCTTTACTTGGCTGTATATGGTTTTTCTCTCCTCTTCTTATTTGGCCGTTAGGTTTTTCTTTGTCGTGCTTATTTTCTTTTTGCTGTGCTGGTTGCCGAATGCTCAATTGCCGTGCTCCTTTTCTTTTTGTCGTGTATTCAATTGTGTTGACTTTTCTCTTGTGTTTGATGGTTTCTTTCTCTAGGTTTTGCTGTGTATTCAATTGTGTTGGTCTTACCCTAGTTTTGTCTTCCAAGGTCTTTATATATTCTTTTCCGTGAAACCCTAATAGGGCTTACGCAGCGGATTTACATTCTTGCCCTTATGTGGCAAATTTACTGTTTTGCCCTTCCATGTGGCTTTTACATTCTTGCCCCTCCATGTGACTTTACTTTCTTGCACACTTAAACCCAGTTGACAATAATTACAACCCATACAAGGCTGTGGGAACAACAATAACATTAATGTAAACAAAGGAGGCTTTTAATGATTAAGCTAGTTAAGGAAGTTAATAAGGTTAATGATGATCACACTTATCGCAAGTGTGATGACACTCATGTTGAATATACTGACAAGCCTACAATTCATGCTTTAGCAAGATATTTTAATCCATAAACTATGAAAAATGATAGGTTTCTTAAAGGACAACCAGTAATAATATTGGTTGATTGAGGAACAATTTTATGGATGAAAGAATTGTCAAAAAACTTGCTTTTCAAATTGAAAACCATGACAAGTTTGCTGTGAATGTTGCTTATGGTAGGAATTTAACATATTAGGGCAAGTATATAACGGTAAAACTCCTGTTACAAAGTCAGACTATTTACATTGACCTATTCTTGTTACCTTTGGAGGATTATAAGATTGTTCTTAGCATTGATTGGTTGAAAACTTAAGGAGATATTACTTGGAATTTTTCCAAACTGGTAATAAAGTTTTAGTTAAATGGGCACATAATCAAGTTACAAGGAAATGGAGGTGGCAAAATTACCATTGTTATAAGTCATTAGATGGAGAAAGTTATTCGTAAGACAGGACAAAAATTCTTTGTGTAGCTATACAATGTAAAGGTAACAGAATCTTATTCTACAAAGGAAAAAGATGTTAATAAATTATTGACCAAATTCTCTGATTTATTTGCAGAGGTTATGAATCTATCCCTAAAGAGAGCATATGATCATTGTATTTCTTTATTGCTCAAGAGTATGCCAACTAATGTCAAACTATATCACTATCCATATTTATAGAAAGGAGAGATTGAGAAGCATGCCAAGGAGATGTTAGAAGCAAGTATCATCAGACCTATTATTAGTCCCTACTCCTCCCTGTCCTCTTAATAAAAATGAAAGACGGACCTTAGAGGATGCGCATTAACTATTGAGAACTTAACTGCATTACTGTAAAGTATAAATATCTTATTCCAGTTGTTGATGAGTTATTGGATGAATTGAGGGATGCCCAACTATTCGCTAAACTTGATTTAAGAACGGGTTATTATCATATTTGAGTTTATGAGGAAGATATTCAAAAGACATCTTTCAAAATACATGATGACCATTACAAGTTTTTGGTTATGCCTTTTGGGCTTACCAATGTTCTTTCCACGTTTCAAAGCTTAATGAATGACATATTTTAGTCATATTTGCATAAGTTCATTTTAATATTTTTTTGATAATATTTTTGAAGTTTCCGACTTCTCCCTAGAATCTACTAGTTTGTGATACTGAGAAGGGGGGTGAATCAGTATCACCACAATTTGCAATTCGCAGGTAAGGGAGAGTCCCTACCACCATAGATGTACATCACATTGACGGAACCACGTAAATCTCGTGTATCCTTAATTTGCTTTACGTTTTGTGTTTTGAATTGAGTTGTGAACGCAGCTAAAGTATCAGCCAACCCATAATCTAACGAAGACCTAAACAAGAACATCCGAATTGTCTATTAGGCAAGGTGTCTGAAAGGTGACTTTGGAGACTATTATGATTAGTAAGTAGCATTAGATCTGCCTTAGTCGATTCTGAGAAAGAGTTTACTTTTAAGAAGAGATTGAAGTTGTTCACATATCTGCGAATTATGGTGATACTGATTTACCCCCCCTCTTAGTATCACAAACTAGTAAATCCTAAGGTGAAGTTAGGAACTTCAATTGGTATTAGAGCACAGGTGGTGTACTAGTTTGAAGGGATCTAGAAGTTTGACTTATTCAGCATATTGAGAAATGGAAGCCGGTACTAGCACTAGCACTAGCACTACTTACAGCAAGAAGGTTCCAATTTTCAACGGAACCAACTACCATATGTGGAGAGCAAGAATGCAAGTGGTATTTGCAACCATGGGCATGAACGTGGTGAAATGCGTATAGGAGGGTTTTGTGGCTCCGGAAGAAGGTAAAGACCCAACCCTAGAGAAGTTAAGGCAGTTTGAGATAAATGGGAAGACCTCAAATGTCATCATTTCAGCATTGACAGATGCTGAGTATGCTAAAGTTATGGACTGCAAATCTGCCAAGGAGATATGGGACAGATTATAGAAAGTCTATAAAGGTGATGGCAGAATGAAGGAGGCTAAGCTTCAAGTGTTCAAGGAGATATATGAATCTCTCAGAATGCAGAAGAATGAGACAGTTCAAGAGTTCTTCACCAGGGTTATTGACGCTGTAAACAACTTGAGAAGTCATGGGAAGAACAAGAAAGATTCATTGATTGTGAAGAAAATTCTAAGAATTCTGCCTAAGAGGTTTGCCTCAAAGGTGGCAGCCATAAAGGAGAGTAGAGATCTCAATTCTATGTCTCTGCATGATCTCCAGTGCAATCTCATTGCATATGAGATGAGGATAAAGTCAGCTGAAAGCTTTGCAACAATGAAGGTATCAAAGGAGGTAGCTTTCAAAGCTATGAAGCACTTGAAGATAAAAGAAGAGGAAGAATCATCTAATGAGGATGATGATGATGATGATGAGGAAGAAAGTGAAGGTAAAGTCTTGGCTTACTTCACAAGGAAATTCAAAAAGGGGTCTAAGAAGGGAAAAGGACAGTTGTCCTTGAGATGTTATCATTGTGGGCAGACTGGACACTTTGCTTCTCAGTGCAAAGTGAAACTTAATGATGAAGATGAGGATGGTGATGATGAGCAAAATTCAAGATGGAGAAGATCATCATTCAAATCAAAGAAGTCTAGTAAGAAGATTGTCAACCCACAGAGGAAGAAAAGAGGCTCATTCAAGAGTTATGTGAGTCAGATAAAAGAAGCTGATGAGGAGGAAGATGAAGAATCATCAGATGAGCAGGCCTTTATGGCATTAGCTTAAGGTGGTAGTTCAACTTTTGAAGAGGAAAAGGAGGTTGATGAAGAAGAGCCAAATCTTGAAGTTGAGTTGGAAGCAGCTTCAAAGGAGATAATCAGAAGGGGCAAAACCATAAAAAGGTTGGAAGCTCACATAACAAGTTGAAGCAAAGTCTGAGGAAGCTGAAAGTCAAAAGGATGAAATAAAGGTTGAGCATATTGACTTGAAGAGAAGATTTGAAGAACAGATCAAAATATGTGAAGACCTTACAGTAGAGCTAGGCTCAAGGGCTTAAAAAATTGAAGAAATGGAGAAAGAGTTGCTGAGACTTTAGCAACAACTCAAAAGTAGCAAAGAGAACTTGCAAAAGCTTGAAATGATAGAAGAAACAAGTTCTGTAAAAGGAGAGAAGAATGTAGAGAATCTGAGGCTGCATTGGCTAAAGAAAATAAGAATGTGCCACAGAAGTTAAAAGAGAAGGTTGTGACTCAGAAGAAGATAGCTGAGAATAAAGAAGATCTGAAGAAGCAACCTAGGGTGGCAAACAAGAAGGAAGAAAAGAAAGTCAGCCAACAGAGGACTACGGCTGAACAGAAAAAGGAGAAGAAGGTGACTGAAATGAAAGTCACATAAGCAAAGAAGCTAGATACTTTGCCTACACAGCAAATGATGAACAGAAGAAGACAAGTTGTGATCAGACCCAAGAAGAGGCAGTTTCAAGGTCATTGCCTTTATTGTGGAGTTTGGGGTCATAAGGCGAGTAACTACTGGTGAAGAAGGCCAGTATATGTCTCCAACTCGAGAAGATACGATGCTGTATACAGGGGGAGACAATACAAAATTCAGAGGAGAACACCTATCGTGAGTTCTTGCACATACTGTAAAAGGCAAAGACACACTGACAAGGAGTGTTGGTGGAAGCCCAAACCAGTGGTTTCAAAGAACAAGTTTGCTGTATTGGTAGACTTGGAGCAGTGTGAAAGGTGCGGGCAGGATGGCCATAGTGCCAAGAGATGCATGACACTTCTCCCTGAGCAAGAGAAGGCACTCAATGGCACAGTAAAAACAAGAGGTGCAGTCAAAGCTGAGAAAAAGGAGAAAGCTATCTTCAAACCAGTTCAAAAGAAGGAATATAGAGCAAAAAGGGAGGTGACTAATATAGCTGAAATTGCACTAAAGGCTGATTGCAAGGATAAGCAGTGGATCCTTGATAGTGGATGCACTTCACAAATGACGGGAGACGAGAGTAAATTATCAAAACTAAACAAATCAAGAGAAGGCAGAGTCAAGTTTGACAATGATGATTCACTCAACATCAGTGGTCAGGGGTTAGTGAATATTGGAAAAGGAAAGCTGAAAGATGTTCTGCATGTTGAAGGACTCAGATATAATCTAGCATTTGTCAGCCAACTATGCAACAACGACCACAAAGTGATATTCACAAAAATAGGTTGCCAAGTAAAGAGTAAAGAAGGCAATATTGTTGCAATCGGGAAGAGAACAACTGGAAATTTGTACGTGATTGATGAGGACAAGACAAACAGCTGTCTACTTACAAAGGAAGAAGAAAATCAACTCTGGCATAAGAGGCTGGGACACTTAACACAGAAGAACATGAGGAAGCTAACCACTACTCATGCAATCAGAGACATTCCCGACCTCAGGAGAGAGAGAGAGAGTATGTTTGCTTAGCATGCTCTAAAGGAAAACATGCCAGAAAGCAGTATAAGACCAAAGAGTTCAGTTCTGAAGCAGTGCTTGACATTGTGCATACTGATTTGTGTGGGCCGATGAGAACAAAAGGGTTGAATGGTGAGAGGTACTTCATCTTGTTTGTTGATGATTATTCAAGAAGGACCTGCATCATGCACCTCAAACACAAGTCAGAAGTTCTAAATTGTTTCAAGAGATACAGAAAACTTGGTTGAAAATGAGAGTGGAAGGAAGATCAAAGTATTGAGGTCAGATCAAGGCACTGAATTTACAAATAAAGGTTTTAAAGATTACCTTAAGAAGCATGGAATTTGTCACCAAATGGCAGCAGCAAGAACACCTCAACAGAATAGGGTGGTAGAGAGGAAGAATAGAGTTGTGGTTGAAATAGCGAGAACTCTACTACTAGAATCCAAGCTTCACACAAGGTTTTGGACATAAGCAACATTTACTGCCGTACATCTATTGAACAGAGTTTTACTAAGGCCTAATACTGATAAGACTCCATATGAGCTATGGAGTAGGAAGAAGACAACAGCCAAGTATCTCATAGTTTTTGGTAGCCCATGTTTTGTGAAGAACAAGGAGCAAAACTTGGGAAAATTCAATGCTAGGTCTGATGAAGGCATACTCAACAAAGATAAAAGGTTATAGAGTTTTCTTGTATAAGCTGGGAAAAGTGATCACGTTCAGTGATGTGAGAATAGATGAGAACTGGAAAACAATATAGAATGGAGAAGCTGGGGATAATGAAGAAGATGACTTCAATGTAGATGAAGAATTAGACCAACCTAAAGAAAAAGAACAAGAAGTAAGTTCAGACTCAGAGAAGAGTGAGTCTTAAGATAAAGAAAGAGATCCTCTTGCAACTAAGATTGTGCAAGAAAGAAAGCCAAAGAAAATGTGAACCAGTGCTCATCAAGAAAATCAGATCATACATCAACAAGAGTTACAACAAGAAGAAGAATTGTGGGAGCCATTGCTTTACTCTTACAAGTTGAACCTAAATCTGTTGAAGAGGCTACACAAGATCTAACTAACCCTCTGTCCACAGAGCTGTTTGAAAAGCACAGATTGAGTCTGTCTGTATAAATGTCTGTGTAATCCTCCTCAAGCCTGAGTTTTTCAGATTTGTAATTGGTTGGCAAAGGGGGAGAGAAGCAACAGTGCAGGGGGAGCTGTTAAGAAAGGGGGAGTGCATATTTAGGGGGAGTTGAAACTGTTGCATAGTAGCTTTTGTTGTGAGTGTTGCCAACAATTACAAAGGGGGAGATTGTTGTTCCCACAGCCTTGTATGGGTTGCAATTGTTGTCAACTAGGTTTAAGTATGCAAGAAAGTAAAGCGACATGGAAGGGCAAGAAAGTAAAGTCACATGGAAGGGCAAGAACGTAAATCCACATGGAGGGGCAAGAACGTAAATCCTAGAGGGACAAGAACGTACATCCGCCGCGTAAGCCCTAGAAGGGCAAGAACGCGTAAAACCTATTAAGGTTTCATGGAAGAGAGTATATAAAGATCTTGGAAGACAAAACTAGGGCAAGGCCAACATAATTGAATACACGGCAATTGAGCATTCAGCAAACACAAAACGGCAAAACATAGGAACCGGCCAAAGTGGTACATGACAAAAATCAGATTTGGGGGCTGAACGAAGAATAGGGGTTAAGAGTGAGAAAATACGTGACGGCCGAAAAAAAGAGGTGGACAAAAATATATATGGTCGGCAAAAAATAGAGAAGCTGTTGGAAGAGAGAAAAATCACATACGGCAAACTCAGAGTGGACGGAGAAGGAGAGGAAAAACTTGACGGCCAAATAGTGAAAAGGAGAGAAGGGAATGAAGAATGGCTGAATAGGGCCTGGACGGCAGGCCAAAGAAGAGCCACCACCAGCCAGAGGAGAAAACCAGCTCGACAGAATAGGGGAAGGAGAGAAAAATCCGACAGCACAAAGAAAAGAGAGAGACCGTCGGCAAAACAGAGCAACCGGCTGAAAGAGAGGAAGGAACCGTCCAAACACAAAAAAGAAACCGTTCAACCAAGGGAGTCGGCCAAAACCTAGAGAGAAACCATCTAACACAAGAGAGGTCGGCCAAAACACAGCTGTTGGAAGAGAGAGAAAAACCGAGAAACGCTCGAAAGAGAAAAATGCCAGAACAGGGGGTCGAAGGGGAGAAAATACGATATGGCAAAAGAAAGGGCTGGATAATAAGGAGAAAACATGGCAAGAGAACGGCGTGACTGACTAGAAACAGGAGACTAGAAACGGGTGACCAGAAACTGGTGACCAGGCTATGAGACCTAAAACGGGAGACCAGCAAAACTAAGGAGACCAACGAAGCTGAAACAAGAGACCAGAATGTGCGACTCACGGTAAGAGGAGAGGAAAACGAACCACTGGTAAGAGAGCAGACAGCACACCGTTCGTAAGGGAAGAGAGGAGAAACCTTGAAAGAGGAGACCACCAGGAGAGCAAACCGAGCTGTCTGAAGGTGTGAAACGGACAAGTGCAAACCAGAAACGGTGGTAAGGTGTGTGACCAGCAAGGTGTGCAAACCAGAAACATACATGGGACATGAACGTGTGACCAGCAATGGGTGCAAACCAGAAACGTGCGTGAGACGTGTAACGCCAAACCAGAAACGTGAGGCAGGCTGTGAGACGTGGAACGGCAAACTAGAAACGTGAGGCGAGCCATGAGACAAGGAGATGGGTGAGATCGTGAGACGGTGAAAGCAAGAGTTGTGTGAAACAACGTAGAGAAGAACTTCGGTAAAGCATCGAAAAGAACTCAACATATTTCCAGATTTCTTCAAGAGAGGTTAAAGAGCGTTGCGGTGAACTTCTAAGTGGCAGTGGAGCAGCCTTTCAATTCAACAGAGGCAAGACAAGCTAGAAGAAGGGTAGACACAGTAAGTGACACTCTTTGTATTGTACTTGCTTAGTAATTGCAATAGTGAAAGAAGCAGAGGATTAAGACATCCATTGTAACTGGAATTTTCAAGTATAGTGGATAGTCTCAGTAAGGGAGAGTCCCTACCACCGTGGATGTACGTCATGTTGACGGAACCACATAAATCTTGTGTGTCCTTAATTTGCTTTACGTTCTGTGTTTTGAATTAAGTTGTGAACGCAGCTAAAGTATCAGCCAACCCATAACCTAACGAAGACCTAAACAAGAACATCTGAATTGTCTATTAGGCAAGGTGTCTGAAAGGTGACTTTGGGGACTATTGTGATTAGTAGGTAGTAATAAATCTACCTTAATTGAATCTGAGAAAGAGCTCGCTTTTAAGAAGAGGTTGAAGTTGTTCACATATCTGTGAATTGTGGTGATACTGATTCACCCCCCCACTTAGTATCACAAACTAGTAGATCCTAGGGTGAAGTCGGGAACTTCAATTTTGGTATACAGTCCATCTCTAGATGCTTATCTATTGCATTTATGCATTGTGTTCACTATTCTTCGTAGGCATTTATTAATTATCAAGAAGTCAAGTGTAGTTTTGCTAGCCAAATCGTGGAATATCTTAGTTGATGAGAACTGCAGAGATGATGGGTGGAAGGCTTCAATGGATGCAAGAGGTCCATTGAACATTCTAGAAAGCCCAATAACATGAGCTAGAGCTTTAGTGGATGCAAGAGGTCCATCTCACATTCAAGAAGGTCCAATAACACGAGCTAGAACTTTAATGGATGCAAGAGGTCCATTGCACATTCCAGAAGGCCCAATAACACGAGCTAAAGCCCAAAAGATTGAAGAAGCACTAAATGGGCTGATTGAGGACAATTAGGCCAACCAAGCTTTAAATAGTGCAAATTCAATTTTGACAAAGAGTCCAGACCTAATTAATATAATTAGAATACTTAATGAGTCAGACTAAGTAATAGCATTCACTCCTAAATAGGAGTTTATTGTTTATGTTGAAATTTGTCCATAGTTAGGAATTCCTCTAAAATAAGGATTTATCTTAAGTAGGAATTTGTGCCTCTTTAAGATTGCTATCTTAGCCTATAAATAGGCACCCCTTGTAAGCTCTAGAAAATTAGACAACTTTGAATGAAATAGAAAGCAAGGGTTTTTCTCCCTCAGTTCTTTTGAGGATTAAAGAACTTATCAAGAGGTACTTCTTCTTGTGACGTTCCAATCAACTTATCACTCTCAATTCCTTTCTTTTCTGGAGTGTGGTGTCCATATCCTTTTTAAATACCCTAGGTTCATGTTCCTTCGAATGGTGGGTCTAGGGTTTGTGTTATTAAACTTTGGTTTAGCTTTCCTGGTTGTTCTTTGATTCCTTATGTGCATTAAGTCCTTCAGCCACATCTTTTTGGGGTTTTTCCGTATCAGTTGGTATCAAAGCTTGGTTCTAAATTAGGTTGATTCCACTCACTCTTCAATTTTCTACCTTGGGATTTATTTATTTCTATTTAGTTTGTTTATTATGTGCATTACCATTCAAATGCACAAATCTATTTGTTTGCAATCCTTCTCTATTTACTTGTTTGTTTAAGCTCATAAACGTGTTAATTTCAATTCCAATTGTTGTATCTAAGTATTTTACTGTTGTTTTATGTTGAAAAAAAAAAAGAAAAAAAAGAAGGAAGAAGAACAAAAGAAAGAGAATATCAAATTCAAGTTATTGATAAGGTTAACAGTTTGATCATATTGGCCACAATAATAATAAAGTTTTTCTTACTCAACTCCAATTCTGCCATCTATTTTCCTATTTTGTTCCCCAAGTTTGTGCTCTAGGTTGCACTACCCCTGTCCTGATTTTTGTGAGTTTAGTTCATTGAATTCGTTTGCCTTGATATCCTTTTTCATTTTTTATTCCTTGTTCTACAATTTGTTCAATTATACGCCATTTATCTTATTGTATTCAAAATCAATACCTTTGATTTACATTGTTTAGTTCTTTATAGAACTAAAAGGGGAAATCCGAGTGGTAAAAGGTAAGAGTGAAAGTTCATATAAAGAAAAAGCCATAAAGAGTGTAAACACGAGGGAGTGTGACACCATCTTTTGAGTGACACACATGAGGAAGTGTTCTATGAGGTATCCTAATTATTTTGTGTAGAAGTACTATTATGACATCCAAAGACAAAGGTGCAGCTCAGGAGGGAGCTAGTGATGTGTCCTTCATGATCAAAGCTATGTAACAACAATTTGAGCGCATGAATACCAGATCTGACGATATGAGGGAATGGATGGAGGAGCAAGCTAATACAATAGCAAAGCTGCAAAAAAGGCATGGGGAATATGAGGCTCCTAATGCAAAAAGGCAATTGAGACATGCCTATGACCATAAAGATGATGTAAAAGATGACGAATTTGATGATCAAACTACTGTGGTTAGAACTTGAAGTTTCTGACTTCACTCTAGGATCTATTAGTCTGTAATACTGAAAGGGGGGGTGAATCAGTATCACACCCCTTAAAAACACTGATAACTTAAGCCAAAGTATTCTATTTCTTTAATACTTTCGCTATCGTCAATACGCAGGTATGTGAACAACTTCAAACTCTTCTTAAAAGTGAACTCTTTCTCAGATTTGACTAAGGTAAATCTATTGTTACCTACTAATTACAATAGTCCCCAAAGTCACCTTTCAGACACCTTGCCTATTAGACAGATCAGATGTTCTTGATTAGGTCTTCTTTAGGTTATGGGTTCGATGATACTTTAGCTGTGTTTACAACTTAATTTAAAACACAAAATGTAAATCAAAGTAAGGACACAAGAAATTTACGTGGTTCCATCAATGTGACGTACGTCCAGGGTGGTAGGGACTCTTTCTCTACCGAGACAATCCACTATACTTGAAAATGCCAGTGTGGTACTCCTTATGTCCACAATGTAATTACAATAGATGTCTTAATCCTTTGTTCCTTTAACTATTGCAAATACAAAGCAAGTACAATACAAAGAGTGTCACTTACTGTCTCTACCCTTCTTCTAGCTTGTCTTGCCTCTGTTAAATTGAATAGGCTGCTTCACTACTGCTTAGAAGCCCAACATAACACTCTCTAACCTCTCTTGAAGGAATCTGGAAATACGTTGAGTTCTTTCCAATGCTTCACCAAATTCCTTCTCTAAGTTGTTTCACTAAACTCCTGCTTTCACCATCTCACGGCTTCACGGCTTGCACTCACGCTTCTGGTCTACCGTTTCAGGTCCTGGTCTCACGCCGACGCATGTTCTGGTCTCATGCTGATGCATGTTCTGGTCTAACGCCGACGTACATTCTGGTCTCACGTTTCAGATCTATACCCACTTCGATGTTTTCAAGCCTCACGGATACCAGATCTGCTCTCCTTGTCCGTTTCTCTCCCGGTGGCTATATGTCTTTCACGGGTTTTCTCTCTCACTGTGCAACCGTTCACTCTTTTCCTTTCCCGTCCACTCTCCTTCGTCCGTTCACCTCTTTGCCCTTTACCTTGATTTTGGCCGTTCACTTCTTTGTCGTCCACCCCTTCTAGCCGTATCGGGTTTTTCTCTTTTCTGCCAATGTTTTGTTTTTCCGTACACATTTGGTTGGCCGAATCAAGTTTTCTTTCTTTCTACCGGTGGTTTCTGTTTTTCCCGTCCACCCCTTTCTTTTTCTATCTGCCCTTCGTTTTGTTGTCCAGCCCCTATTCTGCCGCGTACCCCTCTTGGTTGGTCGAATCAGGTTTTTCCGTTCACCTCTTTTCAAGAGTTCTTGTGTTTTTCGTCATGCATTCCTTTGTCGTCCACTCTCCTCTTCGGCCGTCTCTGTATTTTCTCCCATTTGACCCAATTGTGTCGTCCATTTCTCTCTTTACCTCTTTGTAGTGTTGTCTCCTCGCCGACCGCTGGTGTGTTGGTGGTGTGCCGTTCCTAATTTTCTCCCTCTTCCAACGGTTGGTTTGTTTTTGCAATGTAGGGTTTCTTTTGTTTTCTCTTGCAAAGTTGTGATTTTACTCTCTTGCCCCTCCATGTAGCTTCAAATTACTCTCTTGCCCCTCCATGTGGCTTTACTTTCTTGCCTTTCCATGTCAAATTAATTGCACACTTAAATCTAGTTGACAACAATTACAACCCATACAAGGTTGTGAGAACAACAATCTCCCCCTTTGTAATTGTTAGCAACACTCATAACAAAAGCCATTATGCAGCAATTACAACTCCCCCTAAATATGCACTCCCCCTTTCTTAACAGTTCCCTCTGCACTATTGCTTCTCTCCCCTTTTGCCAACCAATTACAAAAATAACTCGCAAAGTAGAGATGGAGGATTCATCTAAACTTTAAGCTTGAGGAGGCATTTGCACAGGCAGACTCATTCTGTGCTTTTCAAACAACTCTGTGGACAGAGGTTTAGTTAGAATATCTGAAATTTGATCTTTAGTGCCAACATACTCCAACTGAATTGTACCCTATTCCACTTAATCTTTGATGAAGTGATACCAAATGTCAATATGCTTGCTCCTTGAGTGTTGAACCGGATTCTTGCTGAGATCAATAGCACTTTGATTATCACAAAGTACACTCACTGGTAACTTCACTTCAACACCCAAGTCTGCTAATTGTCTTTGCATCCATATCACCTGTTTTCCTTTAGAGCATGCTGAGTAGACATACTCCCTCTCTCTCTTGAGGTCTGGAATGCCTTTGATTGCATGAGTAGTGGTCAGCTTCCTCATGTTCTTCTGTGTTAAGTGTCCTAGCCTCTTATGCCAAAGTTGATTTTCTTCTTTTTTTGTAAGTAAACAGCTGTTTATCTTGTCCTCATCAATCACATATAAATTTCCAGCTGTTCTCTTCTTGGTTGCAACAGTATTGCCTTCTTTACTCTTTACTTGGCAACCTGTTTTTGTGAATATCACTTTATGATCTTCATTACATAGTTGGCTAACAGATGCTAGATTATATCTGAGTCCTTCAACGTGCAGAACATCTTTCAGCTTTGCTTTTCCAATATTTACTGACCTTTGACCACTGATGTTGAGTGAATCATCATTGCCAAACTTGACTCTGCCTTCTCTTGACTTGTTCAACTTTGATTATTTACTCTTATCTCCTATCATGTGTGAAGTGCATCCACTATCAAGGATCCACTGCTTATCTTTGTAGTTAGCCTTTAGTGTAATTTCAGCTATATTAGCCACCTCCTTTTTAACTTTATATTCCTTCTTTTGAATTGGCTTGAAGATAGCTTTCTCCTTTTTCTCAGCTTTGATTGTACCAATTGTTTTCACTGTGCCATTAAGTGCCTTCTCTTGCTTAAGGAGAAGTGTTATGCATCTCTTGGCATTATGGCCATCCTGCCTGCACCTTTCACACTACTCCAAGTCTACCAATACATCAAACTTGTTCTGTAAAACCACTGGTTTGGGCTTCCATCAACACTTCTTGTCAGTGTGTCCTTGCTTTTTACAGTATGTGCAAGAACTCACGACAGGTGTTCTCCTCTGAATTTTGTATTGTCTCCTCCTATAAGCAGCATCGTATCTTCTCAAGTTGGAGACATATACCGGCCTTCTCCACCAGCAATTACTTGCCTTATGCCCCCAAACTTCACAATAAAAGCAATGACCTTGAAACTGCCTCTTCTTGGGTCTAATCATAGCTTGTTTTCTTTTGTTCATTACTTGCTGTGTAGGCAATGTAACTGGCTTCTTTGCTTGTGTGACTTTCATTTCAGTCACCTTCTTCTCCTTCTTCTGTTCAGCCATAGCCCTTTGCTAGCTGACCTTCTTTTCTTCATTTTTGTTTGCCACCCTAGGTTGCTTCTTCAAATCCTCTTTATTCTCAGCTATCTCTTCCTGAGTCACAACCTTCTCTTTCAACTTTTATGGCACATTCTTATTATCTTTAGGCAATGTAGCCTCAGATTATTGCACTTTCTCTTCATTCTTTTTTTCTCTTACAGAACTTGTTTCTCCTATCATTTCAAGCTTCTGCACGTTCTCTTCACTCCTTTTGAGTTATTGCTGAAGTCTCAGCAACTCTTTCTCCATTCCTTCAATTTTTGAAGTCCTTGAGCCAAGCTCTAATGTAAGGTCTTCACATATTTTGATCTGTTCTTCAATTCTTCTCTTCAAGTCAATATGTTCAGCCCTTATTTCATCCTTTTGACTTTCAACTTCCTCAGACTTTGCTTCAACTTGTTTTATGTGAGCCTCCAACCTTTTTATGGTTTTACCCCTTCTGATTATCACCTTTGAAGCTGCTTCCAACTCAGCTTCAAGATCTAGTTCTTCTTCATCAACCTCCTCTTCCTTTTCAGAGGTTGAACTACCACCTTGAGCTAATGCCATAAAGGCCTCCTCATCTGATGATTCTTCATCTTCCTCCTCAGCTTCTTTTATCTGACTCACATAACTCTTGAATGAGCCTCTCTTCTTCTTCTGTGGGTTGGCAGTCTTCTTGCAGGACTTCTTTGATTTGAAAGATGGTATTCTCCATTTTGAATTCTGCTCATCATCACCATCCTCATCTTCATCATCAAGTTTCACTTTGCACTGAGAAGCAAAGTGTCCAGTCTGCCGATAACGATAACATCTCAAGAACAACTGTCCTTTTACCTTCTCAGACCCCTTTTTGAATTTCCTTGTGAAATAAGCCAACACTTCGCTTTCACTTTCTTCCTCATCATCATCATCATCCTCACTGGATGATTCTTCCTCTTCTCGTATCTTCAAGTGTCTCATAGCTTTGAAAGCTGCCTCCTTTGATAGCTTTGATGTTGAGGAGCTTTTAGTTGACTTTATTCTCATCTCATATGCAATGAGATTGCACTAGAGATCATGCAAAGACATAGAATTGAGATCTTGAAGTTCCCAACTTCTCCCTAGGATCTACTAGTTTGTGATACTGAGAGGGGGGGTGAATCAGTATCACCACAAATCGCAATTCACAGGTAAGTGAACAACTTCAACATCTTCTTAAAAGCGAGCTCTTTCTCAGATTCAATTAAGGTAGATTTATTACTACCTACTAATCACAATAGTCTCCAAAGTCACCTTTCAAACACCTTGCCTAATAGACAATTCTGATGTTCTTATTTAGGTCTTCGTTAGATTATGGGTTGGCTAATACTTTAGCTGTGTTCACAACTCAATTCAAAACACAGAATGTAAAGCAAATTAAGGACACATGAGATTTACGTGGTTCCGTCAACGTGACATACATCCACGGTGGTAAGGACTTTCCCTCTACTGAGACTATCCACTATACTTGAAAATTCCAGTTACAATGGATGTCTTAATCCTTTGCTCCTTTCACTTTTGCAATTACTAAGCAAGTACAATACAAAGAGTGTCACTTATTGTGTCTACCCTTCTTCTAACTTGTCTTGCCTTTGTTAAATTGAAAGGCTGCTCCACTGCCGCTTAAAAGTTCACCGCAATGCTCTCTAACCTCTTTTGAAGAAGTCTAAAAATATGTTGAGTTCTTTGAATGCTTCGCCGAAGTTCTTCTCTACGTTGTCTCACACAATTCCTACTTTCACCGTCTCATGGTCTCACCCGTCTCTTTGCCCCACGATCTCACTGTCTTACGGCTTGCTTGTCCATTTCTCTCTCTCTTGTTGTCCAACCGGATTTCTTTCTCTTACCGTCCAGCTCCTTATCTCTCTCTCAGACTTTTGTTCTCCGTTCAACCCCCAAATCTGATTTTTGGACGTCTTGGTTTTCCGTTGATCGTCCTAGGTTTTCTTTCTTTTCTGTCGGTCTTGTGTTTGGTTTTTCTCCTTCCCACTGTCCAGCCAGATCTCTCTCACCATCCAGTCGGATTTCTCTCACCATCCAACCCTGTTCTACCGTCGACTCCTCTTTCTACCGTCCAGCTGTTCACTTTTCTTTGGGAGTGTTTGGGCGTGTCGGTGGTGTGCCGTTTCAGATTTTTCTTTCTCTTCCAATGGCTCTTCGTTTTGGTGGTGGCTCTTCGTTTTCTCTCTCTTCCCATCGACCCTTCTTCAGTCGTTCCCCAATTTTCCTCTGTTTTGCAGTGGCTGTCTTGGATTTTCTCTATATTACTGTCGACCACCTTTTTGTCTTTATGCCATGTAAGGTTTGGTGCTGGCCGGTCACTCTAGGTTTGCTGACTGTTCAATTGCCGACCGACCTTCTTCCGACGACGGCTTTTCTCTCTCTTCCAAGTGTTTTCTCTCTATTCATCCAACGACTGCTCCTCTTTTCCCTTTTTTTTCTTTGTCCGTCGGCTACATCGTTTTCTCTCTCTTCCCGTTGACGGCTTCTTTTCTCTCTCTTCCAAGTGTTTTCTCTCTCTTCGTCCGACGGCTTCACTGTGCGGCAACTGTTCACACGACGGTTGCACTGTTCACGACGGCTACACTGTTCCCTACAGCTACTCTCTTTGCTTGCACGGTTTCTCTTTTCTTTTGCAGGTGGTGTTCTTCCATGTAGGGTTTGGTGTTTTCTCTCTCTTTCACGTGTTTTGCCATGTTTTCAATTGTGTTGGTCTTGCCCTAATTTTGTCTTCTAAGGTCTTTATATACTCTCTTCCATTAACCCTAATAGGGCTTACGGGGTGGATTTACATTCTTGCCCCTCTAGGGCTTATATGGCAAATTTACGTTCTTGCCCTTCCATGTGGATTTACCTTCTTGCCCTTCCATCTGACTTTACTTTCTTGCACACTTAAACCTAGTTAACAACAATTACAACCTATACAAGGCTATGGGAACAACAGATGTCTACTCTCCTCTATGGCTGCCACCTTTGAGGCAAACTTCTCAAGCAGAATTCTCAGAATTTTCTTCACAATAGAGTAGTCCTTCTTGTTCTTCCCATGACTTCTAAGGTCATTTACAACATCAATAACCCTGGTGAAGAACTCTTGGACTGTCTCATTCTTCTGCATTTTGAGGGATTCATATTTCTCCTTGAAAACTTAAAGCTTGGCCTCCTTCATTCTGCCATCACCTTCATAGACCTTCTGCAATCTGTCCCATATCTCCTTAGCAGATTTGCAGTCCATAACTTTAGCATACTTAGCATCTATCAATGCTGAAATAATGACGTTTGAGGCCTTCCCATTAATTTCAAACTGCCTTAATTTCTCTGGGGTTAGATCTTTACCTTCTTCTGGAGCCACAAAACCCTTCTGGAGCCACAAATACCACCTGCATTCTTGCTCTCCACATATGGTAGTTGGTTTCGTTGAAGATTGGAACTTTCTTGTTGTAAGTAGTGTTGGTGCTGGTACCGGCATCCATTTCTTAGTATGTTGAACAAGTTAAAACTTCTGAAGCTCTTCAAACTAGTACACCAAGCTGTAAAGCTTCAAACTGGTGAACCTGTGCTCTGATACCAATTGAAGTTTCCGACTTTACCCTAGGATCTACTAGTCTGTGATATTCAGAGGGGGGTGAATCAATATCACACCCCTTAAAAACACTGATAACTTAAACCAAAGTATTCTACTTCTTTAATACTTTCGCTCTCGTCAATACACAAATATGTGAACAACTTCAACTTCTTCTTAAAAGCGAACTCTTTCTCAGATTCGACTAAGGTAGATCTATTGTTACCTACTAATCACAATAGTCCCCAAAGTCACCTTTCAGTCACCTTGCCTATTAGACAGATTGGATGTTCTTGATTAGGTCTTCTTTACATTATGGGTTCGATGATACTTTAGCTGTGTACACAACTCAATTTAAAACACAAAATGTAAATCAAAGTAAGGACACAAGAGATTTACGTGGTTTCGTCAATGTGACGTATATCCACGGTGGTAGGGACTCTTCCTCTACTGAGACAATCCACTATACTTGATAATACCAGTGTGGTACTCCCTATGTCCACAATGTAATTACAATGGATGTCTTAATTCTTTGGTCCTTTCACTATTGCAAATACAAAGCAAGTACAATACAAAGAGTGTCACTTATTGTGTCTACCCTTCTTCTAGCTTGTCTTGCCTCTGTTGAATTGAATAGGCTACTTCACTGCCGCTTAGAAGTCCACCACAACACTTTCTAACCTCTCTTGAAGGAATCTGGAAATATGTTGAGTTCTTTCCAATGCTTCACTGAATTCCTTCTCTAGGTTGTTTCACTCAACTCCTGCTTTCACCGTCTCACGGCTTCACGGCTTGCACTCACGCTTCTGGTCTGCCGTTTCACGTTCTGGTCTCACGCCGACGCACGTTCTAGTCTCACATTTCAGATCTGCACCTGCTTCATTATTCTCAAGCCTCACAAATACCAGATCTGCTCTCCTTGTCCATTTCTCTCCCGGTGGTTGTACGTCTCTCACAGGTTTTCTCTCTCACCATCCAGCCGTTCACTCTTTTCCTTTCCCATCCACTCTCCTTCGTCCGTTCACCTCTTTGCCGTCCACCCTGATTTTAGCCGTTCACTTCTTTGTCGTCCACCCCTTCTAGCCGTATCGGGTTTTTCTCTTTTTTGCCGGTGTTCTGTTTTTCCATACTCACTTGGTTGGTCGAATCGAGTTTTCTTTCTCTCTACCAGTGGTTTTTGTTTTTCCCATCCACCCCTTTCTTTTTCCGTTCGCCCTTCATTCTGTCGTCCAGCCCCTGTTCTGCTGTGTACCCCTCTTGGTTGGCCAAATTGGGTTTTTCCGTTCACCTCTTTTTAAGAGTTCTTGTGTTTTTGGTCATGCATTCCTTTGTCGTCCACTCTCCTCTTTGGTCGTCTCTGTATTTTCTCCCTTTTGACCTGATTGTCTCGTCCGTTTCTCTCTCTATGTCTTTGCCGTGTTGTCTCCTCGCCAACTGTTGGTGTGCCGGTGGTGTGCCATTCCTCACGGGTTTCTCTCTCTTGCTGTTACACGGTTTTCTCCTCCAGCCGGTGGTGTGCCGTTCCTAATTTTCTCCCTCTTCCAACGACTGGTCTATTTTTGCCATGTAGGATTTCTTTTGTTTTCTTTTGCAAAGTTGTGGTTTTACTTTCTTGCCCTTCTATGTAGCTTCAAATTACTCTCTTGTCCCTCCATATGGCTTTAATTTCTTACCCCTCCATGTCAAATTAATTGCACATTGAAATCTAGTTGACAACAATTACAACCCATACAAGGCTGTGGGAACAACAGAACTATTAACAATAAAAGGGATCGAAGAGAATTTGGGAGGCAAGGCACCTATGACCATAATTTGGGTAGTATTAAAATGACAATTCCTCCATTCCAAGGTAAGAATGATCCTGATGCACACCTAGAATGGGAGAAGAAGGTTGAATTGGTTTTTTACTGCCACAACTATTTTGAGGAGAAAACAGTAAAGCTTGCTGCAATTGAATTTACTGATTATGCTATTATTTGGTAGGATGAACTTGTTTTGATGAACTTGTTCTCTCTCTTCCAAGTGTTTTCTCTCTCTTCGTTCGATAGTTGCTCCTCTTCTCCCTTTTTTTTCTTTGTTCGTCGGCCACTTCTCTTTGGCCATGTCGGATTTTCTCTCCTATCTCCAACGACGGCTGTTCTTCGTTCAACCCGACTATCGACCGTCTCCTCTTTCTCTCTCTTGACGGTTATACTTTTCACAACGGTTACTGTTCACTCGACGGCTGCACTGTTCACTACAGCTACTCTTTTCTTTTTTTGTCGTTCGCTTGTCGTCTGTGTGCTTTGGCCCTATGTTGTGTTTTTCTGTTTTCTCTATTTGGCCGTTCACACACTTTTGTGTTTTGTCATGTATTCAATTGTGTTGGCCTTACCCTAGTTTTGTCTTCCAAGGTTTTTATATATTCTCTTCCGTGAAACCCTAATAGGGCTTATGCGCCAGATTTACATTCTTGCCCTTACGCAACAAATTTACTATTTTGCCCTTTCATGTGGCTTTTACGTTCTTGCCCCCCATGTGACTTTTACCTTCTTGCCCTTCCATGTGGCTTTACTTTCTTGCACACTTAAACCTAATTAACAACAATTACAACCCATACAAGACTGTGGGAACAACAATCTCCCCCTTTATAATTGTTGGCAACACTCATAACAAAAGCCACTATGCAGCAGTTTCAACTCCCCCTAAATATGCACTCCCCCTTACTTAACAACTCCCCCTGTACTATTGCTTCTCTCCCCCTTTTCCAACCAATTACAAATCTAAAAAACTCACAAAGTGGAGATGGAGGATTCACCTGAACTTCAGGCTTAAGGAGGCATTTGCACAGATAAACTCAATCTGTGCTTTTCAAATAGCTCTGTGGACAGAGATTTAGTTAGATCTTGTGTAGCCTCTTCAACAGATTGAGGTTCAACTTGTGAGAGTAAAGCAATAGCTCCCACAATTCTTCTTCTTGTTGTAACTCCTGCTGATGGGTCACCTATGATCTGATTTTCTTGATGAGCATTGGTCCACGTTTTCTTTGGCTTTCTTTCTTGCACAGTCTTAGTTGTAAGAAGATCTCTTTCTTCATCAATCACATACAAGTTTCTAGCTGTTCTCTTCCCAGCTGCAACAGTATTGCCTTCTTTACTCTTTACCTGGCAACCTGCTTTTGTGAATATTATCTTATGGTCTTCATTGTATAGTTTGCTGACAGATGCTAGATTATATCTGAGTCCCTTAATGTGCAGAACATCTTTCAGCTTTCCTTTTCCAATATTCATTAACTCCTGACCACTGATATTGAGAGAATCATCATTGCCAAACTTGACCCTGCCTTCTCTTGATTTGTTTGGCTTTGATAATTTACTCGTCTCCCTTCATGTGTGAAGTGCAACCACTATCAAGGATCCGCTACTTATCCTTACAATTAGCCTTTAGTGCAATTTCAGCTATATTAGTCACCTCCCTTTTTGCTCTATATTCCTTCTTTTGAACTGGCTAGAAGATAGTTTTCTCTTTTTAATTAGCTTTGACTGCACCACTTGTTTTCACTGTGCCATTGAGTGCCTTCTCTTGTTCAGGGAGAAGTTTCATGCATCTCTTGACATTATGGTCATCCTACCCGGACCTTTCACATTGTTCCAAGTCTGCCAATACACAAACTTGTTCTTTGAAACCACTGATTTGGGCTTCCACCAACACTCTTTATTAGTGTGTCCTTGCTTTTTACAGCATATGCAAGAACTCACAACAGGTTTTCTCCTCTGAATTTTGTATTGTCTCCCCCTGTATGCAGCATCATATCTTCTCAAGTTGGAGACATATACTGGCCTTCTCCACCAACAGTTACTCGCCTTATGACCCCAAACTCCACAATAAAGGCAATGACCTTGAAACTGCCTCTTCTTGGGTCTGATCACAGCTTGTCTTCTTCTGTTCATC
>CM038595.1:9374143-9505342 GCA_021533255.1 Ceriops tagal | reverse complement strand
GCTGTGATCAGACCCCAAACTCCACAATAAAGGCAATGACCTTGAAACTGCCTCTTCTTGGGTCTGATCACAGCTTGTCTTCTTCTGTTCATCACTTGCTGTGTAGGCAAAGTAGTTGGCTTCTTTGCTTGTGTGACTTTCATTTCAGTCACCCTCTTTTCCTTCTTGTTTACCACCCTAGGTTGCTTCTTCAGATCTTCTTTATTCTCAGCTATCTTCTTCTGAGTCACAACCTTCTCTTTCAACTTCTGTGGCACATTTTTATTTTCTTTAGCCAATGCAGCATCAGATTGCTGCACTTTCTCTACATTCTTCTCTCCTTCTGCAAAACTTGTTTCTCCTATCATTTCAAGCTTCTGCAAGTTCTCTTTGCTACTTTTGAGTTGTTGCTAAAGTCTCAGCAACTCTTTCTCCATTTCTTTAATTCTTAAAGCCCTTAAGCCAAGTTCTATTATAAGGTCTTCACATATTTTGATCTGTTCCTCAAATCTTCTCTTCAAGTCAATATGCTCAGCCCTTATTTTATCCTTTTGACTTTCAACTTCCTTAGACTTTGCTTCAACTTGTTTTATATGGGCCTCCAACCTTCTTATAGTTCTGCCCCTTCTAATTATCTCCTTTAAAGCTGTTTCCAACTCAGCTTCAAGATTTGGCTCTTCTTCATCAACCTCCTCTTCCTCTTCAAAGGTTGAGCTACCACCTTGTGCTGATGCCATAAAGACATGCTCATCTGATGAGTCTTCATCTTCCTCCTCATCAGCTTCTTTTGTCTGACTCACATAACTCTTGAATAAGCCTTTCTTCTTTTATGGGTTGGCAGTTTTCTTACTGAACTTCTTTGATTTGAGTGATGATCTTCTCCATCTTGAATTCTGCTCATCATCACCATCCTCATCTTCATCATCAAGTTTCACTTTGCACTGAGAAGCAAAGTGTCCAGTCTGCCCACACCAATAACATCTCAAGGACAACTGTCATTTTCCCTTCTTAGACCCCTTTTTGAATTTCTTTTTGAAGTAAGCCAACACTTCACCTTCACTTTCTTCCTCATCATCATCATCATCATCCTCACTGGATGATTCTTCCTCTTCTTTTATCTTCAAATGCTTCATAGCTTTGAAAGTTGCCTCCTTTGATACCTTCGTTGTTGTAGAGCTTTCAGCTGACTTTATCCTCATCTTATATGCAATGAGATTGCACTGGAGATCATGCAGAGACATAGAATTAAGATCTCTACTCTCCTCTATGGCTGTTACCTTTGAAGCAAACCTCTCAAGCAGAATTCTCATAATTTCTTCCTATGACTTCTCAGGTTGTTTACAACATCAATAACCCTAGTGAAGAACTCTTGAACTGTCTCATTCTTCTACATTCTGAGAGATTCATATCTCTCATTGAACACTTGAAGCTTATTCATTCTGCCATCACTTTCATAGACTTTCTGCAATTTGTCCCATATCTCCTTGGCAGATTTACAGTCCATAACTTTAGCATACTCAGCATCTGTCAATGCTGAACCGCTTAGAAGTTCACCGCAACACTCTCTAACCTCTCTTGAAGAAATCTGGAAATACGTTGAGTTCTTTCCAATGCTTCATTGAATTTCTTCTCTACATTGTTTCACACAACCCTTGCTTTCACCGTCTCATGGTCTCACCCATCTCCTTGCCCTATGATCTCACTGTCTCACGGCTCGCCTGTCCATTTCTCTCTCTCTTGCTGTCCAGTCAAATTTCTCTCTCTTACTGTCAGATTTCTCTCTCTTACCGTCCAGCCATTTCAGCTCAGATCTGGTCTTACCTGTTCCCGATCTGGTCTCGTCTCACTCGTTCCAACTCAGATCTGGTCTCCTCGGTTCCCGATCTGGTCCCCCCGGTTCCCGATCTAGTCTCGTCTTACACGTTTCTCTCTCTTGTCGTGTAGTTTCCTCGCCGACCGTTGGTGTGCCGGTGGTCTGTCATCACGCACGTGTTTCTCTCTCTTTTCTCCCGACGGTCCCTTTTCAATGGTTCTCTCTCTTTTGTGACGTTCTGCCGTCGCTCCCCTTTTCTGATTTTTGGCCATCATTTCCCCTTTTCCGATTTTTGGCCGTCGTCTCTCTTTCTCTCTATCGACGGGCTCTTATTCTTCGTTCAGCCCAGCTGTCGACCTCTCCTATTTCCGATAGCTGACCTCTCCTCTTATCCTTTTTTTTCTCTCTTTTGTCCGACGGCTACTTCGTTTTCTCTCTCTTCCTGTCGACCCTTCTTCAGTCATTCCTTGGTTTTCCTTTGTTCTGCCTTGGCCGTCTCAGATTTTCTCTATATTACTGCCAACCACCTCTTTGTGTTTATGCCGTGTAGGGTTTGGTGTTGGCCGGTCACTCTAGGTTTGCCGAATGTTCAATTGCCGACCGACTTTCTTCCGACGACGGCTGCTCCTCTTCTCCCTTTTTTTTCTTCGTTCGTCGACCACTTCTCTTTGGCCGTGTCGGATTTTCTCTCCTATCTCCCACAACGGCTGTTCTTCGTTCAACCTGGCCATCGATCGTCTCCTCTTTCTCTCTCTCGATAGTTACACTGTTCACGACGATTACTATTCACTCGATGGCTGCACTGTTCACTACGGCTACTCTTTTCTTTTTTTACCGTTCGCTTGTCGTCGATGTGCTTTGGCCGTATGTTTTGTTTTTCTGTTTTCTCTATTTAGTCGTTCACACACTTTTGTGTTTTGTCGTGTATTCAATTGTGTTGGCCTTACCCTAATTTTGTCTTCCCAGGTCTTTATATATTCTCTTCCGTGAAACCTTAATAGGGCTTACGCGGCGGATTTACATTCTTGCCCTTACACGGCAAATTTACTGTTTTGCCCTTCCATGTGGCTTTTACATTCTTGCCCCTCCATGTGACTTTTACCTTCTTGCCCTTCCATGTGGCTTTACTTTCTTGCACACTTAAACCTAGTTGACAACAATTACAACACATACAAGGCTGTAGGAACAACAGAGAGAAAAAGGAACGGCCAAAAAGAAAGATAGAATAGAGAGACCAGATTGGGAACGGGTCAGACCAGATCCGAACTGGAACGGGTGAAAGAGATCCGACGGCTAGACGTTGGAAGAGAGAGAAAACACAGCTGTTGGAAAAAGGAGAAAAACCTAAACAGCCGAAAGAAAAACAGAACGAAGAACAGCCGAGTGAAAAAGAAGTGAACGGAAAACCCAATTCGACCAACCAAGAGGGGTACATGGCAGAATAGAGGAAATCCAGCTGGACGGTGAGAGAGAAATCCAACTGGACAGTAAGAGAGACAGAAACGTACATGAGGCAAGCCGTGAGACAGTGAGATCGTGGGGCAAGGAGATGGGTGAGATCGTGAGACAGTGAAAGCAAGAGTTGTGTGAAACAACGTAAAGAAGAAATTCGATAAAGCATCGAAAAGAACTCAACGTATTTCCAGATTTCTTCAAGAGAGGTTAGAGAGCATTGCGGTGAACTTTTAAGCGGCTGTGGAGCAGCCTTTCAATTCGACAGAGGTAAGACAAGCTAGAAGAAGGGTAGACACAATAAGTGACACTCTTTGTATTATATTTGCTTAGTAATTGCAATAGTGAAAGGAGCAGAGGATTAAGACATCCATTGTAACTGAAATTCTCAAGTATAGTGGATAGTCTTGGTAAGAAAGAGTCCCTACCACCGTGGATGTACGTCACGTTGATCGAACCACATAAATCTCATGTGTCCTTAATTTGCTTTACATTCTGTGTTTTGAATTGAGTTGTGAACGCAGCTAAAGTATCAGCTAACCCATAACCTAACGAAGACCTAAACAAGAACATCTGAATTGTCTATTAGGCAAGGTATCTAAAAGGTGACTTTGGGGACTATTGTGATTAGTAGGTAACAATAGATCTACCTTAGTCGAGTCTAAGAAAGAGTTCGCTTTTAAGAAGAGGTTAAAGTTGTTCACTTACCTGCGAATTGCAAATTGGTGTGATACTAATTCACCCCCCCTTTCAGTATCACAAACTAGTAGATCCTAGGGAGAAGTCGAGAACTTCAATTGGTATCAGGGCATAGGTTCACCAGTTTGAAGCTTAATAGCTTGGTGTATTAGTTGGAAGGGATCTTGAAGTTTGACTTGTTCAGCATACTAAGAAATGGAAGCCGGTACTAGCACTAGCACCACTTATTGTGGCTAAATGGTAGATTGGTAGATAATGTGGGAATGAGTTTCCAAATAATAGTAGATTGGCAGATAATATGGCATTCATGATGCATCATGGGGATGAATGTGGAAATGATCTTGGCTACGTCATATTAGAAGGCCATGAACTTAGTAAGGTGCAAGTTTATGAACACGAGCACCCACCATTCAGATGATGACCAGTGAGCAGCTAGTGTACCACCACAACTATCCATCGGTGGACATGAACAATATTTATGTGCAAGACAGACATTCAAGAAGGAAAATAAAGATAAATGATATTTACTTACCTCAGTTTTATATGACATATTCGTACACTAGAATTAACTCTCTCCCTACACCAATCTTCTACTATAGACTATAAAACAAGTACTTGTGCAAACAATTTGAGGTGATTTAGATGCTCTACAAAAGAAATCAAGTACATGGCACTTTTTTGATATGGCACACGAGATGGATTTCTTTGTACTGTACCTCATTTACTTTCACTGAATGTTGGTTTGCTTTTTTGTCTCATTTGCTTTTAGATCTACATTGCTTACCTTATATTTGAGGACTAGAAGAGACCAATTTGAGTAACAATATCTAGGTATGTCTTATGCCATCTTAGAGTCCTTAGTGGCTTAATCTAAAGTCTCCACTAAACTTAATAACAACTAGTCATGCTATTAAATCATGGTAGTAAAATAAAGTCGCACATATTCATGTAGTTGACATGATATATGAACAACTTGGTAAATGAATTAATGAAGTTTCTTTTGCATCTCTATGCTTATGCACTATAGCATTACAAGCTCTAGACAAACTTTTTTTGACCATCAAATATAATATTTTTGTTTATTCAAAAATTGATTAGGGAATCTACATTAAACAACTGATGAGGGACACCATCCAATCATAGGGCATGTTTCTAGGCTAGTGGCTTTAGCTAGCATATCAGTAATCTCAAGACACAGATAAGAAACAATTAATTGCTCATATTACAATTTTATCACTATACCATTGTTGCATCAAATAAATTTGCATTACCTTAAATATAAAAGGGCTAAATTAACTTAGCCAGTCAAATAGATTCATTTGAACCCTTATAGCTCATCACCTAATGAATAATTTTGCGTGCTCACTACAAATCTTATCTTGCTTTAGGTGAGAAAATCATTTTTATTACAGGCAATGATCAAAATCTCTAATTCTTTCATGGAGTTGACACAATATGCCATTAAAAACACATGTAAGCAATAACCACACAACAATCATATAAAGAGATTGACTCAACCGATTAAATTAATTACAAAATGCTAAAGACAACTAGGTCTCAAAGTCATATCATACATGGTTTAACACAGATAGAAGGCTTTACTTTTCTTTTGAACAAGGAATGTAAATTGATAGAGACTTATAATAACAAAGTCGGTGTTCACAAGTAAAATCAACATACAAGTAAGTTGTGCAACTACTTAAAAGGCAAGGCAACTTAGTGCTTCTATGCTTTCCTTCGTTTAGACTAGGCCTTTTGCCACTTCTTTTTGGGAACCAATTTGCTCTTTGGTTTTAACTTCAACTCAAGTGAGAACTGATAATTTTGATCCCTCATGCGTGCTTGTATATCATTGAAGAACTCCATGTTTAATTTCTTAAGACCTCCCTGTCTAAGCTCCTTATACTATGGTCTAGAAACAATGTTTTCAAATGCTCCAATGAGAATATATCACTCATGGCCTCCCATACATTGGTGTAACACCCATATGGCCTTTTTAATTCAAACATATAATTTATTTAATAAGAATCATGAAGAGCAATTTAGTGGATATGATGATAACAATGATGATGATTTCAAAATGATCAAAGTAAATTGTGAATTTATTGATTCAAATGATGAGTGGTTAAAAGATATTATTAATAAGAATACACAATAGATTAAAGTAGATAGAGTTCAAGATAGCACAAATAAATCTAATTTAGTTAATAATTATAGTGATTACCTTAAGAGCTATAAATTAGAGTCCTTCAAAAAGTTGAGAAAAGGTGGTACTAATGATAATGGGGGAATTTTAAGGGAGAATTTTACTTCGTAAAGTAAACCTAACCTTTAGGATGAAATTTAAAAGGTTTAGCTATAAAGGAAATAGAAGAGTTGAATTGGAAGAAAATCATATCTTTATATATATGTACAACTTTACAAAGAAATTACATGAGTACAATATGTAAGAATAAGATGACATCCACTACGCAAAAAGAAAAAAAAAAATAGAAAGACCAAGTTATAGCTAAATGTATGGCAAAGTAATGCCCTTTTTAAGTTTAGGCTTCAAAGTTATGAAATAATAAAACTTTATGATAAAGAAATTTACAAAGCATATTGTGTTGGAACAGATAAGTAAGTGGAGCATTAGCTAAATAGATAGCTATTGAAGGAAAGAGAATTAATTTTAACATAAGTAATGTGCTTAGCTTGAAACTATTGAAGGTTTTTTTTTTATTTATTAAAATGAACCCATTGAATGAAGTTATGGAGGGCCAAAAAAATTTCTTTAAGGAGTGGATTAAAGGTAATTATATTGATTCCTTACAAAAACTACATAAAGACCTCCTAAAAGAACTAACCATAGGATAATAATGGCATTTGATTATGCAAAAGGTGATGGTCCAAAGCCAATTTTCAAAAGAATATTAATATGTTTGAATACTTGCAAAAAGAATTTGTTAATAGTCATAGGCCTTTTATTAGACTTGATAAATGTCATCTTAAAGTGCCATTTGTGGACCCTTTTTTTTTTTATTATTGCTCTAGATAGGCAAAAAAGCTTCTTCCAAGCAATATATGCCATTTTTTGAAAAGAAAAATATAGTCTCAAAAATAAAGTTTAAAGATACTATACAGTTGTATAGGCTCAAAAATGGAAGGCATACCATTGGCTTTCATGTTTGATAAAATTATGGTAAATAATATGACAATTCTTTCCCTTTTAGTCATGATAAATTTAATATTTTTTATTTTTATAGTTTTTAATTTTTTATGCATAAGATTTTGGATATTATTTCTACCATATTCCCAAATGTAGCAAATAAAACATATACTAGACATATTTATGTTAACATTAGATCTTATTATATAAACATTGAATTGAAAGATCTTTTTTGAACAATATATATTGAGCCCTGTTGAGCCTATCTTTGATGGTTAATGTTAGATTTGTTGTCAACAGCATCTCATACTTATGTCCTTGTTGATTTAATGTTGTGAGTGTTATTAAGATGTGTTTGCTACATTTACAAAGTGTTGGTAGTTGATTTATTCAAAGGTTAAGGAAGACGGCATTGGTGGAATGTGACAAGAATGAGGAGAGAAAGCATGGCCAAAATTAGGATGCTACCAGCTCCACCTTGCACTACCAAAAGTGACGAGTTGATTCAGATTGCTGGTGGTGTTTTAACTGTAAAGAAAGCATTAATTGTTGCCTCTAGCATTGCGTTTAGCAGTGACATTGTATGTCATTTGCTAGGTATGAGTCAATGCTGACTGTTGACCCTAAATTCAAGGAATCAATGCTAACTATTAATTATAGGGCAACCCTTGGGAATCAATGTTGACAGTTGATTGTAGGGCAACCCTTGAAAATCAATGCAGACCATTAATTATAGGGCAATTTTAAACTCAAAGCTTATAAATACCCATGCAACTGCCAAAAGAGAACTAGGGCATGACACAGAGAGATAAAAAAAGTGCAGAGAATGTGAAAGGCAAAGAGAATAATAGCTAAAGAAAAACGACCAAGAGAGTTATGCCCAAAAAAAAAAAAAAGAGCATTCAACGGGAGAAAGAAAAAGAAAGCAGTAGCAGGTTAACAAAAAGAGAGTAGTGGCAGGTGAACAAAAAGAGTGCAGTAGTAAAGAACAATACAGTGAATTACAGCAACAACGATAGAAAAGAAAGAGAGACAGCAACAGCCACAAAAAGAAGGAGAGACAGCAGCGGTGGCAGAAAGAAAAGGAAAGAACCTACAGAGGAGAAAACCTGCAGAGGAGAGAACTTACAACGAAGAGAACTTGGAGTGGAGACAACTTGCAGAGGAGAGAACCTATAAAAGAGAAAACTTGCAAAGGAGAAAACCTATAGAAGAGAGAACCTGTAAAGGAAAGAACCTATAGAGGAGAGAACCTCTAGAGCAGAGATCTTACAAAGGAGAGAACCTACAAAGGAGAGAACTTGTAGGTAAGAGAACCTACAGCAAAGAGAACCTATAGAGGAGGGAACTTATAGCAGAGAGAGCCTACAGCAAAAAGAACCTATAAAGGAGAGAACCTGAAGAGAAGATAACCTACAGTAGTGAGAGCCTGTAGTAAAGAGAACTTGCAGAGGAGAGAAATTACAGAGAAAAGAACTTGCAACGAAGAGAGCATGCAGCAAAGAGAACTTATAAAGGAGAGACAGCAACAGCCTTAAAAAGAAGAAGAGATAGCAGCAGCAACAAAAAGAAGGAGTGACAACAGCAGCAGCGGAAAGAAAAGGAGAGACAACAACAAAAACAAAAGAGAGAGCTGCAAAAATAGGCAGAAAGAGTTGTAAAAACAAGCAGAGAAAGAGAGCTGCAAAAATAAGCAGAAAGAGCTACAGGAAGAGGTAGAAAAAGCTACAGAGATAGGTAGAGAAAGTTGTAGAAATAGATAGAGCTGAGCAGAAAAGAGGGGAATGGCAGAGAGCCTCCAACAGTAGAAATGAAAAAGCCTCCAACAGCAAAAAAGAAAAAGCCTCCAGCAACAGAAAAGAAAGAACCTCTAGCAGCAAAAAAGAAAGAGCCTCCAACATCAAAAAAGAAAGAGCCTCTAGCTGTAGAAATAAAAAGAAAGAGGAGAGAACTTGCAAAAGAGAGAACTTGTGGAAGAGAGAACCTGTAAAGGAGAAAGCCTATAGAAAAGAGAACTTATAAATGAGAGAACTTGCAGAGGAAAGAACCTGTAGCTTAGAGAGCTTGCAACAGAGAGAACCTACAAAGGAGAGACAGCAATAGTAGCAGAAAGAAGGAGAGGCAACAGCAGCAGTAGAAAGAAGGAGAGACAGCAACAACAGTAGAAAGAAAAGGAAAGACAGCAACAAAAATGAAAGAGAAAGTTGCAAAAACAAGTAAAAAGACCTACAAAAATAGGCAGAGAAAAAGAGATGGAAAAATAGGCAGAAAGAGTTGTAGGAACAAGTAGAGAGAGCTACAGAAATAAACTGAGAAAGCTGCATAAACAAATAGTGCTGAGTAGAAAAAAGGGGAATGACAAGGAGCCTCCAACAATAGAAAAGTGTTGTTCCCACAGCCTTGTATGGGTTGTAATTATTGTCAACTAGGTTTAAGTGTGCAAGAAAATAAAGCCACATGAAAGGACAAGAAGGTAAAGCCACATGGAAGGGCAAGAAAGTAAATCTACCGCGTAAGGGTAAGAACGTAAATCCACCATGTAAGCCCTATTAGGGTTTCATGGAAGAGAGTATATAAAGAACTTGGAAGACAAAACTAGGGTAAGGCCAACACAATTGAATACTCGGCAAACACAAGCAAGTGCTGGACGACAAAAGGAGAGAAGGAACGGCACATACCACTGAGAGAGAAAACAAGGCCAAAAATATACCATTGGTAGTAAAGAGAGAGAAAAACCGAGAAACGCTCGAAAGAGAAAAACGACAAAGAGGTGAAAGAGAGAGACCCGTCGGCAAAAACAAAGAAAGAGAAGTCGTTGGAAGAAGGAGAAAAGAAGAGACAGCCAAAAGTGTGACGACAGACCACCAGCACACCAGCAGTTAGCGAGGAGACGACACGGCAAGGAGAAAATCGTGTGACAGCAAGAGAGAGAAACCCATGAGGAACGGCACACCACCGACAGAAAAGGGAGAAAATCTATGACGGCCAAAACTAGATCGGAGCTAGAATAGGTGAGACCAGATTAGATCTGGAACGAGTGAGACCAGATCGGAGCTGGAACGAGTGAGACCAGACCAGATTTGGAACGGGTGAGACCAGATCAGAGCTAGAATGGTGAGAGAGAAAACCCGTGAGAAACGCACAACCACCGGTAAGAGAAAGGACGAGTCGATGGCAAAACAGAATGAACGAAAAATAGGGACAACGGCAAAACAGAGTGGATGGAAAAACAAGGTGGACGACAGAACAGAGGAAATCCGGCTGGACAGTGAGAGAGATTCGGTTGGACTGTGAGAGAGATCTGGTTGGATGGTGACAGAGATCCGGCTGGACGGTGTGAGACTAGAACGTGCGACGGCGTAAGACCAGAATGTGCGTCGGCGTGAGACTAGAAACATGCGTGAGGCATAAGACTAGCAAAACGGGCAAACTAGAAACATGCGTGAGACGTAAAACGCCAAACCAGAAACGTGAGGCAGGCTGTGAGATCAAGAGACGAGTGAAGCCGTGAGACGGTAAAACAGGAGCTGTGTGAGACAACCTAGAGAAGGAATTCGGCGAGGCATCAGAATGAACTCAACGTATTTCTAGATTTCTTTAAGAGAGGTTAGAGAGCGTTGCGGTGAACTTCTAAGCGGCAGTGAAGCAACCTTTCAATTCAACAGAGGCAAGACAAGCTAGAAGAAGGGTAGACACAATAAGTGACACTCTTTGTATTGTACTTGCTTAGTAATTGCAATAGTGAAAGGAGCAAAGGATTAAGACATCACGTTGACAGAACCACGTAAATCTCTGTGTCCTTAATTTGCTTTACGTTCTGTGTTTTGAATTGAGTTGTGAATGCAGCTAAAGTATCAGCCAACCCATAACCTAACGAATGCCTAAACAAGAACATCTGAATTGTCTATTAGGTAAGGTGTCTAAAAGGTGACTTTGGGGACTATTGTGATTAGTAGGTAGCAATAGATCTACCTTAGTCGAATATGAGAGAGTGTTCACTTTTAAGAAGAGGTTGAAGTTGTTCACATATCTGTAAATTGTGGTGATATTGATTCACCCCCCTCTCAGTATCACAAACTAGTAGATCCTAGGGTAAAGTCGGGAACTTCAATTAGTATCAGAGCAAGGTTCACCAATTTGAAACTTAACAACTTGGTGTACTAGTTTGAAGGGTTTCAGAAGTTTTAACTTGTTCAGCATACTGAGAAATGGATGTCGATACCAGCACCAACACTACTTACAGCAAGAAGGTTCTAATCTTCAATGGAACCAACTACCATATGTGGAGAGTGAGAATGCAGGTGGTTTTCGCAACCATGGGCATAAACGTGGTGAAAGCCGTACAGGAGGGTTTTATGGCCCCAAAAGAAGGTAAAGACCCAACCCCAGAGGAGTTAAGGCAGTTTGAGATAAATGGGAAGGCCTCAAACGTCATCATTTCAGCATTGACAGATGCTGAGTATGCTAAAGTTATAGACTGCAAATCTTTTAAGAAGATATAGGATAGATTGTAGAAGGTCTATGAAGGAGATGGCAGAATGAAGGAGGCCAAGCTTCAAGTTTTCAAGGAGAGATATGAATCTCTCAGAATGCAGAAAAATGAGACAGTCCAAGAGTTCTTCGCTAAGGTTATTGATGCTGTAAACGATCTTAGAAGTCATGGGAAAAACAACGACTCATCTATTGTGAAGAAAATTCTGAGAATTTTGTCTGAGAGGTTTGCCTAAAAGGTAGCAGCCATAAAGGAGAGTAGAGATCTTAATTCTATGTCTCTGCATGATCTCCAATGCAATCTCATTGCATATGAGATGATGATAAAGTCAACTGAAAGCTCTGCAATAACGAAGGTATCAAAAGAGGCAGCTTTCAAAGCTATGAAGCACTTGAAGATAAAAGAAGAGGAAGAATCATCCAATGAGGATGATGATGATGAGGAGGAGGAGGAAGAAAGTGAAGGTGAAGCATTGGCTTACTTCACAAGGAAATTCAAAAAGGGGTATAAGAAGGAAAAAGGACAGTTGTCATTGAGATGTTATCGCTGTGGGCAAACTGGACACTTTGCTTCTTAGTGCAAAATGAAACTTGATGATGAAGATGAGGATGGTGATGATGAGCAGAATTCAAGATGGAGAAAATCATCATTCAAATCAAAGAAGTCCAGTAGGAAGATTGCCAACCCATAGAGGAAGAAGAGAGGCTCATTCAAAAGTTATGTAAGTCAGACAAAAGAAGCTGATGAGGACGAAGATGAAGACTCATCAGATGAGCATGTCTTTATGGCATCAGCATAAGGTGGTAGCTCAACCTCTGAAGAGGAAGAGGAGGTTCATGAAGAAGAGCCAAATCTTGAAGCTGAACTGGAAGCAACTTCAAAGGAGATAATCAAAAGGGAAAAAACCATAAGAAGGTTGGAGGCCCATATAAAACAAGTTGAAGCAAAGCTGAGGAAGTTGAAAGTCAAAAAGATGAAATAAGGGCTGAATATATTGACTTGAAGAACAAATCAAAATATGTGAAGACCTTACAATAGAGCTTGGCTCAAGGGCTTCAAAAATTGAAGAAATGGAGAAAGAGTTGCTGAGACTTCAGCAATAACTCAAAAGGAGTGAAGAGAACTTGCAAAAGCTTGAAATAATAAGAGAAACAAGTTCTACAAGGGAAAAGAAGAATGAAGAGAAAGTGCAGCAATCTGAGGTTGCATTGCCTAAAGATATTAAAAATGTGCCACAGAAGTTGAAAGAGAAGGTTGTGACTTAGAAGAAGATAGCTGAGAATAAAGAAGATCTGAAGAAGCAACCTAGGGTGGTAAATAAGAAAGAAGAAAAGAAAGTCAGCCAGCAGAGGGATACAGCTGAACAGAAGAAGGAGAAAAAGGTGACTGAAATGAAAGTCACACAAGCGAAGAAGCCAGCTACTTTACCTACACAGCAAGTGATGAACAGAAGAAGACAAGCTATGATCAGACCTAAGAAGAGGTAGTTTCAAGGTCATTGCCTTTATTGTGGAGTTTGGGGTCATAAGGCAAGTAACTACTGGTGGAGAAGGCCAGTATATGTCTCCAACTTGAGAAGATACGACGTTGCATACAGGGGGAGACAATACAAAACTCAGAGGAGTTCACCTGTCGTGAGTTCTTGCACATACTGTAAAAGGCAAGGACACACTGACGAGGATTGTTGGTGGAAGCCTAAACCAGTAGCTTCAAAGAACAAGTTTGTTATATTGGCAGACTTGGAACAGTGTGAAAGGTGCAGGCAAGATGGTCATAATGCCAAGAGATGCATGACATTTCTCCCTGAGCAAGAGAAAGCACTCAATGGCACAGTGAAAACAAGTGGTGCAGTCAAAGCTGAGAAAAAGGAGAAAGCTATCTTCAAACCAGTTCAAAAGAAGGAATATAGAGCAAAAAGTGAGGTGGCTAATATAGCTGAAATTGCACTAAAGGCTGACTGCAAGGATAAGCAGTGGATGCACTTCACACATGACGAGAGACAAGAGTAAATTGTCAAAACTAAACAAGTTAAGAGAAGGCAGAGTCAAGTTTGGTAATGATGATTCACTCAACATCAATGGTTAGGGGTTATTGAATATTGGAAAAGGAAAGCTGAAAGATGTTCTGAACATTGAAGGACTTAGATATAATCTAGCATCTGTCAACTAACTATGCAACAAGGACCACAAAGTGATATTCACAAAAATAGGTTGCCATGTAAAGAGTAAAGAAGGCAATACTGTTGCAGCCGGGAAGAGAACAGCTGGAAATTTATATGTGATTGATGAGGACAAGACAAGTAGCTATTTACTCACCAAAGAAGAAGAAAATCAACTCTGGCATAGAAGGCTGGGATACTTATCACAGAAGAACATGAGGAAGCTGACCACTACTTATACAATCAGAGACATTCCCGACCTCAGGAGAGAGAGAGTATGTTTGCTTAGCATGCTCTAAAGGAAAACATGTCAGAAAGCAGTATAAGACCAAAGAGTTCAGTTCTGAAAAAGTGCTTGACATTGTGCATACTGATTTGTGTGCGTCGATGAGAACAAAAGGGTTGAATGGTGAGAGGTACTTCATCTTGTTTATTGATGATTATTCGAGAAGGACCTACATCATGCGCCTCAAACACAAGTCAGAAGTTTTGAATTGCTTCAAGAGATACAGAAGGTTGGTTGAAAATGAAAGTGGAAGGAAGATCAAAGTATTGAGGTCAGATCAAGACACTGAATTTACAAATAAAGCTTTTGAAGATTATCTTGAGAAGCATGGAATACGTCACCAATTGGCAGCAGCAAGAACACCTCAACAGAACAGGGTGGTAGAGAGGAAACATAAAGCTATGGTCGAAATGGCGAGAACTCTACTGCTGGAATCCAAGCTTCACACAAGATTTTGGATAGAAGCAACATTTACAGCCGTGCACCTACTAAACAGAGTATTACTAAGGCCCAATACTAATAAGACTCCATATGAGCTATGGAGTGGGAAAAAGACAACAGCCAAGTATCTCAGAATCTTTAGTAGCCCATGTTTTGTGAAGAACAAGGAGCAAAACTTGGGAAAATTCAATGCTAGGTCTAATGAAGGCATCTTTGTGGGATACTCAGCAAAGACAAAAGGTTACAGAGTTTTCCTGCATAAGCTGGGAAAAGTGATAACTTCCAGTGATGTGAGAATAAATGAGAATTGGAAAACAATGCAAAATGGAGAAGCTGAAGAGAATAAAGAAGATGACTTCAATATAAATGAAGAATCAGACCAACTTGAAGAAAAGGAACAAGAAGTAAGTTCAGACTTGGAGAAGAGTGAGTCTGAAGATGAAGAAAGAGATCCTCTTGCAACTAAGACTGTGTAAGAAAGAAAGCCAAAGAAAACGTGGACCAGTGCTCATTAAGAAAATCTAATTATAAGTGACCCATCAGCAGGAGTTACAACAAGAAGAAGAATTGTGCGAGCTACTGCTTTACCCTCACAAGTTGAACCTAAATCTGTTGAAGAGGCTACACAAGATCTAACTAAATCTCTGTCCACAGAGTTGTTTGAAAAGATCAGAATGAGTCTATCTGTGCGAATGCCTCCTCAAGCCTGAAGTTGAGGTGAATCCTTCATCTCCACTTTGCGAGTTTTTCAGATTTGTAATTGGTTGGCAAAGGGGGAGAGAAGCAACAGTGCAGGGGGAGCTATTAAGAAAGGGGGAGTGCATATTTAAGGGGAGTTGAAACTACTGCATAGTGGCTTTTGTTATGAGTGTTGCCAATAATTACAAAGGGGGTGATTGTTGTTCCCACAGCCTTATATGGGTTGTAATTGTTGTCAACTAGGTTTAAGTGTGCAAGAAAGTAAAGCCACATGGAAGGGCAAGAAGGTAAAGCCACATGGAAGGGCAAGAAAGTCAATCTGCCGCATAAGGGGAAGAACATAAATCCTCCGCATAAGCCCTATTAGGGTTTCATGGAAGAGAGTATATAAAGACCTTGGAAGACAAAACTAGGGTAAGGCCAACACAATTGAATACTTGGCAAACACAAGCAAGTGCTGGACGACAAAAGGAGAGAAGGAACGACACATACCACCGAGAGAGAAAACAAGGCCAAAAATATACCGTCGGTAGTAAAGAGAGAGAAAAACTGAGAAATGCCTGAAAGAGAAAAACTACAAAGAGGTGAAAAAGATAGACCCGTCGGCAAAAATAGAGAGAGAGAAGCTGTTGGAAGAAGGAGAAAAGAAGAAACGGTCAAAAGTGTGACAACAGACCATTGGCACACTAGCAATCGGCGAGGAGACGACACGGTAAGGAGAAAACCATGTGATGGCAAGAGGGAGAAACCCATGAGGAATGGCACACCAGGGGCAGAAAATGGAGAAAATCCATGACGACCAAAACTAGATCAGAGCTGGAACAGGTGAGACCAGACCAGATCTGAGCTAGAATGGGTGAGACCAGACCACATCTGGAACGAGTGAGACCAGATCAAAGCTGGAACGGTGAGAGAGAAAACCTGTGAGAAACACACAACCACTGATAAGAGAAAGGATGAGTCGACGGCAAAACAGAATGGACGGAAAATAGGTACGACGGCAAAATAGAGTGGATGGAAAAATAGGGTGGATGGCAGAATAGAGGAAATCCAGCTGGACGATGAGAGAGATCCAACCAGACAGTGAGAGAAATCTGGCTAGACAGTGAGAGAGATCCGGCTGGACGGTGAGAGAGATCTAACTAGACGGTGAGAGACCAAAACGTGCGTCGGTGAGAGACCAAAACATGTGTCGGTGTGAGACTAGAACATGCGTGAGGCGTGAGACCAACAAAGCTGGCAAACTAGAAACGTGCGTGAGACGTAAAACGCCAAACCAGAAACGTGAGGCAGGCCGTGAGATCAGGAGACAGGTAAAGTCGTGAGACGGTGAAAGCAGGAGCTGTGTGAGACAACCTAGAGAAGGAATTCAGCGAGGCATCAGAAAGAACTCAACGTATTTCCAGATTTCTTCAAGAGAGGTTAGAGAGCATTGCGGTAAACTTCTAAGCGGTAGTGGAGCAGCCTTTCAATTCAACAGAGGTAAGACAAGCTAAAAGAAGGGTAGACACAATAAGTGACACTCTTTGTATTGTACTTGCTTAGTAATTGCAATAGTGAAAGGAGCAGAGGATTAAGACATCCATTGTAACTGGAATTCTCAAGTATAGTGGATAGTCTCGGTAAGGGAGAGTCCCTACCACTGTGGATGTACGTCACGTTGACAGAACCACGTAAATCTTGTGTGTCCTTAATTTGCTTTACGTTCTGTGTTTTGAATTGAGTTGTGAACGCAGCTAAAGTATCAGCCAACCCATAACCTAACGAAGACCTAAACAAGAACATCCGAATTGTCTATTAGGTAAGGTGTCTGAAAGGTGACTTTGGGGACTATTGTGATTAGTAGGTAGCAATAGATCTACCTTAGTTGAATCTGAGAAAGAGTTCGCTTTTAAGAAGAAGTTGAAGTTGTTCATATATCTGCAAATTGTGGTGATGCTAATTCACGCCCCCTCTTAGTATCACAAACTAGTAGATCCTAGGGTAAAGTCGGGAACTTAAAAAAAAAAAGGCCTTCAGCAACAGAAAAGAAAACGCCTCCAGCAACAAAAAAGAAATAGCCTCTAACAGTAAAAAAGAAAGAGCCTCTAGTAGCAGAAAAGAAAAAGCCTTTAACTGTAGAAATAGAAAGAAAGAAGAGAGAACCTATAGAGAGTTGAGAACCTGTAGAGGAGAGGCAAGAACCTACAGAGGAGAGGAGAGAACCTACAGAGGAGAGAACTGGTAGAGAGTTAAGAACCTACAAAGGAGAGAAACTCGACAGAGGAAAGAAAGTAACCTGGCAAAGGGAGGAGAGAAACTCGACAGAGGAAAGAGAGTCACCTGGCAGAGGTAGGAGAGAAACCCTGTAAAGGGAGGAGAGAAACCTAGTAGAGGCAGGAGAAAAATCTGGCAAAGGCAGGAGAGAACCTGTAAAGAAGAGAACTGGCAAAAAACTTAAGCAAAGACTAGTAGAGCTTGAGTAAAGACCAACAGTAAGGAAGGAGAGAACAGCAAAAAGAAAGGAAAAGATTAGTTTTTTGCAACAGCAACCTGTACACGTAAAGAGAACTTTCTCAGGGAAGTATTTGTTATAACCTTTTTATATACTTTTTGAAAAAAGGTGGGAAACCCTTAGAGTGATCGGGAGATCATTTTAAGTGGTTAAGGAGGTCATTCCATAACATTAGCTGTATCCCTTGATAACTACAAGAGTAGATCGTGTGATCTAAAAGTGATCTTATCACACTACGAATGTAGCTCACACATTGTGGGTGAACCATGTAAAAATTCTATGTGTTTTTAGGTACTTGTGCTTACTTGATATCCATATGATCGTTCTCACATAAAGAAGTATGATAAAATTGGATTATAGACTTTAATAGGTCGCAGAGGTTTAATCTGGATAGATTTGTAACAAGTAAGCATCTCACACTAATTCACCCTATCCCCCTCTTAGTGTGAGACCCAAAAAGGTCCTTATTAATTAGTATTAGAGCCTTTGGTTCCTCTATTGATCCATTCTACTTAGATCTGGAAGTTTTGTTGCTGCTGTGAATCTTTACATCTACTACTGGTTAATATCATGGAGAGCATGAACAGTATTAACAGCAAAGAAATTCCCACTTTTGATGGACAAAATTATTAATTATGAAAGAATAAAATGCTCATATATCTGCTATCACTTGGTCTAAATGTATTCTGATAAGGACCTTCTTAGGTCTCACACTGAGAAAAGAAGGGGATGAATTAGTGTGAGATGTTTACTTTTTACAAATTTGTCCAGATTAACCTCTATGACTTGTTAAAGTTGATAATCCAATTTTTATCTTACTTCTTTATGTGAGAGCGGCCATATGGATATCAATCAAGTGTGAGCACTTAAGAACACACAAAATGTTTATGTGGTTTACCTACAATGTTTGAGCTATGTCTATGGTGTGATAAGATCACTCCTAAATCACACAATCCATTCTTGTTATCAAGGAATATAGCTATGTTGTGAAAGGATCACTCCTTAACCACTTACAATGATCCCCCAATCACTTAAAGAGTTGATCTTTCAACACTTAAAGGATTAATCTCCCAATCACTCAAAGGATTGATCTCTTTATCACTCCAAAGGTCTCTCACCCTTTTTCAAGAAGTTTATAAAAAGGTTATGACTAATACTTCCCTAAGAAAGATTACTCAATATACACAGGCTGCTATTACAAAAAGCGGAACTTCTCCTTCCTCATTATCGGTCTTTGCTCAAGCTTTGCTAGTCTATTCTCTGTAGGTTCTTGACGCTGCTACTACTATTTCTTTTTTGCAGGTTCTCTCCTCTGTAGGTTCTCTCGACTGCAGGTTATCTCCGCTGTAGGTTCTCTCCCTTTATTACCGATGCTGCCTCCTTCTGACTTGGCAAGTTCTCTCCCTCTACTGTTGGTGTTGCCTACTTCTACCTTAGTAGGTTCTCTTCCTCTGCTGCTACGGTTGCCTTACTTGCTGCAAGGGCAAGTTTTCTCCTCTGTTGTTGGTGTTGTTTGCTTCTACCTTGGCAGGTTCTCTTCTTTGCTGCTAGTACTACCTCACTTACTGTAGGGACAAGCTTTCTCCTCTACTGCTAGTATTGTCTGCTTCTACCTTGGTAAGTTCTCTTCCTCTACTACTGGTGCTACCTCACCTGTTACTACAAGCTCCTTCTTTTTGCAGTCACTCCTCCTTCTTCCTCTTACTGCAATTTCTGCCTTCTCCTTGTTACAATTACTGCCTTCTCCTTACTACAATTGCTACCTTTTCCTTGCTGTAATTACTACCTTCTCCTTATTGCAATTGCTTCCTTCTCCTTGCTATAATTTTTGCCTTTTTTTTGCTGCTTTCTCCTTTGGTACGACTACCTCTCTTTTTGGTAGCTACTGCCTCCTTCTCCTTTTGGTTGTTGCTACACCTTCATCCTTTAGTTGTTGATGCACCTTCTAACTTAGGTTTCTTTGGTTGTCGTTGCACTTTTTCCCTTTGGTTGTTGCTGCACCTTCTCCTTATGGTGGCTGTTGCACCTTCTTCTTTGGTGGTTATTGCACCTTCTCCTTTCAATGGCTGTTACACCTTCTCCTTCTGTTGGCTACTGCACCTTCTTTTTTGGTGGCTGCTGCACCTTCCCCTTCTGGTGGTTGCTGCACCTTTCCCTTTTGGTGGCTGCTGCACTGTCTCCTTCTCCTTTTGGTTCAGCTGTCACCTTTTTGGTGTGGCTGTTGTACCTTTTTGTTCTGATGGCTACTGCACCGTCTCCTTCTTCCTTTGGTTCAGCTATCACCTTCTTTGGTGTGGCTGCTGCACCTCTCTTCTCCCTTAGCCGTTGCACACCTTCTTCCTTGGTGTGGTTGATTGGTTATTGTTGCACACCTTTCCCCTTTAGTTGTTGCTGCACCTTCTCCTTCTGAAGGCTACTGCACCTTTTTCTTTGGTGGTTGCCACACCTTCTCCTTTGGGTAGCTGCTGCACCTTCTCCTTTGGGTGGCTGTAGCACCTCCTTCTCCCTTTAGTGTGGTTACGGGCTATTACAACTCTCTTCTCCCTTTGGTATGGCTGCCAACTACTACAACTCCTTCTCCTTTGGTGTGGTTGTTAACTGCTGCAACTCCTTCTCCCTTTGGTGTGGCTACCGATTGCTACAACTCCCTTCTCCCTTTAGTATGGCTACTAGCTGTTGCAACTCCTCCTTCAATTGGTGTGGCTACCTCCTTCTTTGGTGGCTGTTGTCACCTCTTTGCCAACTGCATCTCTTCTTGGTGTTGCACCTCTTTTGGTCGGCTGCACCTCTCCATGGTGCTACACCTCTCTTGGTCGGCTACACCTCTCCTTACTGCTACCCCTTTCCTTGGCTGGTCACTCTCCTTGCCATTCTCTCTTATTTTTCTGCAGCATACATATCTTTTAAAACATGCATGGGTGTATTTATAAGCCTTAATTTTTAAGGTTGCCCAATCATCAACAATTAACATTGATTCCCAATGGTTGCCCTGCAATCAACAGTTAAATTTGATTCCCTTAATTTTTAAGGTTGCCCAATCATCAACAGTTAACATTGATTCCCAATGGTTACCCTACAATCAATGGTTGAATTTGATTCCTAAAATTTAGGGTCAACGGTTAACATTGACTTCTTAAAATTTGGGGTCAATGTTCAAGGGTTAATGATCAACCTTGACCCCTAAAATTTAAGGTCAATGGTTAACATTGACTTATTGACTTTAAAGTTGACCTACCATCAACAGTTTTGATCAACGACCTTTCTGCATCTCAATGGCATTTAAAACATCAAATCAACCATAACAACTACGTGAGATGCTATTGACAACAAATCCAACATCAACTATCGAAGATATGCTCAACATGTTTGAATCTACTATAAGTGGCATCACTCCTATTGTTGAAGGTGTTGCTATGATGCCTACTGATAAGAAGAATTTAGAGTATGATGAAAAGGTTAGAAATGCCTTAAATGGCTCCTTATTAGACAAAGAATTCACCAAAGTGATGGGGTGCAACACAACTAAACAAATTTGGGACAAATTAAAGAATATTTATGAAGGAGACAAGGTTATGAAGGAAGTCAAGTTACAAATCTAAAGGAGCAAATTTAAAGATATGATGATGTTGAATGATAAATCGATGGATGCCTTCTTTATAAGAGTAAATGAAATTGTATGCTCTATTAAAGGCTATAGAAAGGAGATCAATGGTGCTATTGTGGTAAGAAAGATACTTAAAACCTTACCAGAAGCTTTTAATGTCAAAGTTTCCTTCATAGAAGATAGAGATTTATATAGGCTGCACCTAGATGATTTACACAACATATTGGTGGCTTATGAAATAAGATAGCCCGAATGAAGAAAGAAAAAAAAAATCCTAAGGCAGACAAGGAGTTGGCTTTCAAGGCAATAAAGAAATTAAAAATTAAAGAACAAGAAGAAGACTCCAACAACAACTCTAAAGAAGAAGATGATGATACTAAATTTGATAAAGTCATGGCATATATCACCAAAAATGTAAGGAAAGGAAAAGGAAAGTACAGGGGAAAACTACCCTTGAAGTGCTTTAGTTGTAAAGGCATTAAGCACTTTGTTGTGGACTGCCCAAAGAGAAAAGAACAGACAGTAATGATAATGATGAGCCTACCCTAAGGAGAAGAATAAAGAAATCCAGCTATTCTAAAATTGGGAATTCAAGTGCCAAAGGAAAAAAGAAACTCTTCAAATCCAAAAGAAGAAATTTCTTGAGCAAGTTGGATGAAGAAGATTCTACAGAAGAAGTTGATGTTGATTTCGATGATAATGCTATAAAAAATGTGTTGGTTGTACAAGTAAATAATGAAAAAGAATCCTCAAATGATGAGGAATCAGCTGAAGAGGAAGAGGAAAAGTTAGTGTAGTAACTTGAGAATGAATTGAGAGCTTGTTTACACAAAAATAGCAAGCTGGAAAAGGAGGTAAAGAATCTCAAAAAACTAAATAAAAATTTTGTTGTTGATAAATCTGATCTCCAAGTGAAAGGAAATGAGTTTGAAGCAAAAGAGAAAGAGTACTTGAAACAAATTAAGGAGCAAAATGTACTTAAGGCAAAGCAAGACAAGATACACGAAGATTGAAATTCCCGACTTCTCCCAAGGATCTATTAGTTTGTGATACTGAGAGGGGGGTGAATCAGTATCACCATAATTTGCAATTCGCAGGTAAGTGAACAACTTCAACCTCTTCTTAAAAGTGAACTCTTTCTCATACTCAACTAAGGTAGATCTATTACTACTTACCAATCACAATAGTCCCCAAAGTCACCTTTCAGACACCTTGCCTAATAGACAATTTGGATGTTCTTGTTTAGGTCTTCGTTAGGTTATGGGTTGGTTGATTCTTTAGCTGCGTTCACAACTTAACTCAAAACACAGAACGTAAAGCAAATTAAGGACACACGAGATTTATGTGGTTCCGTCAACGTGATGTACATCCACGGTGGTAGGGACTCTCCTTTATCGAGACTATCCACTATACTTGAGAATTCCAATTACAATGGATGTCTTAATCCTCTACTCCTTTCACTATTGCAATTACTAAGCAAGTACAATACAAAGAGTGTCACTTATTGTGTCTACCCTTCTTCTAACTTGTTTTGCCTCTCTTGAATTGAAAAGCTGCTCCATTGCCGCTTAGAAGTTCACAGCAACGCTCTCTAACCTCTCTTAAAGAAATTTGGAAATACGTTGAGTTCTTTCCAATGCTTCACCGAAGTTCTTCTCTACGTTGTATCACACAACTCCTACTTTCACTGTCTCACGGTCTCAGCCGTCTCCTTGCCTCACGATCTCTCTATCTCACAGCTTGCCTCACGTATGTTTTTGGTTTAACCTTGTCCGTTTCACACCTCTTTTGGCTATATCAAATTTCTTTTTTCCCTTTTCTGTCGATCACTGTTCATCGGCCGTCCACCCCTTTGTTCTGGCCATAAAGGGTTTTACTCTCCTTCCCTGTTTGGCCGTCAGGTTTCTCTCTCCTTCCGCCAGTGGTGTGTTTTGCCGTGCTCACTTAATTGGCTGTCAGGTTTCTTTTTCTCTCCTTCCCGTCGACTCTTCTGTTCTGAGTGTATACCTCTTTTCACTCTTTTCCAACGGCTATTTTAATTTTTCTTTCTTTCTCTCATGTTCTGCCGATGGTTTCTCTCTTTTCGTTTAGCCAGATCTCTCTCATCATCCAGTCGGATCTATCTCACTGTCCAGTCAAATCTGATTTTGGCCGTATCGTCTCTTTTCCATTCACCCACTTAGTCGTTCACCTCTTTGTCTCCTTCCCCTGTTTGGCCGTCGGGTTTCTCTCTCCCTTTTTCACTTAGCCGTTCTTCGTTGCCTGTTTTGTCGACCTTCTATTTTTGGCTGTTGGGTTTCTCTTTCCGCCAGTCTGCTCCGATTTGGCCAATCTTCGTTTTCTCTTCTTCTTCCGTTGACAACTTTCTCTCTCTCTTGCTGTCCAGTTAGATTTCTCTCTCTTACAGCCAGATTTCTCTCTCTTCCCCTGTTCTGCCGTCGGCTCACTTGGTTGGCCGAATAAGATTTTTTGTTTTGCTCATTTTTCGGTCGTCTCCTCTTTCTCTCTCTCTCGACGGTGATTTCTTTGTTTCCGTCGGTGTATATTTCTTTTCTTTATTTTTTGCCAACAGCTTCTCTTTTCTTTTGTAGGTGGTGTTCTTTTGTGTAGGGTTTGGTATTTTGCCGTGTATTCAATTATGTTAGCCTTGCCCTAATTTTGTCTTCAAAGGTCTTTATATACTCTCTTCCATGAAACCCTAATAGGGCTTACGCGGCGGATTTACATTCTTGCCCTTACGCGGCAGATTTACTTTCTTGCCCCTCCATGTGACTTTACTTTCTTGCACACTTAAACCTAGTTGAAAACAATTACAACCCATACAAGGCTGTGGGAACAACAATCTCCCCCTTTGTAATTGTTGGCAACACTCGTAACAAAAGCTACTATGCAGCAGTTTCAACTCCCCCTAAATATGCACTCCCCCTTTCTTAACAACTCCCCCTCCACTATTGCTTCTCTCCCCCTTTGCCAACCAATTACAAATCTGAAAAGATCGCAAAGTGGAGATGGAGGATTCACCTAAACTTCAAGCTTAAGGAGGCATTTGCACAGACAAACTCATTCTGTAATTTTCAAACAGCTCTGTGAATAGAGATTTAGTTAGATTTTGTGTAGCCTCTTCAATAGATTTAGGTTCAACTTGTGAGAGTAAAGCAGTAGCTCTCACAATTCTTCTTCTTATTATAACTCCTGCTGATGGGTCACCTATGATCTGATTTTCTTGATAAGTACTGGTCCACGTTTTCTTTTGCTTTCTTTCTTGCACCATCTTAGTTACAAGAGGATCTTTTTCTTCATCAATCACATACAAGTTTCCAGCTGTTCTCTTCCCGGCTACAACAGTATTGCCTTCTTTACTCTTTACTTGGCAACCTGTTTTTGTGAATATCACTTTGTGGTCGTTGTTGCATAGTTGGCTGACAGATGCTAGATTATATCTGAGTCCTTCAACGTGCAGAACATCTTTCAGCTTTCCTTTTCCAATGTTTACTGACCCCTGACCGTTGATGTTGAGTGAATCATCATTGCCAAACTTGAATCTGCCTTCTCTTGACTTGTTTAGCTTTGACAATTTACTCTTGTCTCCCATCATGTGTGAAGTGCATCCACTGTCAAGGATCCACTGCTTATCCTTGTAATCAACCTTTAGTGCAATTTCAGCTATATTAGCCACCTCCCTTTTTGCTCTATATTCCTTCTTTTGAATTGGTTGGAAGATAGCTTTCTCTTTTTTCTTAGCTTTGACTGCATCGTGTGTTTTTACTGTGCCATTGAGTGCCTTCTCTTGCTCAGGGAGAAGTATCATGCATCTCTTGGCATTATGGCCATCTTGCCTGCACCTTTCACACTGTTCCAAGTTTGCCAATATAGCAAACTGGTTCTTTGAAGCAACTGGTTTGGGCTTTCACCAACAATCCTCGTCAGTGTGTCCTTACCTTTTACAGTATGTGAAAGAACTCACAACAAATGTTCTCCTTTGAGTTTTGTATTGTCTCCCCCTGTATGCAGCGTCGTATCTTCTCAAGTTGGAGACATATACTGGCCTTATCCACCAACAGTTACTCGCCTTATGACCCCAAACTCCACAATAAAGGCAATGACCTTGAAACTGCCACTTCTTGGGTCTGATCACAGCTTGTCTTCTTCTGTTCATTACTTGCTGTGTAGGCAAAGTAGCTGGCCTTTTTGCTTGTGTGACTTTCATTTCAGTCACCTTCTTCTCCTTCTTCTATTCAACCGTACCCCTTTGTTGGCTAACCTTCTTTTCTTTTTGAGACGTAGCAGCTATGGGCTGCTGCTCTTTAACCACATACATCATTTTTGGCCCTAGCTTTGGTTTGATAACTGTCTTCTCTTCTTCAGTTATCTTCACCTGAGTCACAGCCTTCTTTTTCAACTTCTGTGGCAAAGTCTCATTCTCTTTAGACAGTGCAATATCAGATTGTTGCACTTTCTCTTCATTCTTCTTTTCTCTTGCAGAGCTTGTTTCTCTGATCACTTCAAACTTCTGCAAGTTCTCTTCACTCTTTTTGAGTTGTTGCTGAAGTCTCAGCAACTCTATCTCCATTTCTTCAATCGTTGAAGTCCTTAAGCCAAGCTCTACTATAAGGTCTTCACATATTTTGATCTGTTCTTCAAATCTTCTTTTCAAGTCAATATGTTCAGCCCTTATGTCATCCTTTTGACTTTCAGTTTCCTCAGACTTTGCTTCAACTTGTTTTATGTGAGCTTCTAACCTTTTTATGGTTTTGCCCCTTTTGATTATCTCCTTTGAAGCTGCTTCCAGCTCAGCTTCAAGATCTGGTTCTTCTTCATTAACCTCCTCTTCCTCTTCAGAGGTTGAACTACCACCTTGAGCTGATGCCATAAAGGCATGCTCATTTGATGAGTCTTTATCTTCCTCCTCATCAACTTCTTTTGTCTGACTCACATAACTCTTAAATGAGCCTCTCTTCTTCTTCTATGGGTTAGTAGTCTTCTTGCTGGACTTCTTTGATTTGAATGATGATCTTCTCCATCTTGAATTCTGCTCATCATCACCATCCTCATCTTCATCATCAAGTTTCACTTTGCACTAAGAAGCAAAGTGTCCAGTCTACTCACAACGATAACATTTCAAGGACAACTGTCCTTTTCCCTTCTTAGACCCCTTTTTGAACTTCCTTGTGAAGTATGCCAACACTTCACCTTTACTTTCTTCCTCATCATCATCATCATCCTCACTGGATGATTCTTCCTCTTCTTTTATCTTCAAGTGCTTCATAGCTTTGAAAGCTGCTTCCTTTGATACCTTCGTTGTTGCAGAGCTTTCAACTGACTTTATCCTCATCTCATATGTAATAAGATTGCACTACAGATCATGCAGAGATATAGAATTGAGATCTCTACTCTCCTCATGGCTACTACCTTTGAGGCAAACCTCTCAGGCAGAATTCTCAGAATTTTCTTCACAATAGATGAGTCCTTCTTGTTCTTCCCATGACTTCTCAAATCGTTTACAGCATCAATAACTCTGGTGAGAAACTCCTGGACTGTCTCATTTTTCTGCATTTTGAGATATTTATATCTCTCCTTGAACACTTGAAGCTTGGCCTCCTTCATTCTATCATCACCTTCATAGACTTTCTGCAATCTATCCCATATCTCCTTGGTAGATTTGCAGTGCATAACTTTAGCATACTCAGCATCTGTCAATGCTGAAATGATGACATTTGAGGCCTTCCCATTTATCTCAAACTTTCTTAACTCCTCTGGCGTTGGGTCTTTACCTTCTCCCGGAGCCATAAAACCCTCCTATATGCATTTCACCACATTCATGCCCATGGTTGCAAATACCACTTGCATTCTTGCTCTCCACATATGGTAGTTGGTTCCGTTGAAGATTGGAACCTTCTTGCTGTAAGTAATGCTAGTGCTGGTACCGGCTTCCATTTCTCAGTATGTTGAATAAGTCAAACTTCTAGAACCCTTCAAACTAGTACACCAAGCTATTAAGCTTCAAACTGGTGAACCTGGCTCTGATACTAGTTGAAGTTCCCAACTTCCCCCTAGGATCTACTAGTTTATGATACTTAGGGGGGTTAATCAGTATCACCACATTTCGCAATTCACAGGTAAGTGAACAACTTCAACCTTTTCTTAAAAGTGAACTCTTTCTCAAACTTGACTAAGGTAGATCTATTGCTACCTACCAATCACAATAGTCCCCAAAGTCACCTTTCAGACACCTTGCCTAATAGACAATTCGAATGTTCTTGTTTAGGTCTTCGTTAGGTTATGGGTTGGCTAATACTTTAGCCGCGTTCACAACTTAATTCAAAGTACAAAATGTAAAGCAAATTAAGGAAACATGAGATTTACATGGTTCCGTCAACGTGACATACACCCACGGTGGTAAGGACTCTCCCTTACCGAGACTATCCACTATACTTGAAAATTCCAGTTACAATGGATGTCTTAATCCTCTGTTCCTTTCACTATTGCAATTACTAAGCAAGTACAATACAAAGAGTGTCACAATCTAATCAGTGTTATCCAACTTTGTGATGATAAACATGAAGTTACTTTCAGTAAGAGTGGCTACATGGTAAAGAGATTAAGTGATGGTGCTATTTTTACAAAGGGAGAAAAAACATATGGAAACTTATACTAAGTTTCCAAGAACAAAAACACATGCTACATGAGTACCAAAAATAAGAATTTGTTATGGTATAAGAGATTGGGACATTTTGGACAAAAGAAGCTGAACAAATTGTCTAAAAATGAAGTTATGAAAGATGTACCCAAGCTGAACAGAGAAAGAAATACCATTTGTAACGCTTGTCAAAAAAGGAAGATAGTGAATGCTACCCATAAAAATATGGAAATTCAAATAAAGAAGCCATTGAAGCTCATTCATTCAAATATATTCTCCAAACCTCTATCAAGAGAGATGTTCCAGAAGTTAAGGTTGACCTTATATGTTCAACCACCTCTTAGAGGTTGAGATATGCCTCTAACCTCCCTTCCCCTTTTTTCTTCTATTATTCTTTGGATTTGTTGTCAAAAGGGGAGATATTTTGCATAAATCCAAAGAGAGTATCTATTGATCAAAAGGGAGAGTAGCTTGATAAATCCAAAGGGGAAAATCAAATTAAGGGGGAGAAATTGTCAAAGGGGGAGAAGTAGAAAAAAAGGGGAGTTAAAGGTTGTTTTCAAATGATATCATGCCCACACGCAAAAAGGGAGATGTATGTTTCAGGGGGAGCTATTCTTTTTTAATGACACTGCTGATTATGCTTAATTGCTGATTTTTGAATTTAATGTATTGCCAACAAATCTAATGGGGAAGATTGTTGAGCCCATTTTTTATAGCTAATATTAGATTTGTTGTAAACAACATCTCATACATTTGTCCTTGTTAATTTGATGTCGTGAGTGCTGTTAAGATGTGTTTACTGCATTTACAAAGTGTTGGCAGCTGATTCCTTCGAGGGTTAAGGAAGACGACGTTCGTGGAATGTGACGAGAATAATGAGAGAAAGTTGGGCCGAAATCAGGATGCTACCTATCTTACTGTTGTTCCCAAAGCCTTGTATAGGTTGTAATTGTTGTTAACCAGATTTAAGTGTGTAAGTAGAAGTGGCTCGTTCAAGCATTCAAGGGATGAGTTTTCAGTAGAAAGAAAAGAGCAAGAAAAATAAATTAAGAAGGAGCATAATGCTGAATTTTATATGGAACAATAATATGAAGCCACATGAAGGGGCAAGAAAGGAAATTCGCCGAATTTTGTATGGAACAGTAATATAAAGTCACATGGAGGGGCAAGAAAGAAATTTCACCGTGGCTCTAGTAAGCCCTACTAGGGTTTTCATAGAAGGGAGTATATAAACCGGTAGAGCAAGAGAAAAAATGGGGTAAGACACCATCGGGAGAGCAAAACGTGAAAGATAACTAGGAGAGCAAAACGTGAAAGATAACCAAGAGAGCAAAATGTGAAAGAGACAATGTTGGAGAGAAACGGGAGAGCACACCACTGAAAGATAAAAACAGCCACCACCGTAAGAGAGACAGCCACCACCATAAAAGAGAAAGCCACCACCGTAAGAGAGAAACACACACCACCAGGAGAGCAAATCAAAACACACCACCGGGACAGCAAACCAAAACACACCACTGGGAGAGTAGATCAAAAATGGACCACCCGAAGAGAAGACTGCAGACTTGGAGAAGGTGAGACATTAGAGCAGACCAAACCTAAAGAAAGAGAGGACGTAAGACCTGGAGAAGGTGAGACGTTAGAGCAGACTAGACCTGGAAACCAGACTAGGTGAGACCAGACCTGGTATCCATGAGACCACTCGGAAGAGAAGACAACAGACTAGAACGTGAGAAACGTGAACCAGAAAAACCAGAAGTGGGAGGCGGCTGAGAAACATGAACCAGAAAAACCAAAAGCATGAGGCGGCCAAGAAACGTGAAACAGCAAACCAGAAGCATGGTGCAGGCCAAGAGACGTGAAACGGCAGACCAGAAGCATGAGGTAGTCCATGAGACATGAAACGGTAGACCAGTAGCGTAAGGCAGGCCGTGAGACGTGAAACGGCAGACCTGAAGCATAAGTGCAGGTCGTGAGACAGTGAGACCAGGAGTTGGGTAAGACAACTTAGAGAAGAAATTCGGTGTAGCATTTGAGAGAACTCAACGTATTTCTAGATTTCTTCAAGAGAGGTTAGAGAGAGTTTTGGTGATCTTCCAAGTGGTAGTGAAGCAGTCTATTCAAATCAAATAGAGGCAATACAAGCTAGAAGAAGGGTAGACACAGTAAGTGACACTCTTTGTATTGTGATTGCTTTGTATTTACAATAGTGAAAGGAGTAAAAGATTAAGACATCCATTGTAATCATAGGGAATACCACACTGGTGTTCTCAAGTATAGTGGATTGTCTCGGTAGAGGAAGAATCCCTACAACCGTGGAGTACGTCACATTAACGAAACCACGTAAATCTCTCATTTCCTTGCTTTGGATTTACATTCTGTGTTTTGAATTGAGTTATGAACACAGCTAAAGAATCATCAAGCTCATAACTTAAAAAGAGACCTAATTAAGAACAACCAATCCGTTTAATAGGCAAGGTGTCTGAAAGGTGACTTTGGGAACTATTATAACTAATAAGTAACAATAAATCTACCTTAGTTGAATCTGAGAAAGAGTTAATTTCTGAGAAGAGTTTGAAGTTGTTCACCTATCAATTAAAAAGAAGGGGTGTAATACTGATTCACCCCCTCTTCTCAGTATTACAGACTAGTAGATCCTAGGGTGAAGTAGGAAACTTCACTTACCTTGCACTACCAAAAATGATGAGTTAATTCAGATTGCTGATGGTGTTTTGGATATAAAGAAAGCGTTAATTGTTGCCTCTAGCAATGTTGACTATTGACCCTAAATTTAAGGAATCAATGCTGACTATTAATTGTAGGGCAACCTTTGGGAATCAATGCTGATCATTGATTGTAGGGCAATCCTAAACTCAAGGCTTATAAATACCCATGCAGCTGCCAAAAAAGAATTGGGGCACAAGAGAGAGAGATAGAAAAAGTGTAGAGAACGTGAGAGGTAGAAAGAATAGCAGCTAAAGAAAAACGGCCAAGAGAGTTGTGTGCAAAAAGTAGAAAAAAAAAAGCATCCAGTGGGAGAAAGAAAAAAAAAGTAACGACAAATGAACCAAAAGAGAGTAGTGGTAGGTGAACAAAAAGAGTGCAATAGTAAAGAAAGATACAGAGAATTACAACAGTAGCAGTAGAAAAGAAAGAGAGACAGCAGTAGCGATAGAAAAGAAAGAGAGATAGCAACAGCAGTAAAAAGAAAGAAAGACAACAGTAGTAGTAAAAAGAAAAGGAAAGAACTTGTAGCAAAGAGAACCTATAGAGGAGAGAACCTGCAGTGGAGAAAACCTACAGAAGAGAAAACTTGTAGAGGAGAAAACCTATAGAGAAGAGAACTTACAAAGGAGAAAACCTACAGAAGAGAAAACCTGTAGAGGAGAGAACCTGTAGAGGAGAAAACCTGCATTGGAGAGAACCTGCAAAGGAGAGAACTTGCAGTGGAAAGAACCTACAAAAAAGAAAACTTACAGAGGAGAGAACTTACAGAGTTGAGAGCCTACACAGTTAAGAATTTGTAAAGGAGAGAACTTGTATAAGAGAGAACCTATAGAGGAAAGAACCTGCAAAGAAGAGAACCTATACTATAAAGAGCCTGTAGCGAAGAGAACTTGTAAAGGAGAGAACCTACAAAGAAGAGAACCTGCAGTGAAGAGAGCCTAGAGAGAAAAGAACCTATAGAAGAGAGAACCAGCAAAGGAGAGACAATAGTAGCAGTAGAAAAAAGGAGAGATAGCAGCAATGGTAGAAAGAAGGAGAGATAGTAGTAGCAATAGAAAGAAGGAGAGACAACAGCAGTGACAGGAGGAAAAGGAAAGACAACAGTAGAAACGAAAGAGAGAGCTATAGAAACAAAAGGAGAGAGAGAGCTACAAAAATAGACAAAAAAAGCTACAGAAATAGGCAAAGAGAGCTACAAAAATGGATAAAGCTGAATAGAAAAAAGGGGAACGGTAAAGAGCCTCTAGTGGCAGAAAAGAAAAAGCCTTTAACAGCCAAAAAGAAAAGCCCTCTAGCAACAGGAGAGAAAAACTCTCCAGCAACAGGAAAGAAAAATCCTTTAGCGCCAGATAACAAAAAAGAGCCTCTAGTAACAAAAGAGAAAGAGCCTCTAGCAATAAGAAAGAAAAAGCCTTCAATTGCAGAAACAAAAAGAAAGAGGAGAGAACTTGCAGAGAGTTGAGAACCTGCAAAGAAGAGAACTTACAAAGGAAAAAACCTACAAAGGAAAGAACCTACAGAGGAGAGAACCGGCAGAGTGTTGAGAACCTACGGAAGAGAGTAACCCAGTAAAGGCAGAAGAGTAACCCAATAAAGGTAGGAGAGAAACCCTATAAAGGCAAGAAAGAAACCATACAGAGGAAAGAACCAATAAAAAGCTTGAGCAAAGACCATTAGAGCTTGAGTAGAGACCAATAGTGAGGAAGGAGAAATTAGCAGATGGCTCTTTCTTAGGGAAATTTTTGTTATAACCTTTTTATGTACTTCTTGAAAAATGGTGGGAAACCCTTGGAGTGATTAAGAGATCAACCCCTAAATTGATCGAGAGATCATTATAAGTGGTCAAGAAGAGATCCTTCTACAACATCAGCTGTATCCCTTGTTAACAAGAGTGGATCTTGTGATCTAAGAGTGATCCTATCATACCGTGGATGCAACTCACACATTGTGAGTGAACCACGTAAAAAATTCTGTGTATTCTCACACATTGTGCTTGCTTCATATCCATACAATCATTCTCACATAAAGAAGTAAGATAAAATTAGATCATAGACTTTAATAATTTACAAAGGTTTAATTCAGACAGATTTATAAAAAGTAAGCATCTCATATTGATTTACCCCTCCCCTTCTTAGTATGAGACCCAAGAAGGTCCTTATCAAGCCTATCTTTAATGACTAATGTTGGATTTGTTGTCAACCGCATCTCATATATTTGTCCTTGTTGATTTAATGTTGTGAGTGTCATTGATATGTGTTTGCTGCATTTACAAAGTGTTCACAGCTGATTCATTTAAGAGTTAAGAAAGACTATGTTGGTAAAATGTGACGAGAATGAGGAGAGAAAGTAGGGCCAAAATTAGGATGCTGCCAGTCCCACCTTGCGCTGCCAAAAATGATGAGTTGATTCAAATTACTAGTGGTATTTTAGTTGTAAAGAAAGCACTAATTGCTGCCTCTAGCATTGCGTTTAATAGTGGCACTGCAAGTCACTTGCTGGGTAGAAGTCAATGCTGACCATTGACCCTAAATTCAAGGAGTCAATGCTAACCATTGACCTTAAATTAAAGGAATTAATGCTGAATGTTGATTGTAGAGCAATCCTAAACTTAAAGCTTATAAATACCCATGCAGCTGCCAAAAGAGAGCTAGGGGAATGACAGAGAGCATAGCAAAGAGAGGGCTAAACACAACTGCCAAGAGAAAAAAAGGGTAAAGAGAAAGAAAGAGTGCACAATAAAAGGAGAACACAACAGAGAAAGTGCACGATAGAAGGAGAGACATGAGTGGCAGAAAGAAGGAGAGACAATAACAACGGTAGAAAGAAGGAGAGATAGTAGCAACGATAAAAAGAAGATGAGAGAACCTAAAGAGGACAAAACCTAAGAACCTGAAGAAGAGAGAACCGGTAGAGAGTTTGGAACCTAGCAGAGTAGAGAAACTCGATAGAGGCAGGAGAGAAACCTTGTAGAGGCAAAAGAGAAACTTTATAGAGGTAGTGAGAAACTTGGTAGAGATAGAAAGAAAGTTGTGAAACACGGTAGAGAGAGAGTAGGGAGCACAGCAAAGAAAAAGTTGGGAAATCGACAATGAAGAAGGAGAGAACGACAGAATGCTTGAGCAAAAACCAACAATGAGGAAGGAGAAGATAAGTTTTCTACAATAGCAGCCAATGCACATTGAGAGATCTTTCTCAGGGGAGTTCTTATTATAAACTTTTTATGTACTTCTTTGAAAGAGAGTGGGAAACCCTTAGAGTGATCGAGAGATCATTGTAAATGGTTAAGAAGTGATGCTTCTATAGTGGTTAAAGAGAGATCCTTCCATAACATTAGTTATATCCCTCAATAACAAAAGTGGATCATGTGATCTAAAACTGATCCTATCACATCGTGGATGTAGCTCACACATTATGGGTGAACCACGTAAAAATTTTGTGTGTTCTTGGGTGCTTATGCTTACTTGGTATCCATATAGTTGTTCTTACATAAAGAAGTAAGATAAAATTGGATCATAGACTTTAACAGGTCACAGAGGTTTAATTCAGACAAATTTGTAAAAAGTAAGCATCTCACATTGATTCACTCCCTCCCCCTCTCAATGTGAGACCCAAAAAGGTCCTTATCAATTGGTATTAGAGCCTTAGGTTTCCTCTATTGATCCATTCTGCTTAGTTTTGAAAGTTTTGTTGTTGTTGTGAATTTTCACATCTACTACTGGTTAATATCATGGAAAACATGAATAGTGTTAACAGCAAAGGCATTCTTACTTTTGATGGACAAAATTATCAATTATAAAAGAATAGAATGCTCCCATATCTACTGTCACTTGGTCTGGGTATGTTTGAATTTGCTGTCAGTGGCTTCATTCTTACTGTTGAAGGTGCTGCTATGATGCTTACTGATAAGAAGAATTTATTATATGATGGAAATGCTATAAATGCTTTATATGTCTCTTTATCAGACTAGGAATTCATAAAAGTGATGGGGTGCAACACTGTTGTTCCCACAGCTTTGTATAGGTTATAATTGTTGTCAACTAGGTTTAAGTGTGCAAGAAAGTAAAGCGACATGGAAGGGCAAGAAGGTAAAAGCCACATGGAGGGGCAAGAATGTAAAAGCTACGTGGAAGGGCAAGACAGTAAATTCGCCCTATTAGGGTTTCATGGAGAAGTATATAAAGGCTAACACAATTGAATATACGGCAAAAATAGAGAAAAGAAGAGGCTACCAACGAACGGAAAAAACACCACCTGCAAAAGGGAGAGAAAACCCAACCTTGGGAGAGAAAGTGGTGAACGACCGAAGAGGGGCTGGACGGTAGGCCAAAGAAGAGCCACCACTGACCGAAGGAGAAAACCAGCACGACAGAACAGAGGAAGAGAGAGAAATCCAACCGGACAGCAAAAGAGAGAGAAACGGGTCGACACGGCTGAACGGTGAGAGAGAAAGCATGACACGGTAAGAGAGAGAAATGGGTCGACATAGCTAGACGGTGAGAGAGAAAGCACGACACGGCAAGAGAGAGAAACAGGTCGACGGCAAAATAGAGTGGACGGTGAGATAGATCTGGCTGGACGGTGAGAGAGTTTCGTCTGGATGAGACAGCTGTTGGAAGAGAGAAAAAAGAGGTATACGGCCAGAACAGAGGAGTCGATAAGAACGAGAGAAAAAGAAACCCATTACGACCAGAATAGAAGGGTGGACGGCCGATGAACAGTGACCGGCAGAAAAGGGAAAAAAAATCTGATACGGCCAAAGAAGGTGTGAAATAGACAAGGGCAAACCAGAAATGTACGTGAGGTGAGCCGTGAGACAATGAGATCGTGGGGCAAGGAGATGGGTGAGACCGTCAGATGGTGAAAGCAGGAGTTATGTGAAACAACGTAGAGAATAAATTTGACGAAGCATTGAAAGAACTCAACGTATTTTCAGATTTCTTCAAGAGAGGTTAAAGACCGTTGCGGTGAACTTCTAAGCGGTAGTGGAGCAACCTTTCAATTCAACAGAGGCAAGACAAGCTAGAAGAAGGGTAGACACAGTAAGTGACACTCTTTGTATTGTACTTGCTTAGTAATTGCAATAGTGAACGGAGCAGATGATTAAGACATCCATTGTAACTGGAATTCTCAAGTATAGTGGATAGTCTCAGTAAGGGAGAGTCCCTACCACCGTGGATGTACGTCACGTTGACAGAACCACGTAAATCTCATGTGTCCTTAATTTGCCTTACGTTCTGTGTTTTGAATTGAGTTGTGAATGCAACTAAAGTATCAGCCAACCCATAACCTAACGAAGGCCTAAACAAGAACATCTGAATTGAGGCACTACTATATGTGGAGAGCAAGAATGCAAGTGGTATTTGCAACCATGGGCATAAACGTGGTGAAATCCGTACAAGAGGGTTTTGTGGCTCTAGAAGAAGGTAAAGACCCAACCCCAGAGGAGTTAAGGCAATTTGAGATAAACGGGAAGGCCTCAAATGTCATCATTTCAGCATTGACAGATGCTGACTATACTAAAGTTATGGATTGCAAATCTGCCAAGGAGATATGGGACAAATTGCAGAAAGTCTATGAAGGTCATGGTGGAATGAAGGAGGCTAAGCTTCAAGTGTTCAAGGAGAGATATGAATCTCTCAAAATGCAGAAGAATGAGACAATTCAAGAGTTTTTCACTAGGGTTATTGACGCTGTAAACGACCTGAGAAGTCATGGGAAGAACAAGAAGGACTCATCAATTGTGAAGAAAATTATGAAAATTCTGCCTAAGAGGTTTGCCTCAAAGGTAATAGCCATAGAGGAGAGTAGAGATCTCAATTCTATGTCTCTGCATAATCTCCAGTGCAATCTCATTGTATATGAGATAACGATAAAGTCAGCTGAAAGCTCTGCAACAACGAAGGTACCAAAGGAGGCAGCTTTCAAAGCTATAAAGCACTTGAAGATAAAAGAAGAGGAAGAATCATCCAATAAGGATGATGATGATGATGATGAGGAAGAAAGTGAAGGTGAGGTATTGGCTTACTTCCCAAGGAAATTCAAAAAAGGGTCTAAGAAAGGAAAAGGACAGTTGTCCTTGAGATGTTATTGTTATAGGCAGACTGAATACTTTGCTTCTCAGTGCAAAGTGAAACTTGATGATGAAGATGAGGATGATGATGATGAGCAGAATTCAAGATGGAGAAGATCATCATTCAAATAAAAGAAGTCCAACAAGAAGACTACCAACCCACAGAAGAAGAAGAGAGGCTCATTCAAGAGTTATGTGAGTCTGACAAAAGAAGTTGATGAGGAGGAAGATGAAGACTCATCAAATGAGCATGTCTTTATGGCATCAGCACAAGGTGGTAGCTCAACCTCTGAAGAGGAAGAGGAGGTTGATGAAAAAGAGCCAAATCTTAAAGCTGAGCTGGAAGCAGCTTCAAAGGAGATAATTAGAAGGAGCAAAACCATAAGAAGGTTGGAGGCCCATATAAAACAAGTTGAAGCAAAGTCTAAGGAAGATAAAAGTCAAAAGGATGAAATAAGGGCTGAACATATTGACTTGAAGATAAGATTTGAAGAACAGATCAAAATATGTGAAGACCTTATTATAAAGCTCGGCTCAAGGACTTCAACAATTGAAGAAATGGAGATAGAGTTGCTGAGACTTTAGCAATAACTCAAAAAGAGTGAGGAGAACTTGCAGAAGTTTAAAGTGGTAGGAGAAACAAGCTCTGTAAGAGAAAAAAAGAATGAGACTTTGCCACAGAAGTTGAAAGAGAAGGTTGTGACTCATAAGAAGATAGCTGAGAATAAAGAAGATCTGAAGAAGCAACCTAGGGTGGCAAACAAGAAGGTGACTAAAATGAAAGTCACATAAGCAAAGAAGCCAACTACTTTGCCTACACAGCAAGTGATGAATAGAAGAAGACAAGCTGTGATTAGACCCAAGAAGAGGCAGTTTCAAGGTCATTGCCTTTATTGTGGAGTTTGGGGTCATAGGGCGACTAACTGCTGATGGAGAAGGCCAGTATATGTCTCTAACTTGAGAAGATACAATGTTGCATACAAGGGGAGACAATACAAAATTCAAAGGAGAACACTTGTCATGAATTCTTGCACATACTGTAAAAGGCAAGGACATACTGACGAGGATTGTTGGTGGAAGCCCAAACCAGTAGCTTCAAAGAACAAGTTTGCTATATTGGCAGACTTGGAACAATGTGAAAGGTGCGGGTAGGATGGCCATAATGCCAAGAGATGCATGATACTTCGCTCTGAGCAAAAGAAGGCACTCAATGGCACAGTGAAAACAAGCGGTGCAGTCAAAGCTGAGAAAAAGGAGAAAGCTATCTTCCAGCCAGTTCAAAAGAAGGAATATAGAGCAAAAAGGGAGGTGGCTAATATAGCTAAAATTGCACTAAAGGCTGATTGCAAGGATAAGCAGTGGATCCTTGATAGTGGATGCACTTCGCACATGACAGGAGACAAGAGTAAATTATCAAAGCTAAACAAATCAAGAGAAGGTAGAGTCAAGTTTGGCAATGATGATTCACTCAACATCAGTGGTCAAGGGTCAATGAATATTAGAAAAGGAAAGCTGAAAGATATTCTGCATATTGAAGGACTCAGATATAATCTAGCATCTGTCAGCTAACTATGCAACGATGACCACAAAGTGATATTCACAAAAATAGGTTGCCAGGTAAAGAGTAAAGAAGGTAATACTGTTGCAGCCGGGAAAAGAACAGCTGGAAATTTATATGTGATTGATGAGGACAAGACAAGCAGCTATTTACTCACCAAAGAAAAAGAAAATCAACTCTAACATAGGAGGCTAGGACACTTATCACAGAAGAACATGAGGAAGCTGACCACTACTCATGCAATCAGAGACATTCCCGACCTCAGGAGAGAGAGAGAGTATGTTTGCTCAGTATGCTCTAAAGGAAAACATGCCAAAAAGCAGTACAAGACCAAAGAATTCAGTTCTAAAGTAGTGCTTGACATTGTACATACTGATTTATGTGGACCAATAAGGACAAAAGGGTTGAAAGGTGAGAGGTACTTCATTTTGTTTGTTGATGATTATTCGAGAAGGACCTGCCTCATGCACCTCAAACATAAGTCAAAAGTTTTGAATTACTTCAAGAGATACAGAAGATTGGCTGAAGATGAGAATGGAAGGAAGATCAAAGTATTGAGGTCAGATTAAGGCACTGAATTTACAAATAAAGCTTTTAAAGATTATCTTGAGAAGCATGGAATTCATCATCAAATGGTAGCAGCAAGAACACCTCAACAGAATGGGGTGGTAGAGAGGAAAAATAGAGCTGTGGTTGAAATGGCGAGAACTCTACTGTTGGAATCCAAACTTCACATAAGATTTTGGACAGAAGCAACATTTACAGTCGCACATCTACTAAACAGAGTATTACTAAGGCCCAATACTGATAAGACTCCATATGAGATATGGAGTGGGAAGAAGACAACAGCCAAGTATCTCAGAGTCTTTGGCAGCCCATGTTTTGTGAAGAATAAGGAGCAATACTTGGGAAAATTCAACGCTAGGTTTGATGAAGGCATCTTTATGGGATACTCAGAAAAGACAAAAGGTTATAGAGTTTTCCTGCATAAATTGGAAAAAGTGATCACTTCTAGTGATGTGAGAATAGATGAGAACTGGAAAACAATGCAGAATGGAAAAGCTAAGGACAATGAAGAAGATGACTTCAATGTAGATGAAGAATCAGACCAACCTGAAGAAAAGGAACAAGAAGTAAGAGTGACTCTGAAGATAAAGAAAGAGATCCTCTTGCAACTAAGATGGTGTAAGGAAAAAGGACAAAGAAAACATGGACCAGTGCTCATCAAGGAGATCAGATCATAGGTGACTCATCAGTACGAGTTACAACAAGAAGAAGAATTGTGGGAGCTACTGCTTTACTCTCACAAGTTGAACCTAAATCTATTGAAGAGGCTATTCAAGACAAAGCCTGGGTTAAAGCTATCAATGAGGAGCTGGATCAAATTAAGAAGAATGATACAGGGAGCTGGTTCCAAGACCCATTAATAAGAATGTCATAGGAACAAAATGGGTGTTTAGGAATAAACACAATGAAGATGGCAAGGTGGTGAGGAACAAAGCCAGGTTGGTTTGCAAAGGCTACACTCAGATAGAAGGGGTAGATGTTGATGAAACTTTTGCACCAGTAGCAAGGTTAGAAACTATCAGAATGTTCTTAGCTTTGGCAGCATACAAGAGGTATAAAGTCTATCAGATGGATGTGAAATCCGCCTTTTTGAATGGGCTCCTAAAAGAAGAAGTGTATATGGAACAACCCGATAGAGTACAAATTAGTGAGGATAAGACACGTGTGCAAGCTGAAGAAAGCCTTGCATGGTCTTAAGCAAGCTCCAAGAGCATGGTACAGTAGGCTGGATACGTACTTAAGAAGGTTGAACTTCAGAAGAGGAACGGTTAATAATAACTTGTATGTGTTTAACTCAAAGAAAGGCTAGTTGATAATCATAGTATATATAGATGACATCATCTTTAGAGGGGATCACTCTGAGCTATGCCAAGATTTTGCACAGAAGATGAGTGAGGAATTTGAGATGTCATTGATTGGAGAAATGACGTACTTTCTTGGATTACAGATAAAGCAGTGTGAAGAAGGTATCTTTGTTTCTCAGACGAAATATGCCAAAGAGATGCTGAAAAGGTTTGGCATGGAGGATAGCAAACCTATCAGTACCCCTATAACAGTGGGCTGTAAGTTAACAAAAGATCAGGAGGGAAGGAGTACAAGCCCTACAGAGTACAGGAAGATGATAGGGAGCCTTCTGTACCTTACAGCATCAAGGCCTAATCTTATGCAAGCTGTGTGCCCTGCCAGCAGATTCCAAGCTGATCCTAAGGAGTCTCATGTGTTGGCAGTGAAAAGAATCCTAAGGTACCTCAAAGGAACACTGGAAATGGGTTTATGGTATCCAGCTATGGATTTTGTTAAACTACAAGCATACACTGATGCAGACTAGGCAGGAAGTATTGATGATAGAAAATCAACCAGCGGCTGCAACTTTTACTTGGGTTCAAAGTGTGTTGCATGGTTAAGTAGAAAACAAAATAGTGTTGCTTTGAGCACAGCTGAGGCTGAGTATATGGCTGCTTGTTCAGTATGTACACAGGTGATATGGATGCTAAGACAATTGGCAGACTTGGGTATTGAAGTGAAGTTACCAGTGAGTGTACTTTGTGATAATCAAAGCGCTATTGATCTTAGTAAGAATCGGGTTCAACATTCAAGGAGCAAGCATATTGACATCCGGTATCACTTCATCAAAGATCAAGTGGAACAGGGTACAATTCAGTTAGAGTATGTTGGCATTAAGGATCAAATTTCAAATATTTTAACTAAACCTCTATCCACAGAGTTGTTTAAAAAGCATAGATTGAGTCTATCTGTGCAAATGCCTCCTCAAGCCTGAAGTTTAGGTGAATCCTCTATCTCTACTTTGCGAGTTTTTCAAATTTGTAATTGGTTGGCAAAGGGGGAGAGAAGCAACAGTACAGGGGGAGCTGTTAAGAAAGGGGAAGTGCATATTTAGGGAGAATTAAAACTGCTGCATAGTGGATTTTGTTATAAGTGTTGCCAACAATTACAAAGGGGGAGATTGTTGTTCCCATAGCCTTGTACAGGTTGTAATTGTTGTCAACTAGGTTTAAGTGTGCAAGAAAGTAAATCCACATAGAAGGGCAAGAAGGTAAAAGCCACATGAAGGGGCAAGAAAGTAAAAGTTATGTGGAAGGGCAAGATAGTAAATTTGCCCTATAGGGTTTCATAGAGGAGTATATAAAGGTCAACACAATTGAATACACGGCAAAAATAAAGAAAAGAAGAGGCGGCCAACGAACGGAAGAAACACCACTTGTAAAAGAGAGAGAAAACCCAACCTTGGGAGAGAGAGAAAGTGGTGAACGACCGAAGAGGGGCTGGATAGCAAGCCAAAGAAGAGCCACTACCAACCAGAGGAGAAAACCAGCACGGCAGAACAGGGGAAGAGAGAGAAATCCAGCTGGACAACAAAAGGAGAGAAATGGGTCGACATGGCTGGACGGTAAGAAAGAAAGCACGACACGGCAAGAGAGAGAAACGGGTCGACAGCAAAACAGAGAAACGGGTCAATGGCAAAATAAAGTGGACAGTGAGATAGATCCGGCTGGACAGTGAGAGAGAAACCATTGGCAAAACACGAGAGAGAGAGAAAAATTGAGACAGCCATTGGAAGAGAGAGAAAAGAGGTATACGGCCAGAACAAAGGAGTCGATGGGAAGGAGAGAAAAAGAAACCCGACGGCCAATAAGTGAGCACGACAAAACACACCATCGGCGGAAGGAGAGAGAAACCCAATGGCCAAACAAGGAAGGAGAGAAAAACTCGTTACAGCCAGAACAGAGGGGTGGACGGTTGATGAACAGTGACCAGTAGAAAAGGGAAAAAGAAAATCTGATATGGCCAAAGGAGGTGAGAAACGGACAAGGGCAAACCAAAAACATACGTGAGGCGAGCCGTGAGACAGTGAGATCATGGGGCAAGGAGACGGGTGAGACCGTGAGACGGTGAAAGCAGGAGTTGTGTGAAACAACGTAGAGAATAAATTCGAGCGAAGCATTGAAAGAACTCAACGTATTTTCAGATTTCTTCAAGAAAGGTTAGAGAGCGTTGCAGTGAACTTCTAAGCAGCAGTGGAGCAGCCTTTCAATTCAACAGAGGCAAGACAAGCTAAAAGAATGGTAAACACAATAAGTAACACTCCTTGTATTGTACTTGCTTAGTAATTGCAATAGTGAAAGGAGCAGAACATTAAGACATCCATTGTAACTGGAATTCTCAAGTATAGTGAATAGTCTCGGTAAGGGAGAGTCCCTACCACCGTGGATGTACGTCACGTTGACGGAACCATGTAAATCTCTGTGTCCTTAATTTGCTTTATGTTCTGTGTTTTGAATTGGGTTGTGAACGCAGCTAAAGTATCAGCCAACCCATAACCTAACAAAGACCTAAACAAGAACATTCGAATTGTCTATTAGGCAAGGTGTCTGAAAGGTGACTTTGGGGACTATTGTGATTAGTAGGTAGCAATAGATCTACCTTAGTTGAGTCTAAGAAAGAGTTTGCTTTTAAGAAGAGGTTGAAGTTGTTCACTTACCTATGAATTGCAAATTGTAGTGATACTGATTCACCCCGCTCTCAGTATCACAAACTAGTAGATCCTAGGGAGAAGTCGGGAACTTCAAACACAATCAAACAAATTTAGGACAAATTGAAGAATATTTATGAAAGAGACAAGGTTGGGAAGGAAGCCAAGTTACAAATATGGATAAGCAAATTTAAAGATATCAAAATGTTGAATGATGAATCAATGGATGCCTTCTATACAAGAATAAATGAAATTGTATGCTCCATTAAAGGCTATAGAAAGGAAATCAATGATGCTATTGTGGTAAGGAAGATACTTAAAACTTTACTAGAAGCTTTTAACATCAAAGTTTCCTCCATAGAAGATACAGATTTGGATAGGCTACCCCTAGATGATTTACATAGCATATTGATGGTTTATGAAATGAGAATAGCCCCAATGAAGAAAGAAAATAAGCCTAAGGTAGAGAAGGAGTTGGCCTTCAAGGCAATGAAGAAATTAAAGATTAAAGAACAAGAAGAAGAATCTGATAGCAGCTCTGAAGTAGAAGATGGCATACATCACTAAAAGTATAAGGAAAGGAAAAGGGAAGTATAAGGGAAAATTACCCTTGAAGTGCTTTGGTTGTGGGGGCATTGGGCATTTTCCTATGGATTGCCCAAAGAGAAAAGAAGCAAATAGTGATGATGATGATGATGAGACCACATACAAAGAAGACATCCTGTGAGCTATGGAATGAAAAAAAGCCAAGTGTAAAATATTTTTAAGTATCTAGAAGCCCATGCCTCATTAAATCAAATGTAAGAATCTTGAAATTTTGATGAGCAGGCTAATAAAGGCATATTCTTGGACTATGAACCAAATGGAAGAGGCTTCAGATGTTACAACAAAAGGTTGCAAAAAATTGTAGATAGCTTTAATGTTAAAGTGATTAAAAATGGTTCCACAATACAATAATAACATGAGAAAGTTAAAGATGTCGTGTGTGATAATGAAAAGGAATTTGAAAGTGACAAATCAGAGGCTGCTTTAAGTTTGGCCATAGGAGCAAAGGTCTCTTCAAAATCAACACCTTCTATTTGTGAGTAGCCTTTGCAAACAAGTCTTGCCTTGTTTCTTACAACCTCACCATTTTCATTGAGCTTATTTCTGAACACCCACTTGGTTCCAATAAAACCACACCAATAAAAGGAGAAGAATGTGCAACAGCCACACCAAACCAAAGGAGAATGTGTAGTAGCCATACCAAACCAAAGAAGGACGTGCAGTAGCCACACCAAACCAGAGGAGAACGTGCAGCAGTCACACTATACCAAAGAAGGCATGCAATAGCCACATCAAACCAAAGAAGGCATACAACAGCTATACCAAAGAAAGAAAAAGGCATGTAGTAGCCACACTAAAAAGAGAAGAAGGCGTGTAATAGCCACACCAAACTAGAGAACAAGGCATGTAGCAGCCACACCAAAGGAAGAAAAAGGTAGCAGTTGGCTAAACCAAAAGGAGAATAAGAGGCAGCAGTTGGCCAAACCAAAAGGAAATGAAGAAGGCAGCAGTCGGCCAAACCAAAGGAAGAAGTTGTAACAGCCACCTGAGGAAGAAGTTGCAATAATAACCAAGGAAGAAATTTCAACAGCCACCTAAGGAAAAAGTTGTAGTAGCCACTTAAGGAGAAATGCAGCAGCTGGCTAACCAATCAAGGAAACGTGTAGCAACTAGTAAACCAAGCAAGGGCAAGCAGCAATAACAATAAGTGTAGGCATAACCAGCAAGTACAAGCACCAGCAGCAGGAGGAGAAAACCTACCCCGGCAACAGGGTAGGCAACACCAGCAGTAGTAGGAGAAAACTTGCCTCAATAACAAGGCAAACAGCATTAGTAACAAAGGAGAAAACTTACCCCAGCAGTAAGACAAGTAATATTAGCAGTAGGGGAGAAAATGTGCCCTAGCAGCAAGTCAAGCAGCACTAGCAATAGGTGAGGCAACACCGACAGCAAAGGAAGAGAACCTGTAGTAGAGATAACCTACAAATGTAAAAAAAAAAAAACTACAAAGAAGAGACCGACATAGCTTGAGAAAAGATCGGTAATGAAGAAGGAAAAGATCCATTTTCTGCATTAATAGCTTATACATATTGAGTGATCCTTCTTAGGAAAGTGTTAGTTACTAACATTTTTATGAACTTTGTGAAAAAGGTGGGAGACCTTTAGAGTGATTGAGAGATCAGTTTTTTGAATGATTGGGAGATCAAACCTTTAAGTGATCAAGAGATCAACTCTTTTGATGATCGAGAAATCAAACTTTTGAGTGATCGAGAGATCATTGTAAGTGGTTAAGGAGTGATCCTTTCACAACATAATTGTATCCCTTCATAACAAGAGTGGATTGTGTGATTTAAGAGTGATCCTATCACACCATGGACATAGCTTACAAACTATAGATAAACCACATAAAAATTGTTGTGTGTTCTTGGGTGCTTGCGTTTGATTGATATCTGTACAACCGCTCCCACATAAAGAACCAAGATAAAAAATTGGATCATCAACTCTAACAAGTCACAGAGGTTAATCCGGATAGATTTGTAAAAAGCAAACATCTCATACTAATTCACCCCCTCCCCTTCTCAATATGAGACCTAAAAAGGTCCTTATAAGCCTCTAACTCCCCTTCCCCTTCCCCTTCCCTCTTCTATTATTCTTAGGATTTGTTGTCAAATGGGGAGATATTTTACATAAACCCAAATAAAGTATATACTAATCAAAAAGGGGAGTAGCTTGATAAATCCAAAAGTGAAAATCAAATTAAAAGGGAGAAATTGTCAAAGGGGGAAAAGTAGAAAAAATAATCAGTTAAAGGTTGTTTTCAATTGGTATCATGCCCACATACAAAAGGGAGATGTATGTTTTAGGGAGAATTATGAATGTCAAAAGCTACTGCTTGTACTTAATTGCCAATTTTTGGATTTAATGTGTTACCAACAAATCCAAAGGGGAAGATTGCTGAGTCTGTCTTTGATGTCTAATGTTAGATTTGTTGTCAACCATATCTCACATATTTGTCCTTGTTGATTTAATGTTGTAAGTGCTATTGAGATGTGTTTGTTGCATTTACAAAGTGTTAGCAGCTAATTTATTCAAGGGTTAAGGAAGACGGCGTCAGTGGAATGTAACGAGAATGAGGAGAGAAAATAGGGTCGAAATCAGGATGCTGCCAGCCCACCCTTGCACTACCAAAATTGACAAGTTGATTCAGATTGCTGGTGGTGTTTTGGCTGTAAAGAAAGCACTAATTGCTACCTTTGGCATTGTGTTTAGCAATGGCATTGCAAGTCATTTGCTGGATATGAGTCAATAATGACCATTGACCCTAAATTCAAGGAATCAATGCTGATCATTGATTGTAAGGCAATCCTAAACTCAAGGCTTATAAATACTTATGCAGCTACCAAAAGAGAGTTGGGGAACAACAAAGAGCATAGTAGAGAAAGGGCTAAACATAGCTGCCAAGAGAAAAAAAAAATAACAAAGAGAAAGAAAGAGTGCACAGTAGAAGGAGAGATAATAGCAACAATAGAAAGGAGAGATAACAGCAGCAGCAGAAAGAAGAGGAGAGAACCTGAAGAAGAGAGAACCTGCAAAGGAGAGAATCTGCAACAGTGAGAACCTACAGAGGAGAGAACCGGTAGAGGTAGGAGAGAAACCCTACAAAGGTAGGAGAGAAACCATGCAAAGGCAAAGAGAAACTCGGCAAAGATAGAAAGAAAGCCATGAAACATAGCATAAAGGAGCATAGCAAAGAGAAAGTAGCAAAACCGGCAGTAAAGAAGGAGAGATCGGTAGAGCTTGAGCAGAGATTAGTAGTGAAGAAGAAAGAACGACAAAAAGCTTGAGTAGAGATTGGCAGTAAGGAAGGAGAAAATTAGTTTTTTGTAACAACAGCCTATACACATTAAGAGATCTTTCTTAGGGGAGTTCTTATTATAAACTTTGTATTGACTTCTTTGAAAAAGGGTAAGAAACCTTTAAAGTGATTGGGAGATCATTGTAAGTGGTTAAGGAGTGATGCTTCCACAGTGGTTATGGAAAGATCCTTCCACAACATCAACTGTATCCTTTGATAAAAAGAGTGGATCGTGTGGTCTAAGAGTGATCCTATCACACCGTAGATGTAGCTCACACATTATAGGTAAACGATGTAAAAATTTTATGTGTTCTTGGGTGCTTGTGCTTGCTTGATATCCATACAGTTGTTCTCACATAAAAAAAGTAAGATAAAATTAGATCGTAGACAAGTCACAGAGGTTTGATTTGGACAGATTTGTAAAAAGTAAGCATCTCACACTAATTCACCCCTTCCTCCTCTCAATGTGAGACTCAATAAAGTCTTTATCAGTACATAAGGGCTAATTCCTTCATTAAGTATACTAAGGCATTAGTAAAGATGGATAAAGTTGCCACAACTAATGAGGTAAGCATATGATTAAAAGAAATTCCATTCAACCAATGGTGTAGTTGCATGTATGATATAGCTATCAAAAGTGATCATATAACCAAAAACATGACAAGATCCTTTAGCCATTTAATTAGGGAATTCAAGGGTAAGCCAATTATAACACTTTTAGAGAGTGTTAAAGTAATGTTAATGGCAAAATTGGATAAAAAGATTAAAGTTCCCAACTTCACCCTAGGATCTACTAGTCTGTGATATTGAGAGGGGGGTGAATCAGTATCACACCCCTTAAAAACACACTCTGATAATTTAAGACAAAGTATTCTACTTATTTAAACTCTAGCTCTCATCAATACGCAGGTATGTGAACAACTTCAAACACTTCTCAAAAGCGAACTCTTTCTCAGATTCGACTAAGGTAGATCTATTGTTACCTACTAATCACAATAGTCCCCAAAGTCACCTTTTAGACACCTTGCCTACTAGACAGATCGGATGTTCTTGATTAGGTCTTCTTTAGGTTATGGGTTTGATGATACTTTAGTTGCGTTCACAACTCAATTCAAAACACATAATGTAAATCAAAGTAAGGATACAAGAGATTTACATGGTTCCGTCAATATGATGTACGTCCACAGTGGTAGGGACTCTTCCTTTACCGAGACAATCCACTATATTTGAGAATACTAAAGTGGTACTCCCGATGTTCACAATGTAGTTACAATGGATGTCTTAATCCTCTGTTCCTTTCACTATTGCAAATACAAAGCAAGTACAATACAAAGAGTGTCACTTACTGTGTCTACCCTTCTTCTAACTTGTCTTGCCTCTATTGAGTTGAATAGGCTGCTTCACTGCCGCTTAGAAGTCCACCACAACACTCTCTAACCTCTCTTGAAGAAATCTGAAAATACGTTGAGTTCTTTCCAATGCTTCATCGAATTCCTTCTCTAGGTTATTTCACACAACTCTTGCTTTCACCGTCTCACAGCTTCACAGCTTACAATCACGCTTCTAGTCTGCCATTTCACGTTCTGGTCTCACGTCATCGCACATTTTGGTCTCACGCCGATGCACGTTCTGGTCTCACGTTGCAGATCTGCACCCGCTTCACTATTCTCAAGTCTCACATATACCAGATCTACTCTCCTCGTCCGTTCACACTTCTTTGGCGGTATCAGATTTTCTCCCTTTTCTACCGGTCACTCTTCTTTGGCCGTCCACCCCTGTTTGGCCGTCTCGGGTTTTCCTTCTTTTCTGCCAGTCACACTTCTTTTGGTCATGTCTGATTTTTCTCCTTCCCACCTTCCAGTCGGATCTCTCTCACCGTCTAACCAGATCTCTCTTTTTGGTGGTGGCTCTGAAGTTCCCGACTTCTCCCTAGGATCTACTAGTTTGTGATACTGAGAGGGGGGTTGAATTAGTATCACCACAATTCGTAATTCGCAAGTAAGTGAACAACTTCAACCTCTTCTTAAAAGCAAACTCTTTCTCAGACTCGACTAAGGTAAATCTGTTGCTACCTACTAATCACAATAGTCCCCAAAGTCACCTTTCAAACACCTTGCCTAATAGACAATACGGATGTTCTTGTTTAGGTCTTCGTTAGGTTATGGCTTGGCTAATACTTTAGCTGCGTTCACAACTCAATTCAAAGCACAGAACGTAAAGCAAATTAAGGACACATGAGATTACGTGGTTCTGTTAACGTGACGTATATCTACGGTGGTAGGGACTCTCCCTTACCGAGACTATCCACTATACTTGAGAATTCAGGTTACAATGGATGTCTTTAATTCTCTGCTCCTTTCAATATTGCAATTACTAAGCAAGTACAATACAAAGAGTGTCACTTACTGTGTCTACCCTTCTTCTAGCTTGTCTTGCCTCTGTTGAATTGAAAGGCTGCTCCACTACCGCTTAGAAGTTCACTGCAACGCCCTTTAACCTCTCTTGAAGAAGTCTGGAAATACGTTGAGTTCAATGCTTCGCCGAATTTCTACGTTGTTTCACACAACTCCTGCTTTCACCGTCTTACGGTCTCACCCGTCTCCTTGCCCCACGATCCCACTGTCTCACGGCTCGCCTATCCATTTCTCTCTCTCCTGCTGTCTAGCCGAATTTCTCTCTCCTACCTCCAGATTTCTCTCTCTTCGCTGGATTTCTCTCTCTTCACCAGATTTCACTTTTCCGTTCACCGTTGGGTTTCTCACTCTTCTCGCCGCTCTGCTCCAGTTTGGCCTTCGGGTTTCTCTCTCTTCCTACCGGTCTGCTCTGATTTGGCCGTCGGGTTTCTCTCTCCTTCCGATCTGGCCGTATAGGTCTTCGCCGTCCACCCCGTCCAGCCGTGTCGTCTCCTCACCGACCGCTGGTGTACCGGTGGTGTGCCATTCCTCACAGGTTTCTCTCCTTCTCCGTTATGCGTTTTCTCTCTCTTGGTTCGCCGGTTTGCTCAATTTTTCGACCGTTTGTTTCTCTCTCTTCCAACGTCTAGCCACCGGATCTCTCTCACCCGTTACTGATCTGGTCTTATCTCACCCGTTCCAACTCGGATCTAGTCTCCGTTCCTGATCTGGTCTCATTTCTCTCTCTTGCCGCATCGTTCCCTCGCTGACCAGCGATGTTTTCTCTCTCTTGACGCAACTATTCATGCGGTACTGTTCACGATGGTTCCTGTTCACTCGATTTGTCCGTCGGCTGCACTGTTTACTCTCTTTGTCCTCGCCGGTGGTGTTCTCTTTGGTTGGTCGGTTGTCTAGGTTTTTCTGAATGCTCAATGTTGACGACACCTTGTTCTTTGTCTTCCAAGACCATTATATACTCTACTCTATGAAACCCTAACAGGGCTTACACGGTGAATTTACTTTCTTACCCTTCCACGTGGCTTTACTTTCTTGCACACTTAAACCTAGTTGTCAACAATTACAACCCATACAAGACTGTGGGAACAACAGGCTCCTATTCTGCCGACCACTCTTCTTTGACCGTATCTCCCTTTTTTTTTTTTCTCTTTTCTGCTATTGGTCTATATTTCTTCGTCTGCTTTTCGTTCTACCATCTAGCCCCTATCTACCATCGACTCCTCTTTCTGCCGTCTAGCCCTATTCTACCGTCGACTCCTCTTTCTGCCATCCAGTCGTTCACTCTTCTTTAGGCGTGTTTAGGCGTGTCGATGGTGTGCCGTTTTAGATTTTTCTTTTGTTCTCTGCCGGTCATGAATGGTTTTTCTATCTTTTGTGCTGACTGTATTTGTTTTCTCCCGTCCACCACATTTTGTCTTCCAATTTAGGGTTATATTGTGATTTACTTTTTTGCCCCTCCATGTGGCTTTACTTTCTTGCCCCTTCAAATTACTTGCACACTTAAATCTAGTTGACAACAATTACAACCCATACAAGGTTGTGGGAACAACAATCTCCCCCTTTGTAATTGTTGGCAACACTCATAACAAAAGTCATTATGCAGTAATTACAACTCCCCCTAAATATGCACTTCCCCTTTCTTAACAGCTCCCCCTGCACTATTGCTTCTCTCCCTCTTTGCCAACCAATTACAAAAAAAAAAACTTGCAAAGTAGAAATGGAGGATTCACCTGAACTTCAGGCTTGAGGAGGCATTTGCACAGATAGACTCATTCTATGCTTTTCAAACAACTCTGTGGACAAAGGTTTAGTTAGAATATCTGAAATTTGATCTTTAATAACAACATACTCCAACTGAATTGTACCATGTTCCACTTGATCTTTGATGAAGTGATACCGGATGTCAATATGCTTGCTCCTTGAATGTTGAATCAGATTCTTGTTGAGATCAATAGAACTTTGATTATCACAAAGCACACTCACTGGTAACTTCACTTCAACACCCAAGTCTGCCAATTGTCTTTGCATCCATATCACCTGAGTACATGCTGCATAAGTAGCCATATACTCAACCTCAGCTATGCTCAAAGCAACACTGTTTTGCTTTCTAATTAACCATGTAACACACTTTGAACCCAAGTAGAAGCTGCAGTCACTGGTTGATTTTCTATCATCTATACTCCCTGCCCAGTCTACATCAATGTATGCTTGTAGTTTTATAGAATCCATGGTAGGATACCACAAACCCATTTCCAATGTCCCTTTGAGGTATCTTAGGATTCTTTTCACCGCCAACGCATGAGATTCCTTAGGATCAGCTTGGAATCTACTAGCAATGCACACAGCTTGCATAAGATCAAGCCTTGATGCTGTAAGGTACAGAAGGCTCCCTATCATCTTCCTGTATTCTTAGGGCTTCTACTCCTTCCCTCCTGATCTTTTGTTAACTAGCAGCCCACTATCATAGGGTTACTGACAGGTCTGCTATCCTCCATGTCAAACTTTTCAACATCTCTTTGGCATATTTCGTCTGAGAAATAAAAATACCTTCTTTATACTGTTTTATCTGTAATCCAAGAAAGTAATTTATTTCTCCAATCAATGACATCTTAAATTCCTCACTCATCTTCTGTGCAAAATCTTGGCATAGCTCAGAGTGATCCCCTCTAAAGATGATGTCATCTACATGTACTATGGTTATCAGCTGACCTTTCTCTGAGTTGAACACATATAAGTTATTATCAACTGTTCCTCTTTTGAAGTTCAACCTTCTCAAGTACGCATCCAGCCTGGTGTACCATGTTCTTGGGGCTTATTTAAGGTCATACAAGGCTTTCTTCAGCTTGCACACGTGTGTCTCATCCTCACTGATTTGTACTCCATCAGGTTGTTCAATATACACTTCTTCTTTCAGGAGCCCATTCAGAAAGGTTGATTTCACATCCATCTGATAAACTTTATACCTCTTATGTGCTGCCAAAGCTAGGAACATTCTAATAGTTTCTAACCTTGCCACTGGTACAAAAGTTTCATCCACATCTACTCCTTTTATCTGAGTGTAGCCTTTGCAAACCAGCCTGGCCTTGTTCCTCACCACCTTGCCATCTTTATTGTGTTTATTCCTAAACACCCATTTTGTTCCTATGACATTCTTGTTAGTGGGTCTTGGAACCAGCTCCCATGTATCATTCTTCTCGATTTGATCCAGCTCCTCATTGATAGCTTTGACCCAAGCTTTGTCTTATGTAGCCTCTTCAACAGATTTAGGTTCAACTTGTAAGAGTAAAGCAATAGCTCCCACAATTCTTCTTCTTGTTGTAACTCCTACTGATGGGTCACCTATGATCAGATTTCCTTGATGAGCACTGGTCCATGTCTTCTTTGTCCTTTTCTCTTGCACAGTCTTAGTTGTAAGAGAATCTCTTTCTTCATCTTCAGACTCACTCTTCTCTAAGTCTGAACTTACTTCTTTTCCCTCTTCTTCATGTTGGTCTGATTCTTCATCTATCTTGAAGTCATCTTCTTCATTGTCCTCAGCTTCTCTATTATGCATTGTTTTCCAATTCTCATCTATTCTCACATCATTGGACGTGATAACTTTTCCCAGCTTATGCAGAAAAACTCTGTAACCTTTTGTCTATGCTGAGTATCCCACAAAGATACCTTCATCAGACCTAGCATTGAATTTTCCCAAGTTTTGCTCCTTGTTCTTCACAAAACATGGGCTACTAAAGATTCTGAGATACTTGGCTGTTGTCTTCTTCCCACTCCATAGCTCATATGGAGTCTTATCAATATTGGGCCTTAGTAAGACTCTATTCAGTAGATGTACAGCTGTAAATGTTGCTTCTATCCAAAATCTGGTATGAAGTTTGGATTCCAGCAGTAGAGTTCTTGCCATTTTAACCACAACTCTATTTCTCCTCTCTACCACCCCGTGCTGTTGAGGTGTTCTTGCTGCTGTCATTTGATGGTGAATACCATGCTTCTCAAGGTAATCTTCAACAGCTTCATTTGTAAATTTAGTGCCTTGATTTGACCTCAATACTTTGATCTTCCTTCCACTCTTATTTTCAGCCAATCTTCTGTATCTCTTGAAGCAATTTAGAACTTCTGACTTGTGTTTGAGGTACAAGATGTAGGTCTTTTTGGAATAATCATCAACAAACAAGATGAAGTACCTCTTACCATTCAACCCTTTTGTCCTCATCGGTCCACACAAATCAATATGCACAATGTCAAGCACTGCTTCAGAACTAAACTCTTTGGTCTTATACTACTTTTTGGCATGTTTTCCTTTAGAGCATATTGAGCAAACATACTCTTTATCTCTCCTAAGGTCGAGAATGTCTCTGATTGCATGAGTAGTAGTCAGCTTCCTCATGTTCTTCTGTGATAAGTGTCCCAGCCTTTTATGCCAGAGTTGATTTTCTTCTTCTTTGGTGAGTAAACAACTGCTTGTCTTGTCCTCATCAATCACATATAAATTTCCAGTTGTTCTCTTCCCATCTGCAACAGTATTGCCTTCTTTACTTTTTACTTGGCAACTTGGTTTTGTAAATATCACTTTATGATCTTTATTGCATAGTTGGCTGACAGATGCTAAATTATATCTGAGTCCTTTAACGTGCAGAACATCTTTTAGCTTCCCTTTTCCAATATTTACTGACCCTTGACCACTGACGTTGAGTGAATCATCATTACCAAACTTGACTCTGCCTTCTCTTGACTTGTTTAGCTTTAATAATTTACTCTTATCTCCTGTCATGTGTGAAGTGCATCCACTATCAAGGATCCACTGCTCATCCTTGTAGTTAGCCTTTAGTGCAATTTCAGCTATATTGGCTATCTTCCTTTTTGCTTTATATTCTTTCATTTGAACTGGCTTGAAGATAGCTTTCGCATTTTTCTTAACTTTGACTGCACCAATTGTTTTTACTGTACCATCGAGTGCCTTCTCTTGCTCAGGGAGAAGTGTCATGCATCTCTTGGCATTATGGTCATCTTGCCCGCACCTTTCACACTGTTCCAAATCTACCAATACAGCAAACTTGTTCTTTGAAACCACTGGTTTGGGCTTTCACCAACACTCCTTGTCAGTGTGTCCTTGCTTTTTACATTATGTGCAAGAACTCACAACAGGTGTTCTCCTCTGAATTTTGTATTGTCTCCCCTTATATGCAACATCGGATCTTCTTAAGTTGAGGAAATATTGACGTTCCCGACTTCACCCTAGGATCTACTAGTTTGTGATACTAAGAGGGAGGGTGAATCAGTATCACCACAATTCACAGATATGTGAACAACTTCAACCTTTTCTTAGCGAACTCTTTCTCAGATTCGACTAAGGTAAATCTATTGGTACCTACTAATCACAATAGTCTCCAAAGTCACCTTTCAAACACCTTGCCTATTAGGTCTTCGTTAGGTTATGGGTTGGCTGATACTTTTGCTGCATTCACATAACTCAATTCAAAACACAGAATGTAAATCAAAGTAATGACACACGAGATTTACGTAATTCCATCAACGTGACGTACATCCACGGTGGTAGGGACTCTCCCTTTACCAAGACAATCCACTATACTTGAGAATACCAGTTACAATGGATGTCTTAATCCTCTGCTCCTTTCACTATTACAAATACTAAGCAAGTACAATACAAAAAGTTTCACTTGTTGTGTCTACCCTTCTTCTAGCTTGTTTTGCCTCTGTTGAATTGAATAAGCTGCTTCATTGCCGCTTAGAAGTCCACCATAACACTCTCTAACCTCTCTTGAAGAAATCTAGAAATACATTGAGTTCTTTCCAATGCTTCACCGAATTCCTTCTTTAGGTTGTTTCACACAACTCCTGCTTTCACTGTCTCATGGTTTCATGGCTTGCACTAACGCTTCTGGTTTGCCGTTTCACGTCTTATGGCCTGCCCTACGCTTCTGATCAGTCACGCTGTTGCATGTTTTGGTCTCACGCCGTCGCACATTCTGTTCTCACATCGTCGCACGTTCTGGTCTCATGCCTCACGCACGTTTCTGGTTTGCATCCGCTTCACTGCACAGTTCCACTGCACTCCCGTTCGTTTCATGATTTTGCTGCACTCCTCCGTCATGGTTTTGCTGCACTCTGCACTCCTCCTGTTTCTGGTTTTTGCTCTCACCTCACGTTTCTAGTTTTCTTCTCTTCCAGAGGTGTGCCGTTTCTAGTTTTCTTCTCTCTTACAGTGGTGGTTGTTTCTATCTTTTGGTGGTGTGCTCTCCCGTTTCTCTCCAACGTTGGCTCTCCCGATTCTATTTTTCACGTTGGCTCTCCCGGTTGTCTCTTTCACGTTGGCTCTCCTGGTGGTCTGGTTTTCAAGTTGGCTCTCCTGATGATCTGGTTTTCACGTTTTTTCTCCCAATGATCTGTTTTTCCCCTTTTTCTCTCCCGTTTCTCTCCAACAGGTCTGTTTTCACCTTTGCTCTCCAGGAGGTGTATGTCTAGTCTAGTCTGCTCTTCCGGTGGTGGGTTTCTCTCTCTTACAGTGGTGGGTGCCTCCTTTTCTGGTTTGTATCCATTTACCTCTCACGGTGACTACTTTCTCACGGTTTCTTCTGGTTTGTGCGTTTAGCTCTCCTAGTGACTGCTTTCTCACGTTTTTTTCTGGTTTTTGCATTTAGCTCTTTGCTCGTGTTGTCTCTTTGCTGTCCAGCCCGTGGTTTCTCTCTTGTTGTAGGGTTTTGTCTCACCAAGGTCTCTCTTGCCGTTGGTGTGCTTTGGCTGTGTACCCTTGTTTTTCCATTTGGCCATGTAGGGTTTTCTCTCTCTCTTGCAAAGTTGTGTTTTGTTGTCCACCCACTCTTGTTGTCTAGTTGTGTACTCTTTCTTTATTGTCCAGCCGTTCCTCCCTTGTTTTCTCTCTTTGCCTAATCTTGCTCTCTTTGTGTTTACCGAATGCTCTCTTATGTTGGCCTTTCCCTAGTTTTGTCTTCCAAGGTCTTTATATACTCTATTCCATGAAACCCCAATAGGGCTTACGCGGCGGATTTACGTTCTTGCCCCTCCATATGGCTTTTACTTTCTTGCCCCTCCATGTGGCTTTACTTTCTTGCCCCTCCACGTGGCTTTACTTTCTTGCACACTTAAATCTAGGTGACAACAATTACAACCCATACAAGGCTGTGGGAACAACACATATACTGGCCTTCTCCACTAGCATTTACTTGCCCTATGACCCTAAACTCCACAATAAAGACAGTAACCTTAAAACTGCCTCTTCATGGGTCTAGTCACAGCTTGTTTTCTTTTGTTCATTACTTGCTATGTAGGCAAGGTTGCTGGTTTCTTTGCTTGTGTGACTTTCATTTCAGCCACCTCTTCTCCTTCTTCTGTTCAGCCATTGCCTTTGGCTAGCTGACTTTCTTTTCTTTCTGAGACGTAGCAGCTATGGGCTACTGCTCTTTAACCACATACATCATTTTTGGCCCTGGCTTTGGTTTGATAATTGTCTTCTCTTCTTCAGTTATCTTCTCCTGAGTCACAACCTTCTCTTTCAACTTCTGTGAAAAAGTCTCATTCTTCTTTTCTTTTGCAGAGCTTGTTTCTCCTATCACTTCAAACTTCTGCAAGTTCTCCTTACTCTTTTTGAGTTGTTGCTGAAGTCTCAGCAACTCTATCTCCATTTCTTCAATTGTTAAAGTCCTTGAGCCAAGCTCTATTGTAAGGTCTTCACATATTTTGATCTGTTCTTCAAATCTTCTCTTCAAGTTAATATGTTCAGTCCTTATTTCATCCTTTTGACTTTCAGCTTCCTCAGACTTTGCTTCAGCTTGTTTTATGTGAGCCTCCAACCTTTTTATGGTTCTGCCCCTTTTGATTATCTCCTTTGAAGCTTCAAGATCTGGTTCTTCCTCATCAACCTCCTCTTCCTCTTTAGAGGTTGAACTACCACCTTAAGCTGATGCCATAAAGGCCTGCTCATCTAATGATTCTTCATCTTCCTCCTCATCAGCTTCTTTTATCTGACTCACATGACTCTTGAATGAGCCTTTCTTCTTCTTCTGTGGTTTAGCAGTCTTCTTGCTGGACTTCTTTGATTTGAACGATGGTCTTCTCCATTTTGAATTCGGCTCATCATCACCATCATCATCTTCATCATCAAGTTTCACTTTGCAATGAGAAGCAAAGTGTCCAATCTGCCCACACTGATAACATCTCAAGGACAACTGTCTGTTTCCCTTCTTAGACCCCTTTTTGAACTTCCTTGTGAAGTATGCCAACACTTCACCTTCACTTTCTTCCTCATCATCATCATCATCCTCACTGGATGATTCTTCCTTTTCTTTTGTCTTCAAGTGTTTTGTAGCTTTGAAAGTTACCTCCTTTGATACCTTTGACGTTGAGGAGCTCTCAGTTGACTTTATTCTCATCTCATATGCAATGAGATTGCACTGGAGATCATGCAGAGACATAGAATTGAGATCTTTACTCTCCTCTATAGCTGCTACCTTTGAGGCAAACCTCTCAGGCATAATTCTCAAAATTTTCTTCACAATAGATAAGTCCTTCTTATTCTTCCCATGACTTCTAAGATCGTTTACAGCATCAATAACCCTAGTGAAGAACTCTTGGATTGTCTCATTTTTCTGCATTCTGAGAGATTCATATCTCTCCTTGAACACTTAAAGCTTGGCCTCCTTCATTCTGCCATCACCTTCATAGACTTTCTGCCGTCTGTCTCATATCTCCTTAGCAGACTTGCAATTTATAACTTTAGCATACTTAGCATCTGTTAATGCTAAAATGATGACATTTGAGGTCTTCCCATTTATCTCAAATTGCCTTAATTCCTCTGGGGTTGGATCTTTACCTTCTTTTGGGCCACAAAACCCACCTGTACGGCTTTCACCACATTCATGCCCATGGTTGCAAATACCACCTGCATCCTCACTCTCCACATATGGTAGTTGGTTCCATTGAAGATTGGAACCTTCTGCTGTAAGTAGTACTGGTGCTGGTACCAGCATCCATTTCTCAGTATGCTGAACAAGCTAAAACTTCTGAAACCCTTCAAACTAGTACACCAAGCTATTAAGTTTCAAACTAGTGAACCTATGCTCTGATACCAATTGAAGTTCCCAACTTCACCCTAGGATTTACTAGTCTGTGATACTGAAAAGGGGGGTGAATCAGTATCACACCCTTTAAAAACACACTCTGATAATTTAAGCCAAAGTATTCTACTTATTTAATACTCTAGCTCCCGTCAATACACAGGTATGTGAACAACTTCAAACACTTCTCAAAATCGAACTCTTTCTCAGATTCGACTAAGGTAGATCTATTGTTACCTACTAATCACAATAGTCCCCAAAGTCACCTTTCAGACACCTTACCTACTAGACAGATCAGATGTTCTTGATTCGGTCTTCTTTAGGTTATGGTTTCAATGATACTTTAGCTACGTTCACAACTCAATTCAAAACACAGAATGTAAATCAAATTAAGGATACAAGAGATTTACGTGGTTCCATCAATATGACGTACGTCCACGGTGGTAGGGACTCTTCTTCTACTGAGACAATCCACTATATTTAAGAATACCAGTGTGGTACTCTCAATGTTCACAATGTAATTGCAATGGATGTCTTAATCCTCTGTTCCTTTCACTATTGCAAATACAAAGCAAGTACAATACGAAGAGTGTCACTTACTGTGTCTACCCTTCTTCTAACTTGTCTTGCCTCTGTTGAGTTGAATAGGCTGCTTCACTGCTGCTTAGAAGTCCACCACAGTACTCTCTAACCTCTCTTGAAGAAATCTAGAAATACATTGAGTTCTTTCCAATGCTTCACCGAATTCCTTCTCTAGGTTGTTTCACACAACTCCTACTTTCATCGTCTCACAGCTTCACGGTTTGCACTCACACTTCTAGTCTGCTGTTTCATGTTCTGGTCTCACATCGTCGCACATTCTGGTCTCACGCCGTCACACGTTCTGGTCTCACATTTTAGATCTGCACCTGCTTCGCTGTTCTCAAGCCTCACGTATACCAGATCTGCTCTCCTCGTCCATTCACACTTCTTTGGCTGTATTAGATTTTCTCCCTTTTCTGCTGGTCACTCTTCTTCGGCCATCCACCCCTGTATGGTCGTCTCAGGTTTTCTTTCTTTTCTGCTAGTCACACTTCTTTTGGTCGTGTTTGGTTTTTCTCCTTCCCACCTTCCAGCTAGATCTCTCTCACCGTCTATATTTCTTCGTTTGCTCTTCGTTCTGCCATCCAGCCCCTGTTCTACCATCGACTCCTCTTTTTGCCGTCCAGCCCTGTTTTGTCGTCGACTCCTCTTTTTGCCGTCCAGCCATTCACTCTTCTTTGGGCGTGTTTGGGCGTGTCGGTGGTGTGCCATGTCAGATTTTTCTTTTGTTCTCTATCGGTCGTGTATGGTTTTTCTATCTTTTGTGCCAACTGTATTTGTTTTCTCTCGTCCACCACATTTTGTCTTCCAATTTAGGGCTATATTGTGATTTACTTTCTAGCCCCTCCATGTGGCTTTACTTTCTTGCCCCTCCATGTAGCTTCAAATTACTCTTTTGCCCTTTCATGTGGCTTTACTTTCTTGCCCCTTCATACAGCTTCAAATTACTTGCACACTTAAATCTAGTTGACAACAATTACAACCTATACAAGGTTGTAGGAACAACAACGATAGAAAAGGCTTCCAATTGAAATGTAAAATTGACACTAAAGGTTTATGAAAATTAAAGAATGTATCATTTGATAGAGGGTTTTGCAAGTACTTTCCTACAAGCAATGATAAGGTTGAAGTGCAAGATCAAAAAAAGATACTTTATGTAAATTTGGTTTAAAAGACATATAGTTGTAAAAAGTATATGGTATTTAGAATTCTTTGCAAACATGTTATATGCTTCATGTAATGGACATATAACAAACTAAAAGACTAATACAATTAATACTTCATTTTGGATAAGTATTTGGCAACTCATAGGCATTCATCTTTTGTATAAGGCTAATTTAGATCTAATTAAGAGAGATGTTGACTTATAGCCATTAAAATTAAAGAAATTGCTTGGAAGACCAAAAAAGCATAGGATAAGGGAGAAATAAGATGAGTATAAGGAAGAATTAGGAAAAGGTTTAGTATTTTCAAGTGCAAAAAGTGCTTGATGTTTGCGTACAATTCAAAAGCTTGTCATATAGAAATGTTTAATTAACATGCAATGTTATTATTCATGATTTTAATTTAACTTATTTTTTGTTATGTAATAACATTTATTTATGGAGGGAACAACTAGTTATAGTGGTGTAGACACTAACCAAACACCAAAAACCATAAAAAGGAAGACCCCATCCACACTATCCAATGAGAGAGCACTATTCCAAGTAATAAGAAAGGAGGTAGATCGCTTCAAACCATGTTTTTTGAAGTTGTTTTATGTAGTTTAAGTTTGAATTTTACATGTACTTTACAATTTAACCTTATTAGAAGCTAAAAAGAGAAAAGTAGAAAGGCATGATATTGATCAGTCTCAAATTGCATCCTTTCAAGTTTAAGAATATCTTATGGTACCACTATAGCCTTTTGTTTTTATTGTGAACTTTTAGTAACTTTTGAACTTAAGATATGATTATTTTGCATAAATTAATTGGACAAATCTACTTACTAAGTAGGAGTATAATTTTTAGGGTATATAATAATAAAGAGAATCATATTAATATGACAAGTAACTACTTCTTTATACTTATTAGTTCTTTAAGTTTATGAACTTTAACTAAAATCTTTCTACTTTTACTTCTTGTACATTAAATCTCTAAAATTATGGTTATTAATCTCTCTTTTGTTTTACTTTTAAAGTTATCATCAATAGCTTTATTTATAGGTAAACACCATCTAATGAAACTAAATTCACATATTCTTTAATGACAACAAAAATATAACTTGTTTTTGTTACACTTATATTCTAAAATTTTCATTAACACTCTTTTGTTGTTGTTGTTGCAAAACAAAATTCTTGAAAGAATAAAAGTGAAATGGGCATAGGAAATTTATGTAATTTGAAACTCAAATATTATCCTATGCCTATGATTGTACTTGAGTTTTATTATTTTAAGAATTTTAAAATTACATAATAAGTATATTATTTTATATAAGGAGATATAACAACTTTTATATAAAGATAGATAATATGTTTACCTTTCATATAATATTAATTAGATTATACTCTTGCAACAATCTCTTACTTAAATACTAATTATTAAATCATAATGTAATTAAATTCACTTTGTAATCTATGACCTTAGTGTGACACCTTTTTAACAATTAACCATAGAGGTCAATTAAGGTTACACACAACTTCAACTTATTCATAACAACCAACTTAGTTAACATGTCAATTAATTCTCTGTACTACATATCTTTTTCAAAGTCAACATTCCATCATTAAATAAATAAATCATATACAAAGTGATACTTTAATTGGCTCTACTTTGTTTTTATATGTAATATGAGATTTTTAGTAAAATGAATTACACTCTGAGCATAATAGAAAAGGATATTATTTCCCTATAGCTTGCCAATTCTTCTAGGAAGTTCTTCAACCAAATCAATTCCTTACTAGTTTTAGTGATGACAAATATGCAACTTCAAGAGTTTATAAAGTCACAATTTTAGTAGTTAAGATACCCAACTTATAGTAATACCACTCGAAGTATAACCTATTATACTTTTTCTACTATTAATATCTCTATCAAAATTTGCATCAACAAACCCTTGTAAGTTCATCTGTTATTCCTAAAACACAATACTACATCTATACTACCCTTTAGATCATGAAAAATCCACTTGACTGCCTCATAAGTTTGTTTACCATAATTAACTATATATTTACTTACAACTCCCACTACATGTACTATAGTAGGTTTAGTACAAACCATTATATACATAAGACTACCAACTGCTAAAGTATAAGGAACTTTTGACATGTACTTGCATTCCTTATTTGTCTTTCATTATTGTTCCTTTAAAAGCCTAAAATGATTTTTTGAAAGAGTGCTAGCTTTGCTCCTTACATCATGAATCAATTTAACAAATTTTCAATATATGCAATACAGCCTGTGATAGTTTCAATGTACCAACCTTTTTATCCCTCACAATTTTTATTCTAAGTATTTGCTTTATAACTCTAAAATCCTTTATTGTAAATTTATTTGACAAATTTTGCTTCAAGTTATTAATTTATTGAATGCTAAAATTTGTAATAAACATATCATTTACATACAAAAGCAAAATGATATAGCAATTGTCAAAATTTTTAAAGCAATAACAATGATTTATGTCTCATCTCTTGAAATTATGATTATACATAATGACATCAAATTTCTTGTACCATTGCCTATAAGTCTATTTCAAACCATACAAGCTTTATTAAGCTTGCACAAAATTTTCCTTTATAGGAATTGAAAAAGCTTTTGAATGCATCATGTAAATTTCTCTCCCTAAATCACCATAAAGGAAAGTTATTTTTACATTAAGTTGTTTCTAAATGCAAATTTTTATATGAATCACGCTAACTAAATTATTAATTTCTTCATAACTAAAGAGAAAATTTTTAGTTACAACGAACCTTACCTTATATCTCTTTTCTACAATTATTTTTTTCTTTGACTAGGTATTACAACCACTTGTTATTTTCATTAATTTTTTTATAATGAAGTCATTTTGTTTTTCTATGACTAGCATAATCTTTAACTTATATTGCTTTGTCAAAGCATTCTAGCTCACTTCCATTAGTCAATAGTAAATAATACAAAGAAAGAGAAAATCATTACAAAGGTTTAGATGTTTTACTAGATTTTATTGCCAATATTACTAATGTAGAAGACATTAATTATACTAAGATATTTTTAAGATTTTTAAAGACTTTTGTACTCATATTATCATCTGAAATTTCTTCCAACTCAATATGTTTTCCTTTTCTAGTATGCTTCCTTACATTATCAAATTCTACAACATCTTTATTTTTATAAATAACATTTTTATTAAATATAACATCTCTACATCTAATGATTTTTCTATTTCAATCATCCCAAAAATGATATATAAGTTCATCAATTTAATACCCAATGAAAAAATACTTGTGAGATTTAGAATTTAGCTTATTCCTCTCATTAGAATCCACATGAACATAAAAGATACAATCAAAAACTTTTATAAGTGAAAGATTTACCTCTTTACCTATTTAAGCCTTCTCTGGCAGTTCTCCATCTAAGAAAACAAATGATCCTTAATTAATCAAATAAGTTATGATGTTGACAACATTAGTCCATAATGTGTTGATAATCCAACATGTATTCTTATGCTCCTGGCATACTCACTCAAGGTTTTATACATGTTTTCAATGAAACCATTATGTTGTGTCATCTTTGGAAATGTTTTTTCCATCTAAATCCTATTAGCTGCATAAAAATGCTTAAATTCCTTTTTTTTTTCATAGTCATTATCATTATCAAATCTTAAAACATTTTATTTTAGAGTTAGATTTATTTTCTACTTAATTTTTCTACTGCTTGAAAGTCATAAACACATCAAACTTATTTTTTTTAAAATAAATAAACTTATATCTTTCAAGTATAGTTATCAATAAAAATAATATAATACAATAAGCCACATAAAAATGCTAATAGGGAAGGATCTCAAATATTAATGCATATAAGCTCTGACTTTTTTTGTCCTAAGTGTCCTTTTAGTTTTGGAGGAATTAACCTTTTCTAACTTCCCAAAATATAGTCCTTATAAATACCAATATTCATAATTTTTATGTCAAATAACTTACCTTTTGCTATAAGTATTTTCATTCCTTTCTCACTTATATGCATAAACTTATAATGTCAAATCTTAAAAACAATTCTTGACACAATAACTCCTATTAAAATCCTTTATATCTAATTCATGTAGAGTGTTCCAGTCTTATTTCCTCTTATTATCACTAGTACTTCTTTAGTGATTTTTATAATTTATCAACAAAGACTGTAAATGTCCTTTTTTATCAAACTATCCTACAAAAATTAAATTCCTTTTCAATTCTAAGATATGTTTGATGTTATTTAGCTTTTACACATATTTATTTGATGATTTGACATAAACATCACCCTTATCTACTATATCTAATGGTTCATCATCAATAAGATAAATTATTTTGAAATTACTAGCAATATAGTACTACATGCTATTTTTATATAATGTTGAGTAAAAAGATGTCCCAAAGTCTAAAATCTAAGACTTTATTGGACTATTAATGCTTAAAATAAAAGTGTTAGTATATCTTCAATTGTTGCATTCATAAAATTTTTATCCTAATTTTTCTTTTTTAAGTTACTTATAGTTTCTCTTAATGTGGTCCCTATAATTGCAATTCCAACATATAACACTAGATTTTGATTTACTCATTTTCCTGAATTTGAATCAACCTTCATTGTCATTATGTTAAGTTGTTCTTTAGTTGCTTTCAATACTCAAGGTAGACTTAGAATTAGATAATATACCTAATCCTTTTATGTTAATATCTTTCCTGATGAGAACCGTTTTAGGTTTCACACTGAGAGGGGGGTGAATTAGTGTGAATTATCCTTGCAGTGTTGCCTATGGGCACTGCCACTACTGTTTGCATATGTCGCTGGTGTTGTATACACCCACTGCTAATACTATCTGTATGCGTTGCCACTACTGACCACTATTATCCGCATAGGATGTTAATGCTATCCGTACGGGCTGCCACATTTGTCCGCTGCTGTCTATGTGCGCTGTTAATGCTTTCTACACGCACTGTCATAGTTGCCTACTGTCTACACGCGGTGCTGTCCACGGGCATTACTCCTGCTGTCCCCGAGCATTGCGCCTACTATCCGAGCACACTACACCTGCTATTCGCATGCATTGCACCCATTGTTTGCATGCACTGTGCCTGCTATCTATGCACGTTGCCCCTTTTATCCGTGTGCACTGCTACTTTCTGCATGCATTGCTGCTATCTACGCATGCTGTTGTTCCCACAGCTTTGTATGGGTTATAATTGTTGTCAACTAGGTTTAAGTGTGCAAGAAAGTAAAGCCACATGGAAGGGCAAGAAGGTAAAAGCCACATGGAGGGACAAGAACGTAAAAGCCATATGGAAGGGCAAAATAGTAAATTTACCGCAAGTAAGCCCTATTAGGGTTTCATAGTGAGTATATAAAGACTATTGGAAGACAAAACTAGGGTAAAGCCAACACAATTGAATACACGACAAAACACCAAACCCTACACAGAAGAACACCACCTGCAAAAGAAAAGAGTAGTCATCGTGAACAGTAGCCGTCGAGTGAACAATAGCCGTCGTGAACAGTGCAGCCGTCGGACGAAGAGAGAGAAAACACTTGAAAGAGAGAGAAAAGTTGTCGTCGGAGATAGGAGAGAAATGGACATAACGGCTACACGATCGGCGAGGAGACAACACGGCACACGACAACCCTACAGCATCGGTAGAAAAGAGAGACAATTGAAACAGCTAGTGAAGGGGGGCGACAATAGAACGATACGGAAGAGAGAGAGAACCGTCGGCAAAAACAGAATCGTCGAGAGAGAGAAAGAGGACACGGTCGAAGGAGAGCTGAACGAAGAACAACCGTCAAAAGAGAGAGAGAAAAGGGGAGACGACCAAAAAAGTGAGCAGAACGGCAAAAATAGACAACCGGCGGAAACCCAAGAATGGCCAAATCGGAGTCGACGAGAAAGAGAGAGAAAACAAGGCCAACTAAGGGAAAAGGAGAGAAAATCTGGAACGGCCAAAGAGGGATGGACAAAGAAAGAGAAATCCGGTGGTAAGAGAGAGAAATCCGGCTAGACAGCACGAGAGAGAGAAACGAACAGTGAAATCGTGAGACAAAGAGATGGGTGAGACTGTGAAACGGTGAAAGTAGGGGTTGTGTGAAACAACGTAGAGAAGAAACTCGGTGAAGCATCAGAAAGAACTCAACGTATTTTCAGATTTCTTCAAGAGAGGTTAGGAAGCGTTACGGTGAACTTCTAAGCGGTAGTGGAGCAGCCTTTCAATTCAACAGAGGCAAGACAAGTTAGAAGAAGGGTAGACACAATAAGTGACACTCTTTGTATTGTACTTGCTTAGTAATTGCAGTAGTGAAAGGAGCAAAGATTAAGACATCTATTGTAACTGGAATTCTCAAGTATAGTGGATAGTCTCGGTAAAGGAGAGTCCCTATCACCGTGGATATACGTCACATTGACGGAACCACGTAAATCTCGTGTGTCCTTAATTTGCTTTACGTTCTGTGTTTTGAATTGAGTTGTGAATGCAGCTAAAGTATCAGCCAACCCATAACCTAACGAAGACCTAAACAAGAACATTCGAATTGTCTATTAGGCAAGGTGTTTGAAAGGTGACTTTGGGGACTATTGTGATTAGTAGGTAGCAATAGATCTACCTTAATCGAATTTGAGAAAGAGTTCACTTTGAAGAAGAGGTTAAAGTTGTTCACTTACCTGTGAATTGCGAATTGTGGTGATACTGATTCACCCCCCCTCTCAGTATCACAAACTAGTAGATCTTTAGGGAGAAGTCGGGAACTTCACATGCTATGGCTACTGTCTGCATGCGTTGTTGCTATTCGTTGCGTTGCTTTGATGTCCGCATGCGCTGCTGTTAGTATCTATGCGCGCTGCTACTGTCTACACATGCTACTCCTGCTGTCCACACACGTTGTTGTTGTCCATGCACTTTGCTGCTTCTATCTACACCCGTTGCTGCTGTCTGCACACATCACTGCTGCTATTCGTGCACACTGTTGCTATCTACTTGCACCGCCGGTGCTATCCACGTATGCTGCTGTTGTCTACTCATGCCATCGTAGTTATTTAAGCGCATTGCTGCTGTCTACTCGCGTTGTGGCTACTATCCACATGCATTGCTGTTGTCTGCTCACATCGCCGTTGCTATCTGTGCATGCTGCTGCTGCTATCCGTATATGCTGCACCTACTGTCTGTACGCGCTGTTACTTCTATTCGCATGCACTGCTGCTGCTCTCCCTGTGCGTTACAACTATTTTCTTGGGCCCCTGCTGCTCTCCTCGAGCGTTAGTTATTGGTGTAGGACCCTTCTACTGCTACTCCACCACCTAACGATTACTATTCCATCTCTTGTTGGCTGCTTGTCACGGACATACGAATTTCACTCACGACCGTGCAGCACTTAACTTTCCCTATGCCCTTCATAGAAGCTAAGTCAGCCTTCCCCCTTGGATAGTGAAGAGAGAGTAAAGCACCATAGAAAACACAAGAGAGAATGATGAGAGAAAGGAAACACTATATTATGTTTGAGAGAGAGTGCAAGTAAATTAGATGCCTTCCACCCTTAAGGCTAATCCCCTTTATATACAACTCTACCTCCTAAATGGATGGTTGGGATTCATCTAATCTAATGGCTATAATCAAGGTTCTAGAGAATTCTACAAAGATTTTTACAAGTCTACATAATCAAGAGAATTCTAGAATAGGGTAGAATGTTCTAGGGTCCTAGTAGCCTCTTCATCCTTCAAGATTTTACTAGTCTCCTCTAGAACATTCCAAGCATGTTGCTCCACCTCTTACCAGTTATTGCTCTACCTTCTGTCAGCTGCTGTTCCTTTTTTCTTTCTTTCTTTGGCCAATTACCTTGCTACTTCTCCTTGATGGTTGCTACACTCTCCTTGTTCAACTACCTTGCCTTTTTTCCTTGATGGCTACTACACTCTCCTTGGTCGGCTGCCTTACCTTCTCTTCTTGGTGGTTGTTGCACTCTTCTTGGCCGGCTGCCTTGCTCTTCCTCTTGGTCGACTACTGCTGTACCTCCCTTAGCGGTTATCTTCTTTGCCTTGGTCGATCACTCTTTCCTTTGGTGGCTGCCTCTCTCTTTGCCATTGACCCTCTCCTTGCCTTTAGGTTTGCCATTCTCTCTCCTTTTGTCTACTTTCTCAAAATTCTATAGCACACACCTTTTTTTTACAAGACGCATAGGGGTATTTATAGAGCCTTGAGATTAAGGCTACACGATCATCAATGGTCATCGTTAATTTCCACATGTTGCTTTATAATTAACGACCAGATTTGAATCTTAAAATTTAAGATCAATGGTCAACATTGACTTCCTAAAATTTAAGGTCAATAGTTAATGGTTAATCTTGACTCCTAAAATTTAAGGTCACGGTCAACATTGACTCCTTAATGTCAGGGTTGACCTGTCATCATCGGTTTCTCTTAATGACCTCACTACATCTAAATAGTATTCATAATATCAAATCAACACATATAACCGTGTGAGATGGTGTTGACAACAAATCAAACATTAGCTATCAAAGATAGGCTCAACAATTCCTTAAAATTAGAACTTAAATTGAATTAAATTATAATTATTACAAACTAAATGAACTACTTATTACTGTTACAATGATATTCCAACTTTTTGGCAAGAAGGACAATAAAATCAAAACCTTAACCATATCATCAAAATTTATATTCATTGAACTCAATTAACTAGAAATTAAATTGAACTTATTTATATAATCTAAAACAAAAGTATCATTTTTTATCTTTATATTGAGTACTTTTTTTTATCAAATATATATTGTTGGAAGTAGATAGCTTTTTGTATTTATGAGTTAATGTTCTTATCAATCTTATGGTTGTTTCTTCGTTTGGAGATTAAAAGTAGTATTTCAACTTAGCATCAATTAAAAGATTTTTAAGGTTTATTAATTCAGCAATTTTGAGTTTTTCATGTTTAGTGATTATGGTTTCTTACCTAAAAAAGGCTAATGTTTTTTTTAGTTAAAAATAATCTTGCATTTGCATATTTTGTAAATTAAAATTCATGCTATTAAAATTGTCAATTCTCTCGCTTTTTCTTATTCAAATATCTTCACTCTTATTACCTTTTTGGCCTCCTTAAGACAAAATCTGTAATGTTAATTGTTAGGAAACAAGATATTCAAAAAAAAATATCTTCACTTTTTTTTTTCTTACTAGTTTTGTATTTTGAATTTTATTCTAAGATTTCTAGTCTATTTTTAATGTTGGCTAGATGAAATACTTAGAGTGTTATGATTGACAATGGCACTCATGGTTAAGTGGTTAAAGATACTAATTTGTTAGAATTTGACTAAACAAAAATTGATGAGAAGAGAAGGTGGATTGTATTATGACCTAGTTCTTAACTTACAGCCCTCTCTTTTTCAAAATACGGTGGAGTATGTGATAATGACTTTTAGCTTCTAGTGTTTAGATTTTGGGTGCATGATGTAATAATTTACTATTAGCGGTGAGGCTTGTTGGTGCGTCTTTTTTATGAGCCGGGCAATGCAATTTTTATTTATTTATTTTTATATATATTTTTCAAATTTTTTTTTTTTATGAATTACTGCCACTTACCTACTGAAAAAAGGGTTTTAAAAGTCGGGTTGCAATTCCTCTTGAGACGTTTCGCACGGCATTATGTTGTTGTGGGTTGGGCCTTTCTTCCTTTTGCACCTTCCCCCATCCTTTTCTTTCTTTTCCCTCTTTTTTTTTTTTTTTTCGGTTTATCCTTTCCTTTTGTTTTCAATTTATGAATAAATAAATAAATAAGAATTTCTTACGTTTACCTTTTGCTTTGAGCCCTAAGATATTCCTTCTCGCTCCCTCGTCGATCTGTCAGAAGTTGGAACATCGAGGTAGGCGATGGAAGTGGATGCTACAAGTACACTGCTTGACTGACTACAAGTCGAAGAAAGATTTGCTTGCTTTCTCGCTGGTCTATTCTGGTATCAAGCGGACAGCTATTTTCGCCCCTCTTTTCCTCGATACCTTTCCCTTTTAAGAGCGTTTCCATTTTCCATATGCCTTTTGTCTTCCTTTTTTTAAAAAAAAAAAAATTTTTTATACTTTCGTTTCAAGCCTTTAACTAGAGGCTTGTTATATGGTTGGTTACTTAATTTGGCCTTTTCCCCTTCTTGTTAAAGTCGTTTCTTTTTTTCTTTTTTTTTTTTTTCTTTTTAACTGAAATCGGCCGTCGCATTTTTTTTTTCCTTGTTGCAGAGGCATTTGATCCAACCAGACTCGATGGACCAGGCAAGCAATTGGGTGGTTAACAAATTGATTTTAATTGATTGCTTCTTTCTTTTTCTAGTGTTTGACTGAGATTGCAATGCTGAAATGTTGGTTTTACAGTACGAGAAAGTAGAAAAGATTGGTGAAGGAACATATGGAGTGGTCTATAAGGCTCGTGATCGTGCGACCAATGAGACCATAGCTTTGAAGAAGATCCGGTTGGAGCAGGAGGATGAGGGTGTCCCGAGCACTGCTATCAGAGAGATTTCTCTCTTGAAGGAGATGCAGCACGGTAACATTGTTAGGTAGGTATGCTTTTATTTGGAATTTTGCTTTCCATCATGTAAGCAAAAGCATTCAATTCCACTTCACCTACTCTTTGTTTGGTGTCAGTTGCATCTTTCCAGACTGGAGAATAAACTTTTACTGACTCAAAAGGGGTTAATCTTCTTCAGTGTGATGGGAATTTGATCCAATTATTGGGAATTTTGATCATTAGTCTTGAGTCTTGGAGTTGAGATGTTGATTACCTAATCGGGGGTCTTTTTGGGAACATTCAGAGGTGTTTTTATTGCTTTCAAATTGATCACCTAATCTGCTTGCTCTCTGGTGTCAAAATGATGACCCCAGAATTCATTCTTTATGCATAGTCTGCTGTGCTTTATGCCATTTTTAAAGGACTAAAGGTTTTCCAAACTGTTTATGTAGGTTCTATTGTTACTTGTTTGTTATATTTTTTTCATCACTTTTACACTATTCATTGACTTTGTAGTTATCTAGCATCATTTGAGATCATAGCTTCTTCCTGAAATGATACCCAGTGTATTATTCATTCAATGGTATCCTGGAAGCTTACCCTTGATTGGGTGGCTTGTCTACCATCTGCTTCCCCTCCCAAGTAATATATTTGGTTTGCTGAACTGGATCCCTTAAGTTGTTTGGTAACTGCAACTACTGTATAGGCTTTGCTGTTTAGTCTTTCTTGCCAGTGCATATTGTATTTTTCTCAGTCTGTAGCAGATTATCTGATTGACATTCTGGGCAAAAAGATTGCAGGATGTAGTGCACAGTGAAAAACACTTATACTTGGTTTTTGAGTATCTTGATTTGGATTTGAAGAAGCATATGGATTCTTGTCCTGAATTTTCCAAGGATCCATGTCTGGTAAAGGTGAGAGCGAGATTTTTAATCCTGTGGAGTTCATAAATGTGTTTCTTTTTTTAAGAATGATGCTGTTATATATGTAAACAGTCAGCATTCAGTTTAACTTGAGCTAGAAACGTATTGTCATTAGGATGCCTGAAAGTATAGGCAATTTAATTCTTCAAGCATTAAGAAAAGCCAATGTTATTTCATCCCTAGTGGATGGATATCAATGTTCTACTAAATTGACAGGGTGCATCATTCATTGTAACTTTCAAGTGTGACTGACAATTGCATGGGTGATGATTGGTTTATTATTTTATTTCATTTGCAGACTTTCCTCTATCAAATTCTGCGTGGCATTGCTTATTGTCATTCTCATAGAGTTCTTCATCGAGATTTGAAGCCACAGAACTTGCTTATAGATCGCCACACCAATGCGCTGAAGCTTGCAGACTTTGGACTGGCCAGAGCATTTGGTATACCTGTCAGGACATTTACGCATGAGGTATCAATATGTGCTGATTTTGTTTTCTCTTTTGTATGCCTGCATCTTTTTCACTATTACATGGTGAAAGCTCAACTCCTTTTCAATTCAAACTAGTAAGTTGATGAAAAACATGCTGTCGAAAGGATTTACTTGTTGATGCCAAAACCATGTGCCTCTTCCATCTTTCTTTTTTTTTATTGGTTTTCAGTTTTCTGGATCACTGTCATTTCTTTAGTGACAACCACACAATCTTACTGCACTTGAAAAGTTTGGTGGATTCAAACCTCAAAGGTGGGGAACAGAAATTAGTGTGTTTTTCTGTAATCTAGATGTTCTAAGGCAGCTACTTAAATATGTGCCTTAGGGCTGCTTGGAATTCAGGCAAAGAACTTTGGAACTTTGTATTCTGATTTGGTCAAATCATCATCTGTGTTCGTAGTTTTGTCAATTAATTGTGTTAAGGAAAAATTACTATAATAATAATAATAATCAAATCTGTTCCTTCTTCCTCTCACTCTCTTGTCCTCATGCATTTGTGTTTGTTTTTTTCAGCCTTTTTGGACATTGACAAAGCAATTTAATTTAACATAATATCCATGCAGTGAATCTAGAAATCACCTTAAATAATAATGAATCAACATATCATGGCTATCTTCTCTATCCTTACAAAATAATGAAATAACAGTCACAATCACCAATAAATGGATATGCATGACATATTGTTTTAGCTACAAACATTTTCAATTATTTCATGGTTGCTTTGTCTGAGCAAAACTGGTTTTTCTCCTCAGGTGGTGACCCTGTGGTATAGAGCACCAGAAATTCTTCTCGGATCTCGCCATTACTCCACTCCAGTTGATGTTTGGTCGGTGGGATGTATATTTGCTGAAATGGTGAACCAGCGGCCATTGTTCCCTGGGGACTCTGAAATTGATGAACTTTTCAAGATTTTCAGGTGTTACAGCTTCTAAATTATAATTTGAATTTTTTTTTTTCATAACATTGTAAACCCATTCTTCATCTTTTTTCTACATTCCTTTACAGCTGTGTTTATATTATTGCTAGTGAGGATTCATGAGAGATCAGAAAAATGAATATGTGTTAGCATGAGATGAAGGATTAACCTTGTAATCTGTAATCTGCTGCACATAAAGTTTGTCTGGGTTAACCTATGAATTCACTAATTTTGATTTTTGGGTAGCTTCTCAAATTTTAATAAATTTTTCTTGGTTTGAATTCTATTCAAAAGTAGAAAACTTGGTTGAAGAAACTGTTTCTTTGTTAGACTGTTGGTAATCAAACCTCATGAAGGGACCAGACCTATGACACAACTTCATTCTTGTGGAAGGTCAGGTGTATATCAGTGTGCCTTGATGTCATGATTTAAGATTTATGATTTATTTTACTTAGTTCCAATTGTAATTTTCTTGTAACGGCACTTGTAACATTTTCAGTTTTGTTGTGTAAAACTTTTTATCAAAGATGAACTGTTGGGATCTAAATTTTCATTTTATAGTTATTTAATTCCCCTTGGATTACCATAATACAGTGTTGTGAGACGAAAGGGGGCTGGCTGGTCAAATTGGAAAAATTGGGAACTGGTTAGACGTGTGGTTCTATTCAGCCATAAAAATTGGAAAAAGTCAAAACCAAGTTGAAACAGAAAAAAACTGTGAAAATCAGCTTGATTGCTAGTCTGATCGGTTTTGACATAAAAATATCAAAAACTATAATTTGGCCCATGAGCTTTGTATAACTTATATTTGAGTTCTAAATTATTCAAACATTCAATTGGCTCATGAATTTTACCTAAACTTGTAATTTCATTATTCAAACTAAAATTTAATATATAATCATATCTGACTACGTTCATTGTTAATAACCTTTAAATTTAACCATTAAAATGATTTTTAGTCAAATATATCTTATATAATTGCTTATATATATATATATTAGTAAATATCAGTTCAACTCCCGTTGTATTAGTTGAACCAATTAACCCTTGACTTTTTGGCTTTTTTGGTTCGGTTCTTACAATATTGCTACAATAGTGTTGACAGGGAAAATAAAGGGGAAGTTAACTCGAAGACAGTTATGCTACTTTAAACTGTGATGATTGGTTCAGCCTAAGGCCAATAGGAGCCATTCAGAACCAAGTCCCAACCCCTGACATTCATAGAGTTGCTCTTGGAATTGCTAAAATTTAATGCTTTGTGTCCTTCACATTTCTGTATGCATGTGAGCTGACTTTTCTTTCCCACTTCTCACTAGTATATTGTTCTTGGTTGAACTCCATTAACCACAAGTAGAATTGGCTGCTTTAGTGAGGAGGGGATTGGTTGGCTGCTTTGGAAACGTAAATTTGTTTTTTAATGTTTTTGTTTGGCCTTCTGTCTCCTGATAAATAAAAGAAAACAATGTTTATTTTGTAAGAATTGATGCAAAAAGGGAAATAGAACTTGTTTGGTTTTATAAAAGAAAATCAATTTGTGGTCTTAATTACATCACACACCATGATAGACTCATCAAAACCAACATTTAGTCTCTCAAATCTTTTTTTTTCTGTTGTTACTTTGTTGTTTTATTTTCATTTTTCCAAGTTAATGATTATCCTACCTGTAGAAAGCTTTGGTCAAGTATATTTGCACAGTTGTACCAGAGCATTTCCTATTTGATGATGTCATTTTGCAAAATTCTGCAGTCATTTCTTTTTCCTTGTTGCATTAGTAAATTCATCCGATACGTTTTTCTTTTTCAAGAAATAGTTCTCTTTTTATTATCAAAGGTTAAACAGCTAGGAACTATTTTTCTACTTGAAAGGCATCTAAATTGTACTTGTGATGGAATTTAGTGCTTTTAAGGTGCCGAGTCTGCGCTGTATTTGAAAATTAATGTTGGTTTGGTCTTGTGTTTGTTAGTGGTGCATGTAAAAGATTTGGAACAGTTATTTCCAACTTAATGGTTAATTTAGCTGTGCGTTGTGTTATCTCCATTTGAAAGTCATGAAGGCATATGCCATGCATGTAGTTGGTCTGTTACAGTGCTTCTCAATATATTCATTACATTGCTTGTTCCACAATTTGTTTTTTGTTTTTTTTTTTGGTGTGTAGAATCATGGGTACTCCAAATGAAGATACATGGCCAGGAGTGACTTCTTTGCCTGACTTCAAGTCTGCCTTCCCAAAGTGGCCTCCTAAGGTCACACATCATTATCTAGTAATGCATTATTTATACTTGTTTTCTTCCAGAAAACTCAGGCTTATTTTCTACGTGGCAGGACTTGGCAACTGTTGTTCCCACTCTTGAACAAGCTGGTGTTGACCTTCTTTCTGTAAGTTCCAAATGTGATAGTTTTACCAGCCTGATCTCTCTCTCTCTCTCTCTCTCTCAAGCACAATGTTGTTTGGTTCATATGCAGAAAATGCTCAGCTTGGATCCCAGCAAAAGAATTACAGCCAGGAACGCTCTTGAACATGAGTACTTCAAGGATTTCGGTTTTGTGCCTTGATTTCATTTCTCATCTTCCAGTCTAAGCAAAACCCTATTTGACTTTATAAATTGCTGATTGCATCAGAAACTTGAAAGCAGCTTTCCTTGCAATTTGCTATCCATTCACTTTGTTGGTTTGAACAGCGCAATCATCTTGGGATTTGTCGAACATTTGTTTATGGTTCTTCCTTTTTGCTAATGCCCCTATTGTTCACTTCTTGTCTTCCTTATTGTGTGGAATGGGAGCCAACAAAAATAACCAGGAAACATCTGTATATGGGACCAAAATATATTGCACTAGAGGTTGTGCATGACTTAACCGATCAGATGCCTCAAAATTATGCTCATTGTCGGCGGTCAATAGCTCAAGGGAATTTTTATATTTTTCGGTGTCTTATTGAATACTTTCGGAGGCAGCTTACCATATTTTGGGCACATGAGTGTGTTTTGTTTCACCCCTTTTCTTTAATAGAAAGATAAAATTGTCATTAAATCAACTTGAATTCTTTGCATTCCCATTGGCAAGTTGCCCACATGAATTTGGAATCGGATGTCAACTGACCCAACGGACTTCTTTGGCGCAATGCTGTGCCGACTGTCCTAGGAAAGCGTCTCGAGCCAGGGAGTTTGCAGGCGTGGGGAGTGCCTGAGCAGCAGCTAACGTTCCAAGAATGAAGCAGATGTTACAGCCTGGTTGCCATATCAATTGGTCGCGTCCAGAAAAATTGGGTACTAATCGGATTTATAATTTGGCCCCTTTAAAGCACCGGCATTGGGTATAACTGAAAATGGTCAAATTGTCGAATTAGGTAAAAATCGTGAAAATTGGTTGGTTAAACCGATTTTGCCTTAAATTTACAATCCAAAATTTGGTGCCTAAAGTTTATCAAAGGTGTAATTAATTCAAAAGCTTCGTCTAAACTTGTATTCTAGCCATTAAAATTAAAACTTAAAATATTTGCTTTTGTTAGTTATCATTCTATTTAACCATCAGTAATGATATTTAGTCGAAATATTATATTTATGATAAATAAGTAATATAATGATCAGCAAAAATATATATTTTCATTAAAATTTGATTAAATTTTAAGATTAATATAAAAAATAATATTAATTTTACTTTTTCTAAAAGAAATTATCACGAACCTTGTTATAATTTGAAAATTGTAAAATTTTTTTTTGTCATAATTATAACACAACCGTTTAAAAAATAATGACATGACTTTTTAAAGTGTAAAAAATATTAAATGAATAAAAATAAAACAATGACTGAAATTTACGTACTTAATTTTGTTATTATTTAAATTTTAAAATTTTAATTTATTTAATTTTAAAAATTTTATAATTACTAATAATTGCTGATTTCTAAAACGAATTATGCTAAAAAAGTTAAAAAAAAAAAAGGCCCTTCACTCTCTCGCCGCCCCCCCCCCAAAAAAAAAAAACTATAGAATCATAAATTAAGCACTGTGAAATAAACATAAATCGTTTTTCCTGGGCTTAGGGAAGAGGAGTGACAGGGGCCGGTGGCACAGAAAAATAATAAACACAAATTGTTTTATTTTTATTTTTTAAGCTATTATTTGGAAAAGTCTTCCAACAGAGGTTTGTTTGGTTTTTTGAGAAAAAAGAGGGTACTTACAAAGAAGTGCAGAAAATATAACACAAGCTTGGTTCACGAGCTGCAATAGCGAAGATCAACAGTGAGGACCCGCATCATTATCTCTACTGATAGATTGGGATTCCTACTCAGAGTCCAAAGATAATAGCGATAGCACCGGATTGGGCTTCAGTAACACCGATTGCAAGCGACTTCCGGTCCTCCTCTCTCAACTCAGGTCTTTGCTTGATCTTTTAGTTTGTGAAACATGCCCTTAACATATATCGTCGGGTGACTTGTAGATATGTCCATAATTCGAGTTCTGTATTGCTTGCACAGCTATAAATAGAATTGGAAATTGGTGAAATGCCTGAATTCTGTGGTTCAAGCATGCTGCTTGCTCTTCCTGATGATGTGTTTGCCATTGTATCTCGATTCCTTTCACCGAGGGACCTTTGTAATCTCAGTCTTAGCTGCCAGTGTTTATGTTTTCTTGTGGCGTCTGAGAAAGTTTGGCTTGCCCAATCTGACATGGTAGGAATTTTGCCTCTTCGTGACCTCATTGAGTGGCGAAAAGGGGTGTCATCATATAAGGCACTTTGCCGCTTCCTTGTTAGCGTGAAGCCATTAATTGGAATATGGGTTCACCAAAACCCTGAGCTTGGTAATGTAGTATATGCCATGCCTGGTTTTATATCTGTTGTTGGCTGCCGGATAATACCACAAGAACTCGGCCCTTTAGGAATTGAAGGTGGTCCCATTCTATGGGCACCTGTGTTTGAGATAATAGGTGATCTCGATGGTTCTACATTATTTTTCCTGCATGGAAGAGAGAAGGAAGATGACTTGATATATCCTGGTGTAGTTAAATCTGTTGAGAGGAATTGCAATGTGCTATTGCTGGAGGTTGACCCTAGCCAAGTCAAAAGTGGGAATAAATTATCACATAATAAAAGCTTTGCTTATGTCTCAGACATAGCGGTATCAGGAAAACCTTGTATGACAAATAGTGGATTGTTGATGTCACAAGGGTTGTCTGGGGAATGTGAGGCTAAGCTACCCTTTAGCCACTTAGCTTTTGGTGACAGAAGAAAATTGATTGAGGCAGTAACTAGCCAAGTTCGTCAGAAGGTACCCGATTCAGTAAATGGACCTCTATTTCCTCGGTTGAGGAATGATGAAGAGAACTTTCAGAAAGATATAGCACTCTTAATTGAACGAAGATTGCTGCTTCTGAAAATGTGTGTGATTGGTGGGGGATGCATTGATTGGAAGGCAGTTCCTGAACTTCCATTTGATCCTACCCAATTGCAATTGTGTGAGAACAGAAGCATGGGTAGTTCAAGTGGGTTTCAGGTTTCTCTGGATCTGGGTGCTGGTAACAGGCAGTCCATTGTGAAGAAGACCTTTGGTGGGTACTTTAGGGCCAGCCTTAGACAGATTTGGGGAAAGTCTCCTTCCTTTAATGGTAGCCGTGCACTTTCAACGAACAGTTCTTCTAGCAGTGAGAATAAGTATGCACAGCTTCTTGATTTTTTAAAGTCAGGTGATCCAATAGGATTGTCAATACGTGCCTCCTCAGTGAGGTTATCTTCTTATCGAGCATGGCCAAATATGCACGATAGTAGGTTTGCTCTATACAAGTTACCCATGAAGGTTCCAACTGCTGAACAAGAGTATGCTGGTTTGTGGGGTGGGACTTTTGGATGGCCTCCTGGGAGGCCTGCAGAAGACAAGCCTGGAAAAGCTTTGTTCTTGTTTTTGATCTCTTATGAGGAGTCTGAGGGACAGAGACATCTAATTGCTACCAAGATATTGGAAGGCACGCATTATGTTCTCCATCCAAATGGCTCAGCAATGTTTATTGTAAATATTGACGAGCCTTCCCAGGATCTGTTTCCTTGGGGTGCTGATGGAGATTCAACTCCTGTAATTGTTAAGCATGCTTTTGCAGGACAGGGTATTGCAAATGGGTATGGTTTTAGGTATCCTAATTCAAAGCCAGGTTCATTCTTTGTACTTCAAACTGGTGTTCTTGCATTTATTTGGAAGGAGTCTAGGGCTGTCTTAACCATGCAGAGACTAAACCTAGAAGAGCTTTTGAAGAAAGGAGAGCGGGTTCCTGCTTTACCTCCAATTACCAATTTTTCATACTTGACCAAGTCCTACTCAAATGTCTTTGCTGGTTTCTCAAATGCCTCCCCCTGTTTGTCTTCACCAAGGTTTGCTCTCCATTTTTTTCTGTTCAATATTTCTTAATTTTATGATGCTATTTTATTAGAGGGTGAGGCATGGCACAAGGATGTGTGATAGATGTTTCTTATGCATCTCTGTCAAATTGGAAACCTCGAGTGGGGATGCCCTTAGACTATTTTATTTGGGCAGTGAACAAGTGTATTAGTTAAGCTTCATCTCAGGTTGGCTTGTTTATTGAATTTAGCTGACTAAGCAACATTGTTTCTTTAGCTTCAACTTTCTTAGATTTTCTCTTTCTTTGTTTTTTTTTTTTTTAAATTTATTTTATCATATGAAGTGATTGGTGATTAGTGTAGGGTTGTAAATGAGCAGATGTGTTCACAACAAGTTTGGTGGTTTTGTTCAATGAGAGTTTGCTCAAAGTCTCATATTAAAACTTGTTTAATGAACAATCTAGGCTAAAGGCTCAACTTGTTTAAGTTTGTGAACAACTCGTTTAAAAATCATCTAAAACTTGTTTTATAGATTTATTAAAAAGCTTTAGTATGTCATTCAAATATGTGCGGTGGGCACTAGGATGCCCTCTTTTATTTATAATTATAAATTAAAAATTAACACTTATTTTTTTAATTAGTTAGTTTTATTAAAATAAAATTTTTAATTTCAATTACTTCTGATAACACTATGAAGTTAAACAAACTGTTCATGAAAAGAGGCTTAACTCGGCTTTCCTCTTTAGCTAAGTAAGCCAAACTTGAATATGCCAAAACTCGGCTTGGTTCTGCTTGTTTATATGGCCTAGTGATCAGGTGTGCATTTGCAGATGTCTCATCCAAATAATCACCCATCTTCTTGTAAGTGAGATTCTTGGTATCTTGGGGAAAAACTTGATTCCATGTGGGTCTGCCTCCCATTTTTTGTAGGAAAGCTGCAGCTTAATTATCTAAACCAGTATATTTGGCCAAGATACAAACTTTTCCCCTTAGGTGGAAATAGAAACCAAGAGTTCTGGATGTGTTGTTATTTACAATTTCAAGTGTAATTCAGCTGATTGTTATAAACTTTTCATTTAGAGATATATCTATCATCATAAGGTGCACTCTTTGTTTCTGTTTGACAGGAAAAGACACATATAGGACATTCAAGTTCAACCTTGGAACTCAAACACATAGTGCAGCAATTTATGTTGCTCTTATGAGCTTTGTTGTTATGTTCATTGATGACTGGCTTCCTTTCTCTCAGCTCACGTCATGATCAAGTGTGCTCTGGTGCCAGTTACTTTCGCAATAAATATTTCTATTGGATGATAAGGTTGAGTGTTTTTTGTTGGCCTTTTGTGCAAGATTAAGTTTCATATTATGTGGATAACAAACAAGCATCTAAATTAAAACTTTGGGTGTAGTATTCAACCAATGAGAGCTTAATGTTAAGGTGTATATGTATAAGTGCATTGGATTATAGAAAGTTTGAGATGCAATGGTCCCCTACTTTTTGTTTTGTGTTCACTTTGTGTTGTAGCATTTGATTTGAGGTTATGCCATCTTTCTCATCCTTGCACCTCCACCCATCTGAACGGTTCCTTGTTTCATAAATTTTATTGCAATTCGGTTGCACAGAAGGCTTAGGAGTGTTATTTTATGATTAGTTTACCTTGTCCATTAAAAAAAAAAAATAAAAACAGAATGTTATTTTCTAAGGAATATATAGACTAGTGTCACAAGGCCGTTACCCTCTCCCCAAAAGGTAACCTGTTGGGGTGTGCAGCGTCCACGTTTATAAGGTCCAGGGATCCTCTTCTCCTTTCCGATGTGAGATTTCATCACATTCTTTCCCACCGAATCCATCGATGTCCTCGTCGTGGACCAGAGCCCACCTGCCTACTTCCGAGCCTAAAGTGCTTGGCGGCGAACATCGGATTCGGGTCGGGGCAGCTCTGATACCATTTTGTCACGGGGCCATTACCCTTTTCCCAAAAGGCAACCTACTGGGGTGTGTAGCGCCCACGTTTATAAAGCCTAAGAATCCCCTTCTCCTTTCCGATGTGAGATTTCGTCACACTAGGCTGGGCTGGGTTCGATAAAAGCAAAATCCAAAACTAGACTCAAAGAAAAGAAAACGAATTTCAAAGAAAAGGAAAATCAAAAGCAAGCGGGAAAGAGAAGACTTGAAAGACAAATAATAATATAATAAAAGAGGAAGTGAGAGAAAATAAGTTTAGTTCACTCTATAATTAGAAAAAGAAAGTTAGCAACAAATATGTTTTGTGTTCTTGAATAAATAAAAATGACCAAACTACAATTTTAAAATTCAACTCCCTCAATTAACCCAAAAAGAAGATACTCTTTTTCCATAGAGAACAGATGATAATAGGAATAAGACTTAACTATTCAAGAGTATTTTATTAAAAAACTACAAATACAAACTTAAAGTGTACCCTAAAATTAATCATAGTCGATGAGTTTCTGATTTAATTACAGATTGATGCTTAAACTATCAAATCAATATTCATTAATTTAATATTAGTTATGAAAATTTTATTAAACATATTTGGAGAGTTCAATTTTATTAAAGAAATCTACTTGTAAACTAATAAATAACCTTGGGGATAAGTTATTTCTTACTAGTTCAATAATGCAAAGGGGCTAGCACCTAAGAGGAAGCTACAAGGAATGATGGTTTGGACATTGTTTGGGTATCAAACTTGCAAACTATTTGAATCCATGATAGCGAGTGATCAAATACACCTCCTAACGGACTCAATGGGATGGTAATAATTTGGTAATGGGGCTATTATATAAGGATGCAATAGTGTGTGGATCAATGAGTAAGCCATGGGAACTGAGTTGTAGGATCAATCATTGGCTTCTTAGAGCACATAGATGCTTGATTTGTTGTTGTATTAAATGCAAGATGCTAAGATTGAGTCACTTTGCTAAAGTGTTGTTGGGAAGGTCCAAAATCTTTAACTAATCAAGTGTTTATTGTAGGATTTGAGACAAGCTGTTTAACATTCATGTTGAGTTATGATGATGGGTGGATCAAAGGTCCTTTTAACTTTTGATTCTAGTGTAGATATGTTGGAGGAACTTGATGTTAATAAGGTGTGTTTGCATCATATGTTTATGAGCTTGATACCTTGGTCTTTATATTGAGTTAGTATGGATCAGTAGGTGTAGGCATGGATTGAGGGTTTGCCTTTGCAAGCATGGTTAGGGGACTTTTGTCATGTCTAGTGGAGAAGTGGAGAAGTGAGGCGTGTACTTGGGTATGGATGTACCATTCAATCAAAAAGATTGATTAGATCACTATTATTTCCAAATAGACTGGTTGGATCACTACTTTTTCCAAATGCACATTAAGTATGTAGTTGATATTCCACTTGTAGTGGTTGTGGAAATCGATGGACATCTTTTTTATCATACAATTTGACTAGATTGATTTGTTGAAGATATGTCATTAAGGAAATGGACGGTGGCTAAGGTGCCCCTACGATCCATGGGGAGTGAGTCTAGAGATGATATCTTGTTAGTGGCTTCAATAGATGTTTATCCATCTAGCCTTGGCAAGATGGGTGGTATTAGACAAAGGATGGCTTGGGCTAGGTTTTAACTTCCTAGTGACAGAGAGGCTACACCTTTTGGGCCTAATAGGAGAGAAGGCCCAATATCATATGCTAGGAAAAGATAGGCTAAGTACCAAGATGTGCCCATTGGTGGCTTGTTTAGTCAAGGGCATAGTTGGGAGGCAAATATGGGATTGGGCATAGGATGAGATCCATTACTTGTTAAGTCAGTGGAAGGTAATTTTTATTAAGGGCCAATTATTACAGAAATTATAGGCAATCAAAGTAGCCCATACACTATTAAACCTTTGAACCATAATTCGATATATAACTTAGGTTCTACAAGGGGATCAATACAGGTAATGTTAGATTGAGCCCTTAACTAAGTTATGGAGGACATCATTGGCAATCCTTTAAAGATTGGGGAGGGAGTTGCTCAAAGGGTAACATTGGTCACTAATGTTGATGGTGGTGGCGAGTAGAGGAAGGGCTCTTATGTAGCAGGTCAATTTGGTAAATGAGGGTCACAAGAGGTTTGTAAAGCTTTAGAAGAGGAACCTAAGGAGGCTTAGCGAGGAAAGTCTTTAGGCATCTCTAAGGCAAGAAAAGGAGGAGAGAGGTCTATAATGAATTTAATGGTGAGCTTGTTAATGAGAAGAAAGGGTAGACCAACAAGAAGAAAAGGGTGAGGCAGAGTAGGTTTTATGGCTAGGTTGACTTGGTCTAGGCATAGCTCATTTAAGCCTAAACAATGGGTTGCTGATGCAAGAGGATGACTCAATTTAAAGAGGGATAACTTTCTAATGAGACAATTTGATTTCATAATGATGTGCTTTGGCAAGAGGTAACACACATTCTTAAACTAGGTTAAAAGATGGATTTGAAGGTTACCATTAGAGAGGAGACAACTCATTATAGGTTGGTAACATTGGAAGAGGATAGGCTGTTTGATAAGTGTCATTCGAGACTAGACACACAGTAAGGGTTTATCACTTCTTTTATGATTATATGTTTTATTAATGCTAGAGATTTAGGATAGTCTACAAAACAAAGAGTCATCTTGTTGTTCCCACAGTCTTGTATGGGTTGTAATTGTTGTCAACTAGATTTAAGTGTGCAAGCAGAAGTGGCTCATTCAAGCGTTCAAGGGATGAGTTTTTAGTAGAAAGAAAGGTGCAAGAAAAATAAATTAAGAAGGAGGATAATGCTAAATTTTGAATGGAACAGTAATATAAAGCCACATAGAGGGGCAAGAAAGGAAATTTGTCGTAGCTCCAATAAACCCTACTAGGGTTTGCATGGAACAGTAATATGAAGCCACATGGAGGGGCAAGAAAGGAAATTCGCCGTAGCTCCAGTAAACCCTACTAGGGTTTGCATAGAAGGGAGTATAATATATAAACCGGTAGAGCAAAGAAAAAATTGTGTGTGAAAACCAGATCACCGGGAGAGCCAACGTGAAAACCAGACCACCGGGAGAGCCAATGTGAAAACCAGGCCACCGTGAGAGAAAAAAAAAACGTTGGAGAGAAACGAGAGAGCACACCATCGTCAGAGAAACAGCCACCACCGTAAGAGAGAAACACACACCACCGGGAGAGCAAACCAGAACACACCACAAGGAGAGCAGATCAAAACGGACCACCCGATGAGAAGACAGTAGACCTGGTATCCATGAGACCACCCAGAAGAGAAGACAACAGACCAGAATGTGAGATGTGAACCAGAAAAACCAGAAGCATGAGGTGGCTGAGAAATGTGAACCAGAAAAACCAGAAACAGGAGGCAGGCCGAGAAACTTGAACCAGAAAAACCAAAAGTGGGAGGCAGGCTGAGAAACGTGAACCAGCAAAACCAAAAGCGTGGTGCAGGCCAAGAGACGTGAAACGACAGACCAGAAGCGTGAGGCAGTCCGTAAGGCGTGAAACAGTAGACCAGTAGTGTGAGGTAGGCTGTGAGATGTGAAAAGGTAGACCTGAAGTGTGAGTACAGGCCGTGAGACAGTGAGACGGTGAGACCAGGAGTTGGGTGAGACAACCTAGAGAAGAAATTCAGTGTAGCATTTGAGAGAGCTCAACGTATTTCCAAATTTCTTCAAGAGAGGTTAGAGAGAGTTTTGGTGATCTTCCAAGCGTTAGTGAAGCAGCCTATTCAAATTAAACAGAGGCAACACAAGTTAGAAGAAGGGTAGACACAGTAAGTGACACTCTTCGTATTGTGATTGCTTTGTATTTGTAATAGTGAAAGGAGTAGAAGATTAAAACATCCATTGTAATCATAGGGAATACCACACTGGTATTCTCAAGTATAGTGGATTGTCTTAGTAGAGGAAGAAACTCTACCACCATGGAGTACGTCACATTGACGAAACCACGTAAATCTCTAGTGTCCTTGCTTTGGATTTACATTCTGTGTTTTGAATTGAGTTGTGAACACAGCTAAAGAATCATCAAACCCATAACTTAAAAGAATACCTAATCATGAACAACCAATTCGTCTAAAAGGCAAGGTGTCTGAAAGGTGACTTTAGGGAATATTGTGACTAGTAGGTAACAATAGATCTACCTTAGTTGAATCTGAGAAAGAGTTCATCTCTGAGAAGAGTTTGAAGTTGTTCACCTATCAATTAAAAAGAAGGGGTGTAATATTGATTCACCCCCACTCTCAGTATTACAGACTAGTAGATCTTATGGTGATGTAGGGAACTTCAATTGGTATCAGAGCACAGGTTCACCAGTTTGAAGCTTAACAGCTTGGTGTACTAGTTTGAAGGGTTTCAGAAGTTTTAACTTGTTCAGCATAGTGAGAAATGGATGCCGGTACCAGCACCTGCACTACTTACAGCAAGAAGGTTCCAATCTTCAATGGAACCAACTACCATATGTGGAGAGCGGAATGCAGGTGGTATTTGCAACCATGGGCATGAACGTGGTGAAATCTGTACAGAAGGGTTTTAAGCCTCCAAAAGAAGGTAGAGATCCAACCCTAGAGGAATTAAGGCAGTTTGAGATCAATGGGAAGGCCTCAAATGTCATCATTTTAGCATTGACAGATGCTGAATATGCTAAAATTATGGATTGCAAATTTGTTAAGGAGATATGGGACAGATTGCAGAAGGTCTATGAAGGTGATAGCAGAATGAAGAAGGCCAAACTTCAAGTTTTCAAGGAGAGATATGAATCCCTCAAAACGCAAAAGAATGAGATAGTCCAAGAGTTCTTCACTAGGGTTATTGATGTTGTAAACGACCTTAGAAGTCATGGGAAGAACAAGAAGGACTCATCTATTGTGAAGAAAATTCTGAGAATTCTACCTGAGAGGTTTGCCTTAAAGGTAGTAGCCATAGAGGAGAGTAGAGATCTCACTTCTATGTCACTACATGATCTTTAGTGCAATCCCATTGCATATGAGATAAGAATAAAGTCAACTGAAAACTCCTCAACATCAAAGCTATCAAAAGAGGTAACTTTCAAAGCTATGAGACACTTGAAGATAAGAGAAGAGGAAGAATCATCCAGTGAGGATGATGATGGTGATGAGGAAGAAAGTGAAGGTGAAGTGTTGGCTTACTTCACAAGGAAATTCAAAAAGGGGTCTAAGAAGGGAAACAGATAGTTGTCCTTGAGATGTTATTGTTGTGGGTAGACTGGACACTTTGCTTCTCAGTGCAAAGTGAAACTTGATGATGAAGATAAGGATGGTGATGATGAGTAGAATTCAAAATGGAGAAGACCATCATTCAAGTCAAGGAAGTCCAGTAAGAAGACTGCTAACCCACAGAAGAAGAAAAGAGGCTCATTCAAGAGTTATGTGAGCCAGACAAAAAAAGCCGATGAGGAGGATGATGTAGCCTCATCAAATGAGCATGCCTTTATGGCATCAGCTCGATGTGGTAGTTCAACCTCTGAAGAGGAAGAGGAGATTGATGAAGAAGAACCAGATCTTAAAGCTGAGTTAGAAGCAGCCTTAAAGGAGATAATCAGAAGGGGTAGAACCATAAGAAGGTTGGAGGCCTATATAAAATAAGTTCAAGCAAAGATTGAGGAAGCAAAAAGTCAAAAGGATGAAATAAGGGTTGAACATATTGACTTGAAGAGAAGATTTGAAGAACAGATCAAAATATGTGAAGACCTTACTATGGAGCTTCGCTTAAGGACTTCAACAATTGAAGAAATGGAGATAGAGTTGCTGAGACTTCAGCAACAACTCAAAAAGAGTGAAGAGAACTTGCAGAAGATTGAAGTGGTAGGAAAAACAAGCTCTACAAGAGAAAAGAAGAATGAAGAGAAAGTGCAGCAATATGAGGCTGCATTGCCTAAAGATAATAAGACTTTGCCACAGAAGTTGAAAGAGAAGTTGAAGTCCTAAAAAGAAAAGACTGATTAGCTAGGAACAGTGAAGGCTAAAAATAAAGAAGATTTAAAGAAGCAACTTAGTGTTGCAAACAAAAATGAAGAAAAGAAAGTCAACCAGCAAAGCGCTACGTCTGAACAGAAGAAGGAGAAGAAGGTGACTGAAATGAAAGTCACACAAGCAAAGAAGCCAGCAACCTTGCCTACACAGCAAGTAATGAACAAAAGAAAACAAGCTGTGATTAGACTCAAGAAGAGGCAGTTTCAAGGTTATTGTCTTTATTGTGGAGTTTGGGGTCATAAGGCAAGTAAATGATGCTGCATATAGGGGGAGACAATAAAAAATTTAGAAGAGAACACCTGTCGTGAGTTCTTGCATATATTGTATAAAGCAAGGACACACTGACAGGGATTGTTGGTGGAAGCCCAAACCAGTGGTTTCAAAGAATAAGTTTGTTATATTGGCAGACTTGGAACAGTGTGAAAGGTGCAGGTAGGATGGCCATAATGCCAAGAGATGCATGACACTTCTCCTTGAGAAAGAGAAGGCACTCAATGGCACAGTAAAAGCAATTGGTACAGTCAAAGCTAAGAAAAAGGAGAAAGCTATCTTTAAGCCAGTTTAAAAGAAGGAATATAGAGCTAAAAGGGAGGAGGCTAATATAGCTGAAATTGCACTAAAGGCTAATCACAAGGATAAGCAGTGGATCCATGACAATGGATGCACTTCACACATGACAAGAGACAAGAGTAAATTATCAACGCTAAACAAGACAAGAGAAGGCAGAGTCAAGTTTAGCAATGATGATTTACTCAACATCAGTGGTCAAGGGTCAGTAAATATTGGAAAAGGAAAGCTGAGAGATGTTTTGCACATTGAAGGACTCAGATATAATCTAACATCTGTCAGCCAACTATGCAATGAAGACCATAAAGTGATATTCACAAAAACAGGTTGCCAAGTAAAGAGTAAAGAAGGCAATACTGTTGCAATTGGGAAGAGAACAGCTGGAAATTTATGTGATTAATGAGGACAAAACAAGAAGTTAGAGAAAGTTAGACGTTAAAGCAAACCAGACCTGGAGAAGGTGAGGCGTTAGAGCAAACTAGACCTAGAAACTGGACTAGGTGAGACCAGACCTGGTATCCGTGAGACCACTCAGAAGAGAAGGCAACAAACCAGAATGTAAGACGTGAACCAAAAAAACCAGAAGTGTCAGGTGGCTGAGAAACGTGAACCAGAGAAACCAGAAGCGGGAGGCAGGCCGAGAAACGTGAACCAGTAAAACTAGAAGCATGGTGCAGGCCAAGAGACATGAAACGACAGACCAGGAGTGTGGTGCAGGCCAAGAGACGTGAAACGACAGACCAGAAGCGTGAGGCAGTCTGTGAGGTGTGAAACGACAAACCAATAGCGTGAGGCAGGCTATGAGACGTGAAAAGGCAGACCTGAAGTGTGAGTGCAGGCCGTGAGACGGTGAGACTAGGAGTTGAGTAAGACAACCTAGAGAAGAAATTCAGTGTAGCATTTGAGAGAGCTCAATGTATTTCCAGATTTCTTTAAGAGAGGTTAGAGAGAGTTTTGGTGATCTTCCAAGTGGCAGTGAAGTAGCCTATTCAAAGCAAACAGAGGCAACACAAGGTAGAAGAAGGGTAGACACAGTAAGTGACACTCTTTGTATTGTGATTGCTTTGTATTTGCAATAGTGAAAGGAGTAGAAGATTAAGACATCCATTGTAATCATAGGGAATACCACACTAGTGTTCTTAAGTATAGTGGATTGTCTCAGTAGAGGAAGAAACTTTACCACCGTGGAGTACGTCACATTGACGGAACCACATAAATCTCTCGTGTCCTTGCTCTGGATTTACATTTTGTATTTTGAATTGAGTTGTGAACGCTGCTAAAGAATCATCAAACCCATAACCTAAATGAAGACCTAATCAAGAACAACTGATTCATCTAATAGGTAAGGTGTCTAAAAGGTGACTTTAGGGACTATTGTGACTAGTAGGTAACAATAGATCTACCTTAGTTGAATCTGAGAAATAGTTCATCTCTGAGAAGAGTTTGAAGTTGTTCACCTATCAATTAAAAAGAAGGGGTGTAATACTGATTCACCCCCCTCTCAGTATTACAGACTAGTAGATCCTAGGGTGAAGTAGGGAACTTTACATCCAATGGTGGATTAGGCATATGAATCTTAGTATGTTATTTGTGCAAGAGACAAAACTTAATAATTCGTCAGAATTAGTATTAAGACAAGTGTGGGGAGTGTTTGGGTTTAAGTGGAGGTTTTTACCTTAATAGGGACATATGGGGGTTTGGTTGTGTTTTGGCACGATTCATTTTTGTTTTTTTAATTGAAGCAGAAGTGACTTGCAGATAGATTTATGATCATAGTGGATAACATTATAGCATTAGAATGCACAATGGTTTTGGTAAATGTGTATGTACCAAATTGTCATATTAACCAACAAGTGTTCTGAGAGGGACTACAAGCTCTTAAAAATCAATTATTGGTTAGTGGTGAGTGAAGGGTGATATTAATACCATTTTGGATGTTGATGAAAGGGTAAGGGTTTTTGTTGATAGTGTGCAATTTAGTAATTTAACTTGTTCGTGCATGGATGAAACTAGTGGTTTACCTATGAAAGGGAGAACATACACATGGTGTAATTTTTAGGACAATTCATCCATAAGCTAAATAGATAAATTTCTCATTGGAGTTAAGTGGTTGGTGGCTTTACCTAATTTAAGCCAGTGGGGCATCTATAATTATTTGTCCAATCATTCATGGGTTTGTTTAAGTGTGAATGATATGGATTGGGGACCTATTCCATTCTAATATTTCAATCACTAGGGTGATGAAGTTCCCGACTTCTCCTTAGGATCTACTAGTTTGTGATATTGAGAGGGGAGTGAATTAGTATCACCACAATTCGCAATTCGCAGGTAAGTGAACAGCTTCAACCTCTTCTTAAAAGAGAACTCTTTCTTAGACTCAAATAAGGTAGATCTATTGCTACCTACTAATCACAATAGTCCCCAAAGTCACCTTTCAGACACCTTGCCTAATAGACAATTCGGATGTTCTTGTTTAGGTCTTCGTTAGGTTATGGGTTGGCTAATACTTTAGCTGCATTCACAACTCAATTCAAAACACAGAACGTAAAGCAAATTAAGGACACACGAGATTTACGTGGTTCTGTCAACGTGACATACATCCATGGTGGTAGGGACTCTCCCTTACCGAGACTATCCACTATACTTGAGAATTCTAGTTACAATGGATGTCTTAATCCTCTGCTCCTTTCACTATTGCAATTACTAAGCAAGTAAAATACAAAGAGTGTCACTTACTGTGTCTACCCTTCTTCTATTTTGTCTTGTCTCTATTGAATTGAAAGGCTGCTCCACTGCTGCTTAGAAGTTCACTGTAACACTTTCTAACCTCTCTTGAAGAAATCTAGAAATACGTTGAGTTCTTTCCGATGCTTTGCTGAATTCCTTCTCTTGGTTGTCTCACACAGCTCTTGCTTTCACCGTCTCACAATCTCACCCGTCTCCTTGTCTCACGGCTCGCCTCACATTTCTGGTTTGTCGTTCCACGTCTCACGGCCTGCCTCACGTTTCTGGTTTGGCATTACACGTCTCATGCACGTTTCTGGTTAGCACCCTTTTCTGGTCACACACCTCACGCACGCTTTTGATTTGGCGTTTCACGTCTCACGTACATTTCTGGTTTGCACGCCTTGCTAGTCACATGCCTTACCACCGTTTCTGGTTTGCACTTGTCCGTTTCACACCTCCGGACAGCTTGGTTTGCTCTCCCGATGGTCTCCTCTTTCACGGTTTCTCCTCTCTTCCGTTACGGACAGTGTGCTGTCTTCTCTCTTACATGAGTCACACGGTTTTCTCCAGCCATCACACAGTTTCCCTTGCTGTCCAAGGTATCCCTTGGTGTTATCTCCTTTTGCCGTGTGTTGTCTCCTTGCCGTGCTATCTCCTAGCCGTCCACCTTGCTTTGGCTGTCCACTCTTGGTTGGCCGTTCTCCTCCTTGCTGTCCACACCAATTTGGCCGTTCACCTCTTTGCTTGGCCGTGTAGGTTGGTTGGACGTCCTCTCTCTTTCAGCTGGTGGTGGTTTTGCCGTCCAACACTTGCTGTCCAGCCGTTTCTCCCTTGTTTTTCTCTCTTTGGCCGTTCACACACTAGGTTTTCCCCTCCTTGGACGGTTTTTTCTCTCTTTGGACAGTTGCTCTAGGTTTTGGCCGACTCCTCTTGCTTTGCTTTGTCTCTTTGGCCGACCAGCACTTGTTTTCTGCCGTGTATACTCTTTTGGCCGGTCACACTAGGTTTTCCGTTCACCTTTGGTTGTTGTCCAGCCGTGTCTTCTCTATTTGGTGTAGGGTTTTGCTTTCTCTTTGGTCAGCCAATTGCTCCCTCTTCTTGTTTGCCGAATGGTTTTGCTTTAGGTTTAGTCATTTTTGCTCAATTGTAGACTTCTTGCTTAGATGTCTCTTCTTTTTGGACGGTTTCCCTCTCTTCTTGCCGTGTACCCTCTCTTATCGTCTCTCCTTTCTTTGGAAAGAGGGGTGTTGTCGTTTCAGGTTTTCTTTCCTTTGCCCCCTTTCGGTTGTTACATATTTTCTCTCTTTTTCCCCTGTTCTATCGACGGTGGTCTCTCTCTTCTTTGGGTTGTCGGATTTTTCTCTCCTTCCCTTGTTCTGCTATCGGCTCACTAGTTTACTATCCAGTCGTCTTTGATTTTGGCCGTGTTTTCTTTTTCTCTCCCTCTCGTTGACTCCGATTTGGCCGTATATGATTTTTCTCCTTCTTCTAATGGCTGTGTTTTCTCTCTCTTCCAAGGGCTGTGTTTTCTCTCTCTGCCGATTGTATATTTTCACCGTTCTGCTCTCCGATGGTGTATTTGCCATGTATTCAATTTTGTTGGCCTTACCCTAGTTTTGTCTTCCAAGGTCTTTATATATTCTCTTCCATGAAACGCTAATAGAGCTTACGCGGCGGATTTACGTTCTTTTCCCTCTAGGGCTTATACGGCAGATTTATGTTTTTGCCCCTCCATGTGGCTTTACTTTCTTGCCCTTCCATGTGGTGTTACTTTCTTGCCCTTCCATGTGGTGTTACTTTCTTGCCCTTCCATGTGGCTTTACTTTCTTGCACATTTAAACCTAGTTGACAACAATTACAACCCATACAAGGCTGTGGGAACAACAGGTGATAATAAAGATCTTTGGAAAGCCACTTAAGTCTTACAGGGGTACCATTTGGTGAATGAATATTCAAGGTTTGTGTTATGTGAATGCATAAGGTTGGTTAAAACTTTTTTGAAATCTAGGAGTGCCAAGGATTGAAAGAATAAGTAGCAAACATTAAAACATGATAAGTTGCAAGTGGAGTAACTAGTGTTGAAATAGGAGGCACAATTGTTATTAACTAAGGAATGAAAGGCATTTATATAGATATGGACTGATAATTGGAGTAGTCTCAAGAAGTGGGAACAAGAACGGTTTCAAAAATCACATCTTCACTAGCTCATAGAGGGTGACAAAAATACAAAATTCTTCCAACTTATGACATCTAGCCTATGTCGCCAGAACATGGTAGCAAGTGTTAAGTTTGGCAACCAAACGTTCACTGAGCTCTTAAAGATCAAAGTAGTCATCTTTGCCTATTTTCAAGAATTTTTGTGCACTTCCTCTCCACTGTGCATGAAAAAGGATACCAGTTTCTTTTGCAAAGTAAAAAGGGTGGATAATGTGTTCCTTGAAAGTTCCTTTACAACATCAGAAGCATAGGGGGCCATCAAGGATTGTGACTATAATAAAGTGTTAACAGTTGATGAGTTTAACCTTAATTTCATTAAACAACATTGAAAGCTAGTGGAATAAGATATGATGGCATTTATGTAGGACTTCTATAAGCATGGATGATTATGTGGTGCTGTCACCTTAACTCATATGGTTCTTCTCCCAAAGGTAAAAGGTATGGTGTCTATATCTTAATTTCATTTGATCTCATTAGTGGGTTCCATATATAAGATTTAAGGTAAATTGCTTTCTAGAAGACTAAAAATGGTACTAAGGAAGGTGGTAAGGGAGACATAATTTGCTTTTATGGGTGAACATAGCATTTTGGATAGCATACTTATTGCCAATACGACGATTAGTGAAATGGAAAAATCAAAAGTAGGAGGCGTCACTAGTAAGGTAGACTTTGAGAAGGCATATGGTTTAATTGAGTGGAGATATTTAATGAATGTCTTACAACATATGGATTTCAGTCCACATTGGAGGCAATGGATGTGGGTGTGCATCTCTACTACACAACTATCAATTTTGGTGAATAGTAGTGTTATGCAACTATTTAAGATGGCGTGGGATTTGTGTCAAGGAGACCCTCTCTCTCCATTCTTAGTCATCCTTACCATTAAAGGGTTAAACTCTTTATTTCAAAAAGGTTCAGACCTTAGCACATATTAAAGTAGAAAGAGTTCAATTAATTACCTCAACTTGCCTATCTATCTGTGGATGGTAAGAAGTTAAGAACAATATTTTAGTATCTAACTTATCCTACGAAGTCTTCCAAAAATAGCTTAAGATCCTTATATCATGGTTTGAAGCAATGCTTTGAGGCATGCCATAAAAGTGTACTAACTCTCTAAAGAACAATTTAGTCATATTGTTTGTACCGTCAGTTTTATGACATTGGTTGAATTATGTCATCTTTGAAAACCTATCAATGATAACAAATATAGATCCTTACCTCCTTTTGACCATGACAACCTTTCAATGATGGCATTTTCAATGATTCTATTGACCATTTGACTACTGATGGGGACTGATACGAACTCCGATTATATGTAAACAGAACCCAATGCCAATGTTGGTATAGGATTGTTCTAACAAAGGTTAAGGGATTTAGAGTTCTAGCCCAATGATTATAAACAATCAAGAACTAGAACTAGAAGATTCATATACCACTCCTAACAACAACAATGTTAAAGAAGATAAGTTTATTGAACCAACACACTCAAGTATGAAAGTTCAGAATTAGTTCTCAAAGAACCAGAGAAATAGCTCATACACCATGAAAATGGGTCTGCCTCCTCCAACCACCCTTTTTGCCCTTTTTATATGCTAAACCCCAAAACTCTAGCTAATAAGATGGGCTTATTAAGGAAATTCGTCCAACCAACTAACTAATAATAAAAACCCATGAAAATAACCCATAAGATGCTGAAATTCGTTCAACCCACTACATAATAATATATCCTATGAAAATAATCCATTTAAATGCCCAAACATGGGCTCCCACATCCAACTTCCTTCCTAAGGCCATGGTTCTCAAATTCCTCCACAGATGACACATTTGCAAGCCCTGGTAAAGCCTCCATCATCCTTAACTCGTACCTAATAACTTCTTGATAGTAAATGTCGCATAACAAGTTGTTGAGAGCTTCCTTTATTTTCTTTGACCTTGCCCTTGTCATTAGTCCTCCAAGGTTTTGCAAAGTATCAACTCCCTTGTTGATTTGAGTTGGTACAATATGGCTTCCATCATTCCCGCTCTCCTCAAAATGATTTGTCCTCAAATCAGCACCTACATCATTAAAAAGAAAAGGAGAAAGGTCAGAAACATTAAATGTTGTACTCACATTATACTGACCTGGCAAGTCAAGTTTATATGCATTATCGTTGACTCTTGCCACCACTTGAAAAGGACCATCTCCCCTTGGTTGCAACTTTGACTTCCTTTGCATAGGAAATCTATCCTTCCGCAAATGTACCCAAACCCAATCACCAGGTTCAAAAGTGATATGCCTACAACCTTAGCTTTCTCATGAAGTTGCCTAACCAGTTTAACCTTCTTTTTCCCATCTAAATTAGCCCTGTCCTGTATAGGCAATGGTATTAAATCCAAAGGAGATAATGGATTAAATCCATAAACAAGCTTGAAAGGAGAATAACTTGTAGCACTATGAACAACATGATTATAGGCAAACTCCACAAAAGGCAAACATTCTTCCTAAGTTCTAGAGTTCTTACCAATAACAACACGCAACAATGTACCAAGAGTTCGATTTAATACCTCAGTTTGTCCATTGGTTTGTGGATGGAAAGTTGTAGAAAACAACAACTTTGTTCCAAGCTTACCCGACAATGTCTTCCAAAAATGGCTTAAAAATTTTGCATGACGGTCTGACACAATACTCTTCAACACTCCATGTAGGCAAACAATCTCTCTAAAAAATAAGTTTGCAATGTGTGTGACATCGTTTATTTTGGTGCAAGCAATGAAATGCGCCATCTTTAAAAACCTGTCAACTACAACAAGAATACAATCTCAACCTTTCTTGGACCTAGGTAACCTAAGAATGAAATCCATAGAAATGTTGGTCCAAGGTTCATAAGGAATTTCTAAGGGCATATACTTTCCATGGGGCAAAACCCTAAACTTAGCTTGTTTACAGGTAATACACTTGGCACAGACTCTTTCAACATCCCATTTCATATATGGCCAAACGAAATGTTCATTTAAAACATCAAAAGTCTTTTGAATGCCAAAGTGTCCCATTAAACCACCCCCATGAGCTTCTTTCACAAGTAATGCTCTCATAGACCCTTGAGGGATACAAAGCTTATTTACTCTAAACAAATACCCCTCATGTCTATAGAACTTTCCAAAGGCAACTTTCTCACTTGTAGCATATACGTTACTAAAGTCAGCATCATTAGCATACAAATCAATAATGTGCTTAAACCCTAGCAACTTAATGCTTAAAGTGCTAATCAATGTGTACCTACGTGACAATGCATCAGCAACAACATTTTCCTTACCCGATTTGTATTGAATTACATAAGGAAAAGTTTCAATAAACTCAACCCATTTTGCATGTCTCGTATTCAACTTACCTTACCCATTCAAGTATTTTAAAGACTCATGATCAGTATGAATTACAAACTCCTTGGGCCAAAGGTAATGTTGCCACCTTTCTAAAGTCCTAACAAGTGCATACATTTCTTTATCATAAGTTGGATAATTCAATGTTGCCCCACCCAACTTCTCACTAAAAACTGCAATAGCTCATTTCTCTTGCATGAGAACTCCCCCAATCCCAATGCCCGATGCATTACATTCAATTTCAAAGATCTTAGAAAAATTAGGCAAAGCAAGAAGTGGTGCATTACACAACTTAGACTTAAGCAAATCAAAGGCATCTTGTTGTTCCTTACTCCACTTGAAACTCACACTCTTTTTAATCACCTCAATCAATGATGCAGCTATGGTACTAAAATCTTTAATGAACCTCTTATAAAAGCTAGCCAAACCATGGAAATTCCTCATATCACTCACACTTTTAGGTGTAGGCCATTCTTGAATTGCCTTAATCTTCTCTTTATCAACCTCTATGCCATGAGCAGACACAATATAACCCAAGAAAATGACATGATCCTTGCAAAAATTGCATTTCTTCAAATTGGCATATAATTTCTCTTTCCTCAAAACATCAAGCACACAATGCAAATGTTCATCATGCTCTTCCAAATTCCTGCTGTATACTAATATGTCATCAAAATAAGCCACAACAAACTTTCCTAAGAAAGGTCTCAAAACATAATTCATTAATCTCATAAAAGTACTAGGTGTATTAGTCAAACCGAAGGGCATAACTAACCATTCATACAAACCATGCTTAGTCTTGAATGCAGTTTTCCATTCACCTCCTTCCCTCATCCTAATTTGATGATACCCACTCTTAAGGTCAATTTTAGAGAAGTAACAAGCACCATGTAATTCATCTAGCATATCATTAAGCCTGGGTATAGGATGTCAATATTTAATTGTTATTTTGTTGATAGCTCTACAATCGACACACATCCTCCAAGATCTATCTTTCTTTGGCACAAGCAACACTGGCACTGCACATAGACTCATGCTCTCCCTTATATGTCCATTCTTCATCAACTCATCAACTTGCATCTGAAGTTCCTTTGTCTCCTCAAGACTACTTCTATATGCTGGCTTATTAGGAATGGGTGCTCCAGGAATAAGATTAATATGATATTCAATCCCTCTCCTTGGTGGTAAACCATCTCGGATCTCTTTAGGGAATACATCATTATACTCCTGCAACAAAGATGAAATAGCACTAGGCAATGATGAATCAAGGTTAGTGTTAGAGAAATAAGAATCCTTATAAAGGATCAAGATCATTTGTTGCCTAGCTTGGAAGGCAACCCTAACATCTGCTCCTTTTGCAAACACACTCACTTGTTTTCTTTCATCTTCATTCTTGTAAACTTGACCACTCTTATACTTAGCACTCTCAAATGCTTTCACCTTGTTTTTCTCTCTTTCACTTTCTTTTCTCTCAACTCTCTCTTTCTTTTCGCTCCTCCTCTTTTGCTCACTTTCATAAAGTCTCACTTGGTCTTCATACACCTGTTTTGGAGTTAATGGAACAACTGTACATGGTTTTCCATCCATGGTGAAAGAATAGCGGTTCTTGTAACCATTATGCAAAACTTTTCTATCAAATTGCCAAAGACGGCCTAATAACAAATGCCTGGCCTGCATAGATACAACATCACAAAATAACTTGTCCTTATATCTACCAATGGAAAATGGAACCACAACTTGTTTAGTCACCTTCACCACTCCACTATCATTCAACCATTGCAAAATATATGACCTAAGATGTTTGGTTGTAGGCAAGTTTAATTTTTCGACCAACTCTGTACTTCCTACTCTCAAATGCTTTCACCATTCCACTATCTTGAACCAAACATCGAGTATGAAAAATATTTTCCTGCTGTATCTCAACATCATTCTCCTCCTTAACTTGCACACTAAGGGCTCTTCTTGCTAATAAAAGCCTTTCACTATGCTCTAGATACTTTATCCTTTCATCAACATCACTAGCATCCTCTAATGGCAGCATATGGTCTTCATCACTAGTATCACTGCCAGACACATAGTCATCATTCTCCTTAAGGTACATGGTCCTCTCATTAGGACATTGTGAAGCCACATGACCCCTACCCAGACATCTAAATCATTTGATGTCTTTAGTTTTTCCTTGGGTGCCCTCAAGTTTTTCTTCAAATTTGCCCCTTTCCAGGCTGCCCCCACTAGTCTTGGGTCTATTTGAATTGGTTTTAAGCTTAGAAGTCATCATCACTTCCTTTTTCCCCCAGTTCGACTTCCAAAAAGATGAACCTAAGTTCTGATTATATCTAGAAGTACTCCTTCCCTTAAGTTGCTTCTTAACTTTCATGGCAATGTGTACCATGCCTTCAAGCTCTATATAGTGTTGCAATTCTACCACATCAGCTATGCTTCTATTCAACCCATGGAGGAACCTAGCCATGGTTGCCTCCCTATCCTCCATTACATTTGCCCTAACCATAGCAATTTCCATCTCCTTATGGTACTCTTCCACACTCTTGGAACCTTACATAAGGCTTTGCAACTTGTTATACAAATCCCTATAATAAGAGCTGGGAACAAATCTCCTTCTCATCATAGTCTTCAACTCATTCCATGTTTCTATGGTTCTCTCAAAATTTCTTCTCCTAGTGGTAACTTGCTGGTCCCACCATACTACAGCATAATCAGTGAACTTTGCCACAACTAACTTCACTTTCTTCTCCTCAGAGAAGTTGTGGTACTTATATATTAATTCTACCCTTCGTTCCCAATCCAAATAAACATTAGGGTCAGCTTTCCCTTGGAAAGAAGGTATTTTCATTTTAATACTACTAAGATTTTTGTCTACTCCTTCCTCCACTTTATTTCTGTTGTCCCAACCTCCATTGTACCTATCATAAACATTTCCATTGCCTTTTACACCTCTACCATTCCTATTACCACGTCTTCCTCTAAATCCACCTCTAAAGTTTCTACTAGCATTATCACCGTCATCATAATAATCATCACCATCTTCACTAAAGTCATGTTCAAATTGCTCCTTCATGACCCTACCAGCTGGCCTTTTAGGATTGGCACTTAATTCCCCTTCTATTTTATCCATCCTATCTCGAACTTCCCAAAACATTTAGTCAATCCTATCAAACTTCTGCTCTAAAGATTTCATAAACAATTTGAAATATAGAACAACTACTTCCTCCTCGTCATGTAGGAAACTGCCTTCTTTAGCATTAGACATTGAATATGCAAGATTGTTAGTAAATAAAGAATATACCTCACAAAACTCACTCTCTTGCGTGTTTGCTCTTCACTCAATTATAGTAGTCCTCAAGTCTCATGTTTCACACAATGAATTGCAAGACTCTAAGAGCTCTTTCAATAGTTCCAAGCAAACTAAATTTAGAACAAACAAAACATGAGTATATCAATCCTACACCTACCTCTTTAGAGAGGTGACACAATTAAGAAGATAGGCAATAAAGCAAACAGAATGACAAGGAATTCAATGATATGAGCAGTGCAATCAGACAACAATCAATTATCGAATATAATTGAGTAAATGACTAATTGAGCAATGAAGTCATTTTTTTTTTGTTTAACTAATGGGTATTTCTACAGAAAGAACGAATAGCGAAAAGGCAATCGAAGAAATACACGATTTTTTTATTTTTATTTTTTTTGGATAACTAATGGGTATTTCTATAGAAGAAACAAATATCAGAAAAGAAACCCAAGAAATACATGATTTTTTTTTTTTGGTGATTGTTTAACCAACAATGAAGAATACACAAAAGAGATGATAACAAAAGTATAACTAATCTGAGTTAGAGCCAAGGCTCTGATATTAAATGATACGAACTCCAATTATATGTAAATGGAACCCAACACCAATGTTGGTATAGGATTGTTTCAACAAAGGTTAAGGGATTTGGAGTTCTGACCCAATGATTATAAACAACCAAGAACCAAAACTATAAGATTCAGATGCCACTCCTAACAACAATGTTGAAGAAGATAAGTCTATTGAACCAACACACTCAAGTATGAAAGTTCAGAATTAGTTATCAAAGAACCAGAGAAAATAGCTCATACACTCATGAAAATGGGTCTGCCTCCTCCAACCACCCTTTTTGCCCTTTTTATATGCTAAACCCCAAAACCCTAGCTAATAAGATGGACTTATTAAGGAAATTCATCCAACCCACTAAGTAATAATAAAAACCCATGAAAATAACCCATAAGATGTTGAAATTTGTTCAACCCACTACATAATAATATATCCCATGAAAATAATCCATTTAAATGCCCAAACATGGGCTCCCAAATCCAACTTCTTTCCCAAGGCCATGGTTCTCAAATTCCTCCATAGATGACTCATTTAGAAGCCCTGGTGAAGCCTCCATCATTCTTAATTCGTACCTAGCAACTTCTTGATAGTAAATGTTGCATAACAAGTTGTTGAGAGCTTCCTTTATTTTCTTTGACCTTGCCCTTATCATTGGTCCTCCAAGGTTTTGCAAAGTATCAACTCCCTTGTTGATTTGAGCTGGTACAATATGGCTTCCATCAAGGACCTTCTTAGGTCTTACACTGAGAGGGGGAAGGGGTGAATCAATGTGAGATACTCACTTTTTATAAATCTTTCTGGATTTAACCTCTGTGACTTGTTGGAGCCAATGATCCAATTTTTATCTTTCTTCTTTATGTGAAAGCAGTTGTACAAATATCAATTAAACACACGCACCTAAGAACACATGACAATTTTTACGTGATTCACCCATAATGTGTGAGCTACGTCCACAGTGTAATAGGATCACTCCTAAATCACACAATTCACTCTTGTTATCAAAGGATACAGTTATGATGTGGAAGGATCACTCTTTAACCATTTACGATGATCTCTCGATCACTCAATGGTTTGATCTCTTGATCACTAAATGAGATGATTTCCTGATCACTCACTGGACTAATCTTCGGACCACTATAAGGGTATCCCACCTTTTTTCAACAAGTTTATCGAGAGTTTAATAACAACACATCCCTGAGGAGGATCACTCAATGTGCATAAGCTGTTGTTGAAGAAAACAGATCTTCTCCTTCCTCACTACTGGTCTTTGCTCAAACTTTGCCAGTCTCTTCTTTGCAGGTTCTCTCTACTACAGGTTATCTTTGTTACAGGTTCTCTCCACATATTGCCGGCGTTGCCTCCCCTATTACCTTGGCAGGTTCTCTTCCTTCCTATCGGTGCTGCCTCACCTGCTGCCTTGGCAGGTTTCTTCCCCTACTGCTGGTGTTACCTCACTTGCTACCTTGGCAGGTTGCCTCACTTGCTACCTTGGCAGGTTGCCTCACCTACTAGCTTGGTAGGTTTTTTCCTTTGTTGCTGCAAGCTATCGAACTTGCTAACAGGACATGTTTTCTCCTATACTGCTGCAAGTTGTTGGACTTGCTACTGGGGCAAGTTTTCTCCTCCTGCTACTGGTTGTGTTTCCTACCCTACTGCTAGGACACGTTATTAGTTGTGCTTGCTGCTAGTTATGCTTGCAAGTTACAATTTCTAGTTGTGCTTGCTGGTATTGTTGCCTACACTTGCTGGTATTACTACTTGCACCTGCTACTGTTACAATCTGCAATTGCTGCTAGTTTGCCTACTCTTGATGCTGGAGCTTATTGCTGCTGTTGCAATTTGCAATTATTGGTTATTTGCTTGCACCTATTGGTGCTACGGGATGTGCTGCTAGTGTTGCAAGCTGCTGTAGGTGTTACAGGCTGCTGCTGGTGTTGTGGGTTGCTACTGGTGTTGTGCAGGATTTGCTACTGGTGTTGCTTGCTGCAGGTTGCTAGTTTTCTTACTACAATTGCAGGATTCCTTGGGTGGCTGTTGCAACTCCTTCACCCTTTGGTTTGGCCAGCTACTGCTTTTTTCTTTCTTTGGTGTGGCTATTACATAACTTTTTTTTCTAGTTTGGTGTGGCTGTTGCATGCCCTCTCTTTTGGTTTGGTGTGGCTACTATAAGTCCTCTCCTTTGGTTTGGTATGGCTGCTGCACACCTTCTCCTTTGTTTTGGTGTGGCTGTTGCAAGCCCTCTCCTTTAATATGGTGTGGCTATTGCACGTTTTTCTCTTCTTGGTGTGGCTGCTGCACATTTTTCTCTCCTTGGTGTGGCTATTACACGTCTCCTTTGCTAGTTTGGTGTGGCTGTCAATTGTTGCACCTCCTTTTTCAGTTGGTGTGGTTGCCTCCTTCTTTAGTGGTTGCTGTCACCTCTTCATTGGTCGGCTGCTACTGCCATCTCCTTGGCCGGCTACTGCACTCTCCTGGCTACTGCACCTCTCTTGGCCAATTACACCTTTCCTTGGTTGCAACTTTGTTGGCCAACTGCACCTTTCTTGGCCAGCTACACCTCTCCTTAGCTGCAACTCTCTTGCTTAGCTACTGTTGTACCCTTTTTGGTTGGCTGCCTTTTTTGCCTTGGCTTGTCACTCTCTCTTGGGTGGCTACTTTTCTTTTTGTTGTTCACCTTTCCTTCTAGTTGCCTTTAGGTTTGTCATTCTCTCTTAAAATTTTGCAGCACACACACTTGTCTTGCAAGGTGCATCGGGTTATTTGTAGAGCCTTAAGATTAGGGTTGCACACTCATCAATGGCCAACATTAATTCCCAAAGGTTGCCTTACAATTAACAACTAGATTTGATTCCTAAAATTTAAGGTCAATTGTTAACATTGACTTCCTAAAATTTAGGATCAATGGTCAAGGGTCAACGGTCAGCTTTGATCCCTAAAATTTAGGGTCAACGGTCAATATTGACTCATTGACTTCAGGGTTGACTTACCATCACTGGTTTTGCCCAATGACTTTTATGCATCTTAACGACATTAAAACATCAAATCAACACGAACAACAATGTGAGATGCTGTTGACAACAAATCCAACATTAGCCATCAAAGATGAGCTCAACAACTACCAATGCATATCCTTTAAGTCCCATCCTTCTTTGGCACAAGTAATACTAGAACTATACATGGACTTAAGCTCTCCCTCAAATATCCCTTTCCTACAAACTCCTAAACTTACCTTTAAAGGTCCTTTGTCTCCTCAGGATTACTTATATACGTTGATCAGTTTGGAATTGTTGTTCTAAGTATGAATTCAATTTGACATTCTATTCCCTTTAAAGGCAACAAACCACTTGGTTCTTCAAGAAAAACATGATCAAAATTTTGTTTAAAAGAAACAACAACATTATCCTTCTTAAGTACAAGTAATACTAGAATTGCATATGGACTCAAGCTCTTTCTCACATATCCCTTTGCCATAAACTCCTAAACTTGGCTTTGAAGTTTCTTTGTCTCCTTAGGATTACTTTTATAAGCCAATTAGTTTGGAATTGTTGCACTAAGGTGACAAACTACTTGCTTCTTTGAGAAAAACATCTTGAATTCTTACAAAAGTGAAACAACACAACACTAGGTAAAGAAGAGTTAAAGTCATCAGTATTAAAATAAGCCTCTTTGTACAAAGTATAATTATAGGTTATTTTAAATAAAAATCTCTCTTAATATCATTCTTTTTTACATATAGATTCTTAATTTTTCTCTTTTGCCCTTTTCCTTCATTTCTCTTAGTTTCATTTCCTTTCTCTCCTTTCTTTTCCTTTTTTTTCTCCTCTTGACCTTAATTTTTTTTCACTCACTCTTTTTTTTTTTGAATCCTTAATTGATCTTCATATACTTATTGAGGTGATAGAGGTATAAGAGTAACAGGTTTACCATTTATTATAAAAGAGTAATAGGTACATGTCAATCATATCACCATGGTCTTTTAAACAAAATATGCCCAGCATTTATAGTTACATCACATATGACCTCAGTAGTATATCTCTAAATAGCAAATGATACTAATATCTACTTATTTACCTTGACCTCCCCACATTCCTTCAACCATTGAAGCTTATAAGGCCTAGGGTGCTTCATGGTTGGTAAATTAGACTTTTTAGCTAAAATAGTACAACTACTAACATCAATGATCATACTACATACCTCATCATCTTCCTTGGCTTATGCACTCAATACTTCTTTATCCTAGGTACTCCTCTCCCTTACTTGTGTCTTCTAATGGCGGCATTAAGTAATCATTAGACTCATTTCTTATCTCAATGTCACCATTAGCTCACAACACCAAGGTATGCTTTTTTGGATACTAAGATGCACTATGTACTCCTTAACCACTTATAATGATCTCCTAATCATTTGAAAGGTTGATGTTCCGATCATTCCAAGGGTTTTCTACCTTTTTTCAAGAAGTACATAAAACATTTATGACAAAAACATCCCTGAGAAAGATTACTCAATGTGCATAGGCTGCCGTTGTAGAAAAATGGATCTTCTCCTTCTTACTACCAATTTCTCTCCTTAAGCTTTGTCAGTCTCTTCTCTATAGGTTCTTTCCTTTTCTTTCTGTCGATACTGCCTCCTTTTTTCTACAGCTGCTGCTTCCTTCTTTTTGCTGTTGATGCCTCCTTCTACCGTGCACTCTCTCTTTCTCTTCTACTATTGGAGGCTTTCTCCTTCTTGCTGTTGTTATTGTCTCCTTTTGCCTTGTAATCTCTCCTTCACTTCTACTGCTAAAGGCTTTCTCTTTCTTGCTGACATTACAACTTGTTGAGTTTCTCCTCACTACCATGCCCTTACCTTTTCCTTTTGGTGGCTATTCTCTATAGTTCTCTCCTTTTTCTTTTGGTGGCTGCTCTCTGTCGTTGCAATCTGTTTCTCTATTACATTTCTATAGCTCACTCTTTCTTCCTCTATTGTGCCCTTTTTTTTTTTTTTCTGCAACACACTCTCTTGGTGTTCTGCAGCACTCACATTTTCTTTTCTATCAAGTCCTCTCTTATGTTTTGTAGAACACACGTTTTCTTTCTCTGTCAAGCCCTCTCTTATATTTTGTAAAACACACGTTTTCTTTTGACAACTACATAGACATTTAAATACCTTGAGTTTAGGGTTTCCCTACAATTAATGGTTAGTATTGATTTCCAAGGGTTATCTTACAATCAACAGCCAACATTGATTCTTATAATTTAAGGTCAATGGTTAGCATTGACTCCTAAAATTTAGGATTAACAGTCAACATCGACTAATTGAATTTAGGGTTGACCTATCATGAATTGTTTTGACAAACAATCTCTCTACATCTCAAGCTCCTTCTCCTTGTTCACAATGCTTTCAAGAATATCCTTGACAAATACAAATTGCACCTATGGGCAAGCCACAACCTGTATTGCCAAATCTTGAGCAATTTCCTTGGCTTCTGCCTTAACAGGTTGCTCATTGGCTAGTGTTGCCAACACTTTGTAAATGTAGCAAACACATCTCAAAGGCACTCTCAACATCAAATCAATAAGGATAAATATGTGGGATGTTGTTAACAATAAATCCAACATTAGCCATCAAAGATGAGCTCAACAATCTCCCCCTTTGGATTTGTTGGTAACACATTAAATCGAAAAATTAGCAATTAAGCACAAGCAGTAGCTTTTGACATTCATAGCTCCCCCTGAAACATGCATCTCCCTTTTTGCTTATGGGCATGATACCAATTAGAAACAACCCCAATTTTTAACTCCCCTTTGACAAGTTCTCCTCCTTTATTTAATTTTCCCCTTTGGATTGATCAAGCTACTCTCCCTTTTGATCAGTACATACTCTTTTTGGATTTATGCAAAATATCTTCCCTTTTGACAACAAATCCAAAGAATAATAGAAGAAGGAATGAGAGGGGGGTAAGAGGTATACCTTAGCTTTTAGGGAGTGGCTAAACACATAAATTCAACCTTAACTTTTGGAACATCTTTCTTGATAAAGGTTTGGTGAATATATCTACAACTTGCTTGGCAGTAGTTATATATTCCAATTTTACTTCATTTTTCTCCACTTTTTTTTTTTAATGAAGTGGTACTTGATTTCAATATGTTTAGATCTGGAGTTTTAGATAGGATTCTTTGATAAATTGATGGCATTTTGGTTGTCATAACCAATTAGCAATGGCAGCTGCACATCTACCTTCAGATCTTCAAGCTATTATTTCATCTATAGCATTTGAGTACAAGTCTGAGTAACAGCCACATTTTTAGCCTTTGTAGTGCTTAAAGTCACTAAATTTTATTTCTTGTTGTGCCATGAGATCCATCTACTACCCAAATAAAATGCACCACCTGATGTTGACCTTCTGTCATCACAATTTCCAACCTAATTAGCATCTATTTGCCCATATAAATTAAGCTATCCACTTCTATCGTAAAGCAGCTCATAATGTGTTGTGCCCTTAATATATTTTAAAATTCTCTTAGTAGCCACAAGGTGAGAATCCTTGGGCTCACTTTGAAATCTAGCACAAAGTGTTACACTAAAAATAAGATCAGACCTTGCTATCAAATACAGTAAACTTCCAATTAACTTTCTATACTCCTTATGATAAACCATTTTGCCTTCTTTATCTTTGCTTAACTTTGTTCCAACAGTGATGGAAGTGCTAACTTCTTTAGAGTTCTCCATCCTAAACCCTTTTAATAGCTCACAAGCATATTTTTCTTGGGAGAGGAAAATTCTAGCCTTGCTTTACAAAACTTGTAACTTTAAGAAGAATTTCATTTCACCTATATCAACAAAAGCAGTGCAAAAGGCCTTTTTTTCAATAGCAAAAATTATCTCATCAACAAAAACTACAACAATTAATTGGCCCTGTTTATCTTCCTTTATGTACAAGTTGCAGTCCATATTTCTCTTTTTGAATTTCATATCTTTGAGGCATGTATCTAGCTTAGAATACCATGCTCTTGGAGCTTGCTTTAAGCTGTATAAAGTCTTTTTCAATTTGCACACACTTGAACCATCATGATCAAGTATAAAACCATCAGGTTGTTCAATAAATACCTCTTCTTTAAGCTTTCCATTTAGAAATGCAGATTTCACATCCATTTGATAAACTTTATAATTTCTTTGAGCAACAATGGTCATAAATATTCTGATTGCTTTAAGTCTAGCAACAGGAGCAAAGGTCTTTTTAAAATCAACATCTTTTACTTGTGAGTAGCCTTTGCAGACAAGTCTTGCCTTGTTTCTTACAACCTTACCATTTTCATTGAGCTTATTTTTGAACACCCACTTGGTTTCAATGATGTTTTTCCTTTTAGGTCTAGGAACTAAACACCAAGTGTTGTTCTTTTCAATTTGATTAAGCTCTTCATTTATAGTACATACCTATTCCTTGTGCTTTAATGCTTTTTCCACTAACTTGGGTTTAATCTCAGATATCAATGAGGTTTGTTCACCACCTTTTAGTCTTCTCCTAGTCTGTATAGAATCCTCTTTACTACCAATAATGTTTTTAGTCTCAACTTCAGCTTTGACTTTTCTATGAGTTTGGGAATGCCTTGATTCTTCTTCATCATCACTTGTAATCTGTGAATCAACATCTTCCTCATGCTAAACAGCCTTTGATTTATCATTTTCATATTCCTTTTTATTATCACACACGACATTTTCAACTTCCGCATGCTGTGATTACATTATGGAACCATTTTTAATCACTTTAACATCAAAGTTGTCCACAATTTTTTGCAACCTTTTGTTGTAACATCTGAAGCCTCTTCCATTTGGTACATAGCCCAAGAATATGCCTTCATCAACCTTCTCATCAAATTTTCTAAGATTCTTGCCTTTGATTTTAATGAGGCACGAGTTTTTGAATACTTTAAAATGTTTTACACTTAACTTATTTCTATTCCACAGTGTATAGGGTGTCTTCTTTGTACATGGTCTTGAAGTTCCCAACTTCACCCTAGGATCTACTAGTCTATGATACTAAGAGGGGGGGTGAATCAGTATCACACCCCTTAAAAACACACTCTGATAATTTAAGCCAAAGTATTCTACTTATTTAATACTCTAGCTCTCGTCAATACGCAGGTATGTGAACAAGTTCAAACTCTTCTCAAAAGCAAACTCTTTCTTAGATTCAACTAAGGTAGATCTATTGTTACCTACTAATCACAATAGTCTCCAAAGTTACCTTTCAGACACCTTGCCTATTAGACAAATTTGATGTTTATGATTAGGTCTTCTTTAGGTTATGGGTTTGATGATACTTTAGTCGCGTTCATAACTCAATTCAAAATACAGAATGTAAATCAAAGTAAGGACACAAGAGATTTACGTGGTTCCGTCAATCTGACGTACGTCCACGGTGGTAAGGATTCTTCCTCTACTGAGACAATCCACTATATTTGAGAATACTAGTGTGGTACTCCTTATGTTCGCAATGTAGTTACAATGGATGTCTTAATCCTCTGCTCCTTTCACTATTGTAAATACAAAGCAAGTACAATAGAAAGAGTGTCACTTACTGTGTCTACCCTTCTTCTAGCTTGTCTTGCCTCTGTTGAATTGAATAGGCTGCTTCACTACCGCGTAGAAGTCCACCACAACACTCTCTAACCTCTCTTGAAGAAATCTGGAAATACATTGAGTTCTTTCCAATGCTTCACCGAATTCTTTCTCTAGGTTGTTTCACACAACTCCTGCTTTCACCGTCTCACAGTTTCACGGCTTGCACTCACGCTTCTGGTCTGCCGTTTCACGTCTCACGGCCTGCCCCACGCTTCTGATCAGTCACGCCGTTGCACGTTCTATTCTCACGCCGATGCATGTTCTGGTCTCACGCTGTCACACATTCTGGTCTCACGCTGACGCACATTCTGTTCTCACATTTCAGGTCTGCACCCGCTTGGTTGTTCTCAAGTCTCACGGATACTAGGTCTGCTCTCCTCGTTTGTTTCACAGTTCCACTGGTCTCCCGTTTCTGGTTTTTGCCCTCTCCTCACATTTCTGGTTTTCTTCTCTTCCAGGGATGGTGCGTTTCTGGTTTTGCCATTGGTGCATCGTCTTCTCTCTTTATGGTGTATCATCTCTTATGGGTTTCCTTTTGCCGTGCGTTCCTTTGTCGTGTTGTCATCTTTTCTCTTGCCGGTGGTTGTACGTTTCTCACGGGTTTCTCTCTCTTGCCGTCACACAATTTTCTCCTTGTCGTGTCGTTCATTTCTCTCTCGGTGGTTATACGTCTCTCACGGGTTTTCTCTCTCACCGTCCAGCTGGGTCTCCTTTCTTTTGTAGGTGGTGTTTTTTCATTTTCACTCTATTATACCGTGTACTCCTTTTTCTTCCAGGGGTTTGGGTTTATAGACTCCCTTCCATGAAAACCCTAATAGGGCTTATTGCGGTGAATTTACTTTCTTGCCCCTCCATGTGGCTTTACTTTCTTGCCCCTCCATGTGGCTTCAAATTAATTGCACACTTAAATCTAGTTGACAACAATTACAACCCATACAAGGCTATGGGAACAACAGGTCTCATCAAGCATCTATTTTGAATCTGAGTGGCAGTAGTGATAGTCTCTCTTTAGTAGCCATGTAAGGTACCATGCTCAGCCAACATGGTCCTTGCCATGTCCATTAAGTTTTTATTTTTTCTTTTAGCCACTTTATTTTGTTGGAGTGTGTAGAGACTAACATATTTATGCTTCACTCTATGCTTCTCCAAATAATTTTCAAATTCACTACAAGAGTGTTCTATCCTATTGTTTATCTTGAGTCATTTAATTCTTCTCCCTAATTGATTTTCAGCCAGCCTCTTATAACTCTTGAAATTATTGAGAGCATCTGATTTATTTTTTAAGAACATAATACAAGTCATTCTTGTAAAATCATTAATAAAAGAAATGAAGTACCTATCACCCTTTGATGATTTTTGCCTAATAGGCCCACAAACATCTAAATAAATGAGCTCTAATGGCTTCTTTGTTTGAATTTCTACATTTTTATGGGTAGCATTCACCATGTTCCCTTTTTGACATATACTGCAAATTGCATTTCTTTTTCTTCTCAACTTGGGTACATCTTTCATAACTTCATTTTTGGACAATTTGTTCAGCCCCTTTTGTCCAAGATGTCCCAATCTCCTATACCATAATAAATTCTCATCTTTGGTGCACTTGTAGTATGTGTCTTTGTTGTTGGAAACTTGGTATAAGTTTCCATTTGTTCTTTCTCCCTTTGTAAGAACAATACCATCACTTAATCATTTTATCATATAGTTACTCTTACTGAAAGTAACTTCATGCCCATCATCATAAAGTTAGCTAACACTTATTAGATTGTGTCTTAACCCTTCAACATAAAGCACTACCTCTGATTTCAGCTTTTTTGCACTAATTTCAGCAGCACCAACACCTTTAATTTTGAAAGCACCATTATTGCCAAATGTGATTGATCCTCTGTTGTTCCCACAGCCTTGTATGGGTTGTAATTGTTGTCAACTAGGTTTAAGTGTGCAAGAAGGTAAATCCACATGGAAGGGCAAGAATATAAATCCGCCGCATAAGCCCTAGAGGGGCAAGAATGTAAATCCGCCGCGTAAGCCCTATTAGGGTTTCGTGAAAAGAGTATATAAAGACCTTGGAAGACAAAATTAGGGTCAGACCAACACAATTAAATACACGGCAAAACACCAAATCCTACACAAAAGAACACCACCGGCAAAAAAAAAGAGTAGCCATAGTGAACAGTAGCCGTCATGAACAGTGTAACCGTCGAGAAAGAGAAAGAGGAGACAGTTGACGGCCAGGCTGAACGAAGAACAACCGTCGTCGGAGATAGGAGAGAAAATCCGACACGGCCAAAGACAAGTGGTCAACAGACAAAAAAAAAGGGAGAAGAGGAGCACGAAGAGAGAAAACACTTGGAAGAGAGAAAAAAGTCGTCGTCGAAAGAAGGTCGGTCGGTAATTGAACATTCGGCAAACCTAGAGTGATCGGCCAGCACCAAACCCTACACGACATAAACACAAAGAGGTGGTCGGCAGTAATATAGAGAAAATCCGAGATGGCCACGGCAGAACAGAGGAAACCTAGGGAACGACCGAAGAAGGGTCGACGAGAAGAGAGAGAAAACGAAGAGCCACCACTAGAACGAAAAGTCGTTGGAAGAAAAAGAAAAATCTGAAACGGCACACCACCGACACGCACAAACACGCCCAAAGAAGAGTGAACGGCTGGACGGTAAAAAGAGGAGTCGATGGCAGAATAGGGCTGGACGGTGAGAGAAATCTAGCTGGACGGTGAGAGAGATCCGGCTGGACGGTGGGAAGGAGAAAAACCAGACACGAGACTGGTAGAAAAGAAAGAAAACCCAGGATGATCGACGAAAAACCAGTATGGCCAAAAATCAGATTTGGGGGCTGAACGGAGAACAAAGGTTTGAGAGAGAGAAAAGGAGTTGGACAGTAAGAGAGAGAAATCCGGCGGTAAGAAAGAGAAATCTAGCTGGACAGCAAGAGAGAGAGAAACGGATAGGTGAGTCATGAGACAATGAGATCGTGGGGCAAGGAGACGGGTGAGATCGTGAGACGGTGAAAGCAGGACCTGTGTGAAACAACGTAGAGAAGGAATTCGGTGAAGCATTGGAAGGAACTCAACGTATTTCCAAATTTCTTCAAGAGAGGTTAGAGAGCGTTGCGGTGAACTTTTAAGTGACAGTGGAGCAGCCTTTCAATTCAACAGAGGCAAGACAAGCTAGAAGAAGGGTAGACACAGTAAGTGACACTCTTTGTATTGTACTTGCTTAGTAATTACAATAGTGAAAGGAGCAGAGGATTAAGACATCCATTGTAACTGGAATTCTCAAGTATAGTGGATAGTCTTGGTAAAGGAGAGTCCCTACCACCGTGGATGTACGTCACGTTGACGGAATCACATAAATCTCATGTGTCCTTAATTTGCTTTACGTTCTGTATTTTGAATTGAGTTGTGAACGCAGCTAAAATATCAGCTAACCCATAACCTAACAAAGACCTAAACAAGAACATCTGTATTGTCTATTAGGCAAGGTGTCTGAAAGGTGACTTTGGGCACTATTGTGATTAGTAGGTAGCAATAGATCTACCTTAGTCGAGTCTGAGAAAGAGTTCACTTTTAAGAAGTTGAAGTCTAAGAAAGAGTTCACTTACCTGCGAATTGCGAATTGTAGTGATGTTGATTCACCCCCCCTCTCAGTATCACAAACTAGTAAATCCTAGGGAGAAGTTGGGAACTTCACCCTCCATCATATTTTTCTACTTCCTTTTGCACCTTGGAGTCTCCTGTCATGTGTGAAGAGCAGTTGCTCTCTAGAATCTATGACTTTTCTTTCTTAAAAGCTTTTAAGGCTACTTCCACAACCATAGCTATTTCCCTTCCTCTTCTTCTTCTTTGGCTAAACATAAGAGCATATGTAGGTGTTCTCCTTTCCACTCTTTGATCGAACAACAATGTCAAGCATTCCTCAATAGTGTGTTTAGCCTTTTCACATCTTCCATAGATTTCTTCCAATATATCAAATTTGTTTCTTAGTGGAATTTGACTTTGTTTTTACTTAAGGTTGTGTCCTTTCTTGAGAGAGTCTCCCCCTAAACTCTTGCCTCACGTTCCTCTTTATTATAGGCCCATTACTCTAGCACATACTAATCTTGTGCCTATACTTACTATAGCACTAGCAAAATCTTTCAAATTTGAATTTTCTTCTTTCAACAAGTTCATATCCCTTATCTTCAACACTTATTGTGGAAACCTTCTTTTTGTCTTTGATAACCTAACTCCTTTGGATAGGAGTTTTCATCACATCTTTCCTAACCCATTTTAAGTTGGGTTGGTTTCTCTTCTCCATAACATCATTGTGTTTGCTTTCAAGAATAAACACAATTTTCTTCTTCTCTTCTACCTTATTATTTGGCTTTTCAATATAGCCAAATCCTTTCTTCCCCATGCAATAAGGTCTTTGTTTGCTTAGACACTCATCCAACTTTTTGGTAGCATCCTCCTTGATAGCATTTGTTGAAAAGGACTCTCCTCTTACTTTCATGGCTTGTATAAAGCTTTCTTTATACTTCTTTAATTCATATTTAGCCTTGTGGAGCTTGGCTTACAAATTCAGTACTTCTTGCTCTTATGTAATCACCTTAGTGCCAAGATCTTTATGTATTTTGCCTTACTTTACCTCAAGTACATTTAACTCTTCAATTCTTTTTAAGTACTCCTTTTCTTTCACTTGGAGATCAGATTTATCAACATTAGAATTTTTATTCAGCTTCTTGAGATTCTTTACCTCCTTTTCTAGCTTGCCATTTTTGTACAAACAAGCTCTCAATTTATTCTCAAGCTGTTGCACCATCTCTTTCTCTTCATCTTCAGCTGATTCCATATCACTTAGGGATTCTTTTTCATCATCTACCTGTGCAACCAACACATTCTCTGTAGCATCATCATTAGAATCATCATCAGTTTCTTCTTCAGAATCTTCTTGATCTAGCTTACTTAAGAAATTTTGTCTTTTGGATCTGAAGAGTTTCTTTTCTCTTTGGCACTTGAATTCCCAACTTAAGAATTGTTGGATTTCTTTGTTCTGCTCCTTAGGGTAGGCTCATCATCATTGTCACTGTTTGCTTCTTTTCCCTTTGGGTAGTCCACGGTAAAGTGCCCAATGCCTCCATAACTAAAGCACTTCATGGGTAATTTTCCCTTGTACTTCCCTTTTCCTTTCCTTACATCTTTGGTGATATATGCCATGACTTTATATCAAATTTAGTATCACCATCTTCTTCTTTAGAGCTGCTATTGGATTCTTCTTTTTGTTCTTTAATCTTTAATTTCTTCATAGCCTTGAATGCCAACTCCTTCTCTGCCTTAGGCTTTTTTTCTTTCTTCATTAGGGCTATTCTCATTTTATAAGCCACCAATATGCTGTGTAAATCAATCAGGGGCAGCCTATCCAAATCTCTATCTTCTATTGAAGATAGAACCTTGTCGGAACCTTACAACACCAAAGTCTCTTTCATAGAAGATAGAGATCTGGATAGGCTACCTTAGATGACCTGTATAGCATATTGGTGGCTTATGCAATGAGAATAACCCCAATGAAGAAAGAAAAAAAGTCTAAGGTGGAGAAGGAGTTGGCCTTCAAGGCAATAAAGAACTTAAAGATTAAAGACCAAGTAAAAGAATTTGACAGCAACTCTGAAGAAGAAGATAGTGATACTAAACTAGATGAAGTCATAACATATATCACTAGGAACTTGAGGAAAGGAAAAGGGAAATACGATTGAAAGTTACCCTTAAAGTGCTTTAACTGTGGAGACATAGGGCACTTTACCATGAATTACCCAAAGAAAAGAGAAACAAATAGTGATGATTATGATGAGCCAGTCCATTGAGGAGAACAAAGAAATCTATCTATTTTAAAGTTAGAAATTCAAGTGCCAAAGGGAAAAAGCAATTCTTCAGATCCAAAAGAAGAAATTATTTGAGCAAGCTGGATGAGGAGGATTCTAAAGAAGTTAATGATGATTCCGATGATGAGGCTGCAAAGGATTTGCTGGTCGCTCAAGTAGATGATGATCAAGAATCTTCAAATGATGAGGAATTAACAGAAAAGGTAGAGGATGAGTTGGTGTAGCAACTTGAGAATGAATTGAGAGCTTGTTTGCGCAAAAACAATAAGTTGGAAAAGAGGTAAAGCATCTCAAAAAGCTGTATGAAAATTCTACTGTTGATGAATCTAACTTCCAGGTGAAAGAAAAGGAGTTTGAAGCGAAAGAAAGGAGTACTTGAAGAGAATTAAGGAGCTGATTGTACTTGAGGTAGAGCAAGGCAAGATATATGAAGATCTTGGCACTGAGGTGATTGTACAAGAGAAAAAGGTGCTAATTTTGCAAGCTAAGCTTTGTAAGGCTGAGTTTGAACTAAGGAAGCATGAAAAAAGCTTTATGCAGGCCATAAAAGTGAAAGGAGAGTCATTTTTAGCAAATGCCATCAAGGAGGCTACCACTAGAAAGTTGGATGAGTGTCTAAGTAATCAAAGGCCTCATTCCATGGGGAAGAAAGGACTTGGCTATATTAAAAAGCCAAGTGAGAAGGTAGAAGAAAAGAAGAAAATTGTGTTTGTGCCTGAAAGTAAACACAATGGCATGATAGAGAAGAGAAATCAACCCAAGCTAAAATGGGTTAGAAAAGATGTGGTGAAGACTCCCATCCAAAAGGAGATAGGTTGTCAAAGATGGAGAGAAGGGTGCCACAACAGTTGCTAAAGAAAGGAGACATGAACTTCATGAAAGAAGAAAGGGTGCCACAACAGTTGCTAGACAATGGCTGCGCTTCACATGTAACAAGAGACTCCAAGATGTTGAAGGACACAACAAATTATGGGTTGCTTTATGATAGAAGTGGACAACTCAATTTAAATGGGTATACAGATGCAAATTGGGCTAGAAATTGTGATAACAGAAGGTCAACATCTGTTGGTGCATTTTATTGGGGCAATAGATGTGTTTCATGGCATAGTAAGAAGTAAAATTTAGTGACTTTCAGTACTGCAGAGGTTAAATATGTGGCTTTTACTCAAGCTTGTATTCAACTATTATGGATGAAACAACAGCTTGAAGAAATGAAGGTGGATTTATAGCTACCATTTACTGATTGGTTGTGATAGCCAAAGTGCCATCAATTTGTCAAATAATGCTGTCCAACACTCAATAACTAAATATATTGAAATCAAGTACCACTTCATTAAAGAAAAGGTGGAGAAAAATGAATTAAAGCTAGAGTATTTGCCTACCGCGAAGCAAGTTACTAATAGATTTACCAAACCTCTGTCAAGAGAGATGTTCCAGAAGTTAAGGCTGACTTTATGTGTTTAGCCAACCCCTAGAGGCTGAGGTATTCTCTACCCTTCTCCTTTTCCCTTTTCTATTATTCTTTGGATTTGTTATCAAAAGGAGAGATATTTTGCATAAATCCAAAGAGAGTATATATTGATCAAAAGGGGGAGTATCTTAATGAATAAAGGGGGAGAAATTGTCAAGGGGAGAAGTAGAAAGGGGGAGTTAAACCCAATTACAAGAGATACATGTTTCAGGGGGAGCTGTGAATGTCAAAGGTTGTTATATATGCATTGTTGGATTTAATGTGTTGCCAACAAATCCAAAGGGGGGAGATTGTTGAGCCCATTTTTGATAGTTAATGTTAGATTTGTTGTCAACAACATCTCATATTGTTGCTTGTGTTGATTTGATGTTTTGAATGTTATTGAGATGCATAAAAGTTTTTGGTTAAAACCATTGATGGTAGGTCAATTAAAGTCAATGAGTCAATATTGACCATGAACCTTAAATTTTAAGGGTCAAGGTTGATCATTGACTCTTGACTATTGACCCTAAATTTTAGGAATTAAATTTGGTTGTTGATTATAGGGCAACCTTTGGGAATCAACAATGACCATTAATGATCATGTAACCCTAATTTCAAGGCTCTATAAATAACCCTATACACCTTGTAAGACAAGTATGTGCTTTAGAATTGTTTGAGAGAAAGGAAAACCTAATTGCAGCAACTGGCTAAGAGAGAGAGATAGCCTAGGAGAGCAGTATCCATGCCAAGGAGAGGTGCAATAATAGGATCTAGTAGAAGGTGTAGCAAAAACCAGTAACTACAGAAGGTGAAGGAGAATCAATAGGATCTAGCAGAAGATGTAGTAAAAACCAGTAATTGCAGAAGGTAAAGAAGAATCAGCAGGGTCTAGCAGCAAGGATAGCAAACTAGAACTTGTAGATTGCAAGAGCAGTAGCAAAGGTAGCAAACTAGCAATTTGCAGTAGGCATTCCTAGCACTGGCAGGCATTTCCAACATCAGTAGCACAACTAGCAGGCATTGCCCTGCACCAGCAACATGTCAAGCAGCCTACAATCCCTGAAATTGTAGCATGTCCAACAGCCTAAAATCCTAGAAATTGTAGTGCATCTAGCATCCTAAAATCCCATAAATTGCAGTGCATCCAGTAGCCTAAAATCCCAAAAATTGCAGCATGTCTAGCAGGCTATACAAGTAAGTGCAGCACATCTAGCAAGCTATATCAATAAGTGTAGCATGTCTAGCAAGCTATACCAACAAGTGCAGCACATACAGTAGCCAAACCAGCGATTATAGCACATCTAATAGGCAATCCTAACGAGTGCAACACGTCCAACAGTTGTAGCATATACAACAGCAACCTCCGGGCAGCAAGATCTGGCAAACCAGTAACTAAAAATTGCAGGAGCAACAGCAAGCTCAAGCAAAATGTGTAGACAACAATAGTAGCCTATGCACATGCAGGTAGTGATAGTAGAATGTGCAAACAATGATAGCAGTCCATGCACATGCGAACAACAAAAGCAAAATGTGCAGACAGCAATAACAGCCCATGCACATACAGGCAGCAAAAGCAGAATGTGCAGGGAGTGATAAAAGCACGTGCAAACAGCAAAAGCAAAATGTGTAGGCAATGATAGCACCACGTGTGGATAGCAAAAGCAGAACGTGCAAGCAATGATAGCAGCATATGCGGATAATGATAGCAAAATGTGCAAGTAGCAATAACAACACATATGGACAGCAAAAGTAGAATGTGCAAGCAACGATAGCAGCACATATGGACAACAAAAGTAGAATGTGCACGCAGTGATAGCAACACGTGCGAACAGTGATAACAGAACCTACAGGCAAAGATAGTAGCACATGTAGATAGTAATAGCAGAACATGTAGATAGCAATAGCAGCATGTGCAGATAACAATAATAGCCCATGCATATGTAGGTAGCAAAAGCAAAATGTGCAGGGAAAGATAGTAGTTTGTGTGGATAGTAATAGCAACTTATGCACGTGCAGGCAACAAAAGCAGAACGTGTAAGGAGCAATAGCAGCATGTGCAAACAACAAAAGTAGAATGTGTAGGCAATCATAGCACCATGTGTGGACAACAAAAGTAGAACGTGAAAGTAACGATAGCAGCAAGTGTGGACAGTGATAGCAAAATGTGCAAGCAGCGATAACAGCACATGCGGACAGCGATAACAGAATGTGCAGGCAATGATAGTAGCACATGCGGACAACAATAGCAAAATATGTAGACAACAATAGCAGCACGTGTGGACAACAATAACAGCCCATGCACATGCAGGCAGCAAAAGTAGAATGTGCAGGGAGCGATAGCAGCGTGTGCGAACAGCAATAGCAACTTATGCATGTGCAGGGAGTAGTAGCAGCATATGCAAACAGTTAAAGCAAAATGTGTAGGCAATGATAGCACCATGTGTGGACAGCAAAAGCAGAATGTGCAAGCAATGATAGCAGCACGTGCGTACAGTGATAGCAAAATGTGCAAGCAGCGATAGTAGCATATATGGACAGCAAAAGCAGAATGTGCAGGCAACGATAGCAACACTGGTAGATAGCAATAGCAAAATGTGCAGGCAGCAATAGTAGCACATGCAGGTAGTAATAGCAATAGGTTTGGTAGTTTGCAGTAGCCAAGGAGAAAATGTGTCCCGACAGCAAGTCTGGTAGCTTGTAACAGTAGAGGAGAAAGCGTGCCTTAGCAGCAAGTCTGATAGCTTGCATTAGCAGAGGAGAAAATGTGCCCAGCAGTAGGTCCGACAGCTTACAATAGTAAAGGAAAAAGTGTGCCTCGGTAACAAGTTTGGTAGCTTGTAGCAGTAGTGAAGGCAACTTGTCAATGTAGCAGGAGAGGCAGCATTGACAGTTGGGGAAGAGAACTTGCCAAGGCTGAAGGAGGCAACATCAACAGTAGGAGGAGAGAACTTGTCGAGGCAACACTAACAGCAAAGGAGAGATCCTACTTGTAGTAAGGGGAGAGAACTTGCAGCAGAGATAATTGGCAGTGGAGAGAACCAACAGGGGGAGAGAACTTGCAACAAAGATAAAGACCGGCAAAGTCTAAGCAAAGACTAGCAGTGAGGAAGGAGAAGATCCATGTTTTGCACTAGCAATCTAGGCACATTGAGTGATCTTTCTCTAGGAAAGTTTTCATTATAAACCTTTTTGGTAAACTTGTTGAAAAATGGGGGGATACCTTTGGAGTGATCAGGAGATCAATCCATTGAGTGATCAGCAGATCAACTTAATGATCGGGAGATCATTATAAGTGGTTAAGGAGTGATCCTTCCATAAGTGGTTAAGGAGTGATACTTCCGTAACCAAACTATATCCCTTGATAACAAGAGTGGATTATGTGATTTAGGAGTGATCTTATCACACCGCGGACATAACTTACACATTGTGGGTGAATCACATAAAAATTGTTGTGTGTTCTTGGGTGCTTATGTTTGATTGATATCTATACGACCGCCCTCACATAAAGAAGAAATAAAAATTGGATCATTGGCTCTAACAAGTCACAGAGGTTAAATCCGAATAGATTTGTAAAAAGTGAATATCTCACATTGATTCATCCCCCCTCTCAGTGTGAGACCTAAAAGGTCCTCATCATATACAAGGCATTTCTTGCCTTTCCATCACACTCCAAATTCTTTTTATCAATAGGTGTCATAGCATCACTTTCAGCAACAGGGATGAAGCCATTAACAGCAAATTCAAACACATCCAAACCAAGTGATATCAAATGTGGGAGTTTTCTATTCTTCCATAACTGATAATTTTGTCCATCAAAAGTAGGAATGCCCTTGCTTTTAACATTGTTCATGCTATGCATGATATCAACCAGCAGTAAATGTAAAGACTCATAGTAGCAACAAACAATTTCAGATCAAAGCAGACAAATTGGATCAACAGAGGAAACTAGTTTTAATACCACTTGATGATGACTTTCTTAAGTCTCACACTAAGAGGGGGAAGGGGTGAATCAGTGTGAGATATTCATTTTTTACAAATCTGTCAAGATTAACCTTTGTGACTTGTTAAAGTCAATGATCCAATTTTTTATCTTGGTTCTTTATATGGAAACGGTCTTATGGATATCAATCAAATGCAAGCACCCAAGAACACACAACAATTTTTACGTGGTTCACCCACAATGTGTGAGAGCTATGTTGTAGGATCACTCCTAAATCACACAATCCACTCTTGTTATCAAGGAATACAGTTATGTTGTACAAGGATCACTCCTTAACCACTTACAATGATCTCCCATTCACATAGTTGATCTCTTGATCACTCAAAGGTTTGATCTCCTAATCACTAGAAGAGTTGATCTCCTAATCACTTAAAGGTTTAATCTCTCAATCATTAGATGAGATGATCTCCTGATCACTCCAAGGGTCTCCCACCCTTTTTCATGAAGTTTATAAAAAGGTTAGTAACTAACACTTTCCTAAGAAGGATTACTCAATGCGCATAAGTTGTCAATGCAGAAAGAAAATCTTCTCCTTCCTCACTACCAGTCTTTGCTCAAACTTTGCCGGTCTCTTCTCTATAGGTTCTCTTCTTTTGCTACCATGCTACCTCACCTGCTACCTTAGCAGGTACTTTTCCTTTGCTGTCAGTGCTACCTCACCTGCTGCCTTGGCAAGTTGCCTTCCTTATTGCTAGTGCTGCTTGCCCTCTTCCTGGGGCAAGTTTTCTCCTTCTGCTGGTTGTGTTGCCTGCCCTGTTACTGAGGCAAGTTTTCTCATCTTGCTACTAGTGCTTGCACTTGCTACCTGTTGTTGGTTGTGATTGCACTTATTGCCTACTACTGGTTATGCCTATTGTTGGTCGTGCCTGCACTTGGCGCTATTATTGCCTGCCCTTGCTTGGTTTGCTGGTTACTACAACTCTCCTTGATTAGTTTACTAGCTGTTACAACTTCTTCCTTGGGTGGCTACTGCAACTTCTTCCTTGGATGGTTGCTGTAACTTCTTTGGTTTGGTCGATTGCTACCTTCTTCTTCCTTTAGTGTGGCTACTGCACGTTCTCCTCTGATTTGGTGTGGCTATTGCACATCCTCCTCTAGTTTGGTGTGGTTGCTGTACATTCTTCTCCTCTCTTTGGTGTGATTGTCGGCTGCTACACCTTGTTCTCCCTTTGGTAGGGTTATCGCCTACTGCACCTTATTTTTTGTAGCACACACATCTTTTGAAAGATGGATAGATGTATTTATAAGCCTTGAGATTTAGGGTTGCACAATCATCAATAGTCAGCATTGATTCCCAAGGGTTGCCCTACAATTAACGGCTAGATTTGATTCCTAAAATTTAAGGGTCAATGATCAACATTTTCCTAAAATTTAAGGTTAATGGTTAAGGGTCAACAGTCAGCCTTAACTTCTAAAATTTGGGGTCAACAGTCAACATTGACTCATTGACTCAGAGTTGACCTATTATCAACAATTTTAACCAACGGCCTCTCTACATCTCAGTGGCATTCAAAACATCAAATCAACATAAGCAACTATGTGAGATGCTGTTGACAACAAATCCAACATTAGCCATCGAAGATAGGCTCAGTAATCTCCCTCTTTGGATTTGTTAGCAGCACATTAAATCCAACAATCAGCAATTAAGCACAAATAGCAACCTTTAACATTCATAACTCCTTTTGAAACATACATGTCCCTTTCTGCATATAGGCATGATTCTAATTGGAAATAATCACTAGGAACAATCTTTAACTCCCCCTTTTTTCTATTTCTCCCCCTTGACAATTTATCCCCCTTTATTTACTAAGCTACTCCCCTTTTAATCAATATATACTCTTTTTAGATTTATGTAAAATATCTCCCTCTTTGACAACAAATCCAAAGAATAATTGAAGAGGGAAGGGGATAGGGGTTTGAGGCATACCTTAGCTTCTAAGGGGTGACTGAACACATAAGGTCAGCCTTAACTTTTGGAACATCTCTCTTGAATATTTCTGCAACTTACTCTAATGGCTTTTTTGTTTGAATCTCCACATTTTTGTGAGTAGCATCCACCATCTTCCCTTTTTGACAAGTGCTGTAAATTGCATTTCTTTCTCTTCTCAGCTTGGGTACATCTTTCACAGCTTCATTTTTGGACAACTTGTTCAGCCCCATTTGTCCAAGATGTCCTAGTCTCTTATGCCATAACAAATTCTCATCTTTCATAGCATGTGTTGTTGCTTTTAAAAACTTGGTATAAGTTTCCATTTGTTCTTTCACCCTTAGTAAGAACAGCACCATCACTTAATCTCTTTATTGTGAAACCACTTTTGTTGAAAGTAACTTCATGTCCATCATCATAGAGCTAGCTAACACTGATGAGATTGTGTTTTAGCCCTTTAACATAAAGCATTTTCTTTAATTTCAGCTTTTCTGCACCAATTTCAACAGCATTAACACCTTTAATCTTTAAGGCATCATCATTGCCAAATCTAATTGACCCTCTATCATATTTTGCTACTCCTTTCAACATATTGGAGTCTCCCATCATGTGTGAAGAGTAGCCACTGTCCAGGATCCATAGCTTTTCTTCCATAACCATAGTCGTTTCTCTTCCTCTTCTTCTTCTTTGGTCGAATTTAGGAGCATGTGTAAGTGTTCTCCTTTGCACTCCTTGACCGGGCAGTAATGTTTAGCCAAATGTGGGAGCACGTATAAGTGTTTTCCTTTGCACTCTTTGATCGAGTAGCAATGTCAAGCAATCCTTCAAATCTGGATTTTCTTTTTTCACCAAGTTCATGTCTTTTTTCTTTAGCAACTGTTATGGCACCCTTCTCTCCATCTTTGACAACCTATCTCTTTTGGATGAGAGTCTTCACCACATCTTTCCTAACCCATTTTAGCTTGGGTGGGTTTCTCTTTTCCATCATGTCATTGTGCTTGCATTTAGTTATAAACACAATTTTGTTCTTCTTTGCTACCTTCTCATTTGGCTTTTCGATATAGCCAAGGCCTTTCTTCCCCATGCAATGAGGTCTTTGATTACTTAGACACTCATCCAACTTCCTGGTAGCATCGTCCTTGATGGCATTTGCTAAAGATGACTCTCCTTTTACTTCTATGGCCTGCGTAAAGCTTTCTTCATGCTTCCTTAGTTTGGACTCAGCCTTATGGAGCTTGGCATGCAAAATTATCACCTCTTGCTCTTGTGCAATCACCTTAACACCAAGATCTTTGTGTATCTTGCCTTGCTTTGCCTCAAGTACAATCAGCTCCTTAATTCTCTTTAATTACTCCTTTTCTTTTGCTTCAAACTCCTTTACTTTCACTTGGAGATCAAATTCATCAACAACAGAATTTTCATACAATTTTTTGAGATACTTTACCTTATTTTCCAGCTTGTTGTTTCTATGCAAACAAGCTTTCAATTCATTCTCAAGTTGCTGAACCAACTTGTCCTCTTCCTCTTCTGTTGATTCCTCATCACTTAAAGATTCTTAATCATCATCTACTTGAGTGACCAGTACATTTTTTGCAGCATCATAATATGAATCATCATCAGTGTTAAGCCCATCTTTGATGGCTAATGTTGGATTGGTTATCAACAGCATCTTACATAGTTACCTATGTTGATTTGATGTTTTGAATGCCATTGAGATGTAGAGAGGTTGTTGAGCCCATTTTTGATGGCTAATGTTGGATTTATTGTCAACAATAGCTCACATTGTTGTTCATGTTGATTTGATATTTTGAATGTCATTGAGATTTATAAAAGTCATGTTGATTTGATGTTTTGAATGTTGTTGAGATGCATAGAAGTCGTTAGGCAAAACCGGTGATGGCAGGTCAACCTTGAAGTCAATAAGTCAAAGCTAACCGTTGACCCTTGACCCTAAAATTTAGGAAGTTAATATTAACCATTGACCCTAAATTTTAGGAATCAAATCTGGTCATTAATTGTAAGGCAACATTTGGGAATCAATGCTTGTCATTGATGAGTGTACAACCCTAATCTCAAGGCTCTATAAATAACTCCATGCACCTTGCAAGACATGTGTATGTACTGTAGAAAAATGAGAGAGAATGGCAAACCTAAAAACCAAGGAGAGGTGAATGGCAGAGAGAGAGGCAACCACCAAAGGAGAGAGTGACTGGCCAAGGCAAAGGAGGTAACCACCAAGGAAGATGTAGCAGTAGCTGGCCAAGAGAGGTGTAGCACCAAGGAAAGGTGTAGTCAGCCAAGAGAAGTACAACACCAAGGAGAGGTGCAGTCGGTTAAGGAAGGTACAACAACCATTAACCCTATCAAAGGGAGAACAAGGTGCAGCCAGCAAAGGAGGCAGCCTTACCAAAGGGAGAACAAGGTGTAGCTAGCAAAAGAGGCAACCACACCAAAGAAGTTGATAGCTGACAGCCACACCAAAGGGAGAAGAAGGAGTTGTAGCAGCCGATAGCCATACCAAAAGGAAGAAGAAGTTGCAACAGCCAGTAGCCACACCAAAGAAAGAAAGAGACATGCAATAGCCACACCAAAGAAAGAAAGAGATGTGTAGCAACCACACCAAAGAGAGAAGAAAATGTGCAGTAGCCACACTAAAGAAAGAAAGAGATGTGCAATAGCCACCCAAAGGAGAAAGTGCACTAGCCACCAAAGAGGGAGACAACAGCAGCAACATGTAGAGCCCATCTTTGATGGCTAATGTTGGATTTGTTGTCAACACCATCTCATATGGTTTTATGTGTTGATTTGATGTTATGAATGTCGTTGAGATGCAAAGAGGTCATTGGGAAAAACTGGTAATGACAGGTCAACCCTGACGTTGAGGAGTCAATGTTGACTATGACCCTAAATTTTAAGACTCAAATTTAGCCATTAATTGTAGGGCAACCTTTGGGAATCAACAACGACCATTGATGAACATATAACCCTAATCTTAAGGCTCTATAAATACCCTTATGCATCTTACAAGGAGGGGTGTGTGCTGCAAAGTTTTGTAGAGAACAAAACCAAGTTACAGCAGCTAGCCACCACACCCTCATCAACTTATAACAACTGTCCCTCACTAACACTTGTAGCAGCCGATCCTCACGAACAAACCAACAACCTTGAACCAACAATCCAGAAGCCAAGAAAGACAAACTAGAAGGTGGTGCAACAACTTGTGAATCCGACAGCCAAGGAAGACAAACTAAAAGGTGGTGTAACAACCTGTGAATTCAACAGTTAAGGAAGACAAACTAGAAGGAGGTAGTAGCAGCCTATGAATCTGGCAACTAAGGAAGACAATACCAGAACCAGCAGCCACCAGCAAGTCTGACAAAAGGTGTTGAAGAACTAGCAATTGCATAAGGAGAGGTGCAAATTACATGTCCGACAGAAGGTGGTGCAGCAGCAGGAGGTTCCTGCACTAGCAAACCAAAAGGCTGCATCAGCAAGAGGTTCCTACATCAGCAAACCAAGAGGTAGCAATAGGAGGTTCTTGTACCAGCAAACTAGCAACCTTGCATCAACAGCAGGAGGTTCGTACACCAGCAAATTAGGAGGCAGCATTAGCAAGAGGTTCCTGCACCAGTAAACAAGAAGGCTCTCCAGCAAAAGCAGCACTCCATGAGGCTTTCCAGCAAACTAGCAGCATCGTAAGAGGTTTCCTAATAGCAGAAGCATGCTTAGGAATCAAGCAGAAAATCAGAACGTGCAGCAGTAGGTCCGAGAATCAGTAACCACTTACAGAAAGTGCAGCAGTAAGTTGTGCAGCAATAAGTCCTGGCATTAAGCAGAAAATCAGATGTGCAGCAACAGGTCATTCAACAACAGGTCTGGGCATCAAGCAAAAAATCAAAACATTTAGCAGCAAGTAATGCAATAGTAGTTCATGCAATAGCATGTCTAGGAGGCATCTTGGCACCAGCAGCACGTCTAGGAGGGAGTGACAGTAGCAGTAGCGTGTGCAGACAAGAGCCACAGTGCGTGCAAATAATAGCAGCGTGTACAGAAAGTAATAGCAACGTGTGCAGATAGTAGCAGCATATGCAAAAAGTAATAGTAGCATGTGTAGATAGCAGCAGCAGCAATGTGTGTGAATAGTAGAAGCAATGTGGGCGGATAGTGACAGCAGCATATGCAGACAGTAACAGTTATACGTATGGACAACAATAGCAAAATGTGTAGGCAGCGATAGCAACACATGCGGAGAGCAATAGTAGCGCATGTAAAGGAGAGATCCTACCGAGGTAGTAGGTGAGGCAGCACTGATAGCACGGGCAGAGATAACTTAGAGTAGAGATAACCTACAAAGAAGAGACCGGCAAAGTCTGAGCAAAGACTGATAGTGAGGAAGGAGAAGATCCATATTTTGCACTAATAGTCTGTACACATTGAGTGATTGTTCTTTAGGAGAGGTTTTATTATAAACTCTTGATAAACTTGTTGAAAAAGGGGGAGATACCCTTGAAATGATTAGGAGATTAGTTTATTGAGTGATCAGGAGATCATCTCATCTAGTGATCAAGAGATCAAACCTTTGAGTGATTAAGAGATCAAACCTTTGAGTGATTAAGAGATTAACTCAGTAATTAGGAGATCATTGTAAGTGGTTAAGGAGTGATCCTTCCACACCATAATTGTATCCCTTGATAACAAGAGTGGATTATGTAATTTAAGAGTGATCTTATCACACTATGGACATAGTTCACACATTATGGGTGAACCATGTAAAAATTATTGTGTGTTTTTGGGTGCTTGCATTTGATTGATATCTGTACAGTCACTCTCACATAAAGAAGAAAGATAAAAATTGGATCATTGACTCTAACAAGTCACAGAGGTTATGAAGTTTCCGACTTCACCCTAGGATCTACTAGTCTGTGATACTGAGAGGGGGGGTGAATCAGTATCACACCCCTTAAAAACACTGATAACTTAAGCCAAAGTATTCTACTTCTTTAATACTTTCACTCTCATCAATACGCAGGTATGTGAACAACTTCAACCTCTTCTTAAAAGTGAACTCTTTCTCAAATTTGACTAAGGTAGATCTATTGTTACTTACTAATCACAATAGTCCCCAAAGTCACCTTTCAAACACCTTACCTATTAGACAGATCGGATGTTCTTGATTAGGTCTTCTTTAGGTTATGGGTTCGATCATACTTTAGCTGCATTCACAACTCAATTCAAAACATAGAATGTAAATCAAAGTAAGGACACAAGAGATTTACGTGGTTCCGTCAATATAACGTACATCCACGGTGGTAGGGAATCTTCCTCTACCGAGACAATCCACTATACTTGAGAATACCAGTGTGGTACTCCCTATGTCCACAATGTAGTTACAATGGATGTCTTAATCCTCTGTTCCTTTCACTATTGCAAATACAAAGCAAGTACAATACAAAGAGTGTCACTTATTGTGTTTACCCTTCATCTATCTTGTCTTGCCTCTATTGAATTGAATAGGCTACTTCACTACCGCTTAAAAGTCCACCACAACACTCTCTAACCTCTCTTGAAGAAATCTGAAAATACGTTGAGTTCTTTCCAATGCTTTACCGAATTCCTTCTCTAGGTTGTTTCACACAACTCCTGCTTTCACCGTCTCACGTCTTCACAGCTTGTACTCATGCTTTTGGTCAGCCATTTCATGCCTCACGGCCTCGCCCATGCTTTTGATTAGTCACGCCATTGCACATTCTGGTCTCACGCCGTCACACGTTCTGGTCTCACGCTGTCGCACGTTCTGGTCTCACACCGACTCATGTTCTGGTTTGACGCTGACACACGTTCTGGTCTCACGCTGTCGCATGTTTTGGTCTCACGTTTCAGATCTGCACCCGCTTCACTGTTCTCAAGCCTCACGGATACCAGATCTGCTCTCCTCATCCGTTTCTCCCCCGGTGGCTGTACGTCTTTCACAGGTTTTCTACTTAACCATCCAGCCGGGTTTTCTCTCTCACCTCCAACTGTGTTTTCTCCTGCACCATCCAGCCGTGTACCCCTGTTCTGCCGTGTTTTCTCCTTGCCATCCAATCGGGTCTCCTTTCTTTTTCGTCTGCTCTCTCTTACAGTGGTGGCTTTTCGTTTACGGTGGTGGCTCTTTGTTCTACCGTCCAGCCATCCTTCCGTATCTAATTTTCTCTCTTTTCTACCGATGGTGTAGGGTTGCCGTGTGATTTTACTTCCTTGCCCCTCCATATAGCTTTAAATTACTCTCTTGCCATGTAGCTTCAAGTTACTCTCTTGCCATGTAGCTTCAAGTTACTCTCTTGCCCCTCTATGTGTCTTTACTTTCTTGCCCCTCAATGTTAAATTACTTGCACACTTAAATCTAGTTGACAACAATTACAACCCATACAAGGCTGTGGGAACAACAATCTCCCCCTTTGTAATTGTTGGCAACACTCACAACAAAAGCCATTATGCAGCAATTTCAACTCCCCCTAAATATGCACTCCCCCTTTCTTAACAGCTCCCCCTGCATTGTTGCTTCTCTCCCCCTTTGCCAACCAATTACAAATCTGAAAAACTCGCAAAGTAGAGATGGAGGATTCACCTGATTTTCAGGCTTGAGGAGGCATTTGCACAGATAGACTCAATTTGTGCTTTTCAAACAGCTTTCTTGAAGAAATCCGGAAATACGTTGAGTTCTTTCAATGCTTTGTTGAATTTATTCTCTACGTTGTTTCACACAACTCCTGCTTTCATCGTCTCATGATCTCACCCGTCTCCTTCCCCCACGATCTCACTATCTCACGGCTCACCTCACGTACGTTTTTGGTTTGCCCTTGTTTGTTTCACACCTCCTTTGGCCATATCAGATTTTTTTTCCCTTTTCTGCTAGTCATTGTTCATTGGCCGTCCACCCCTTTGTTCTGGCCGTAACGGGTTTTTCTCTCCTTCCCCGTTTGGCTGTCGGGTTTCTCTCTCCTTCTACTGGCGGTGTGTTTTGTCGTGCTCACTTCGTTGGTCGTCGGATTTCTTTTTCTCTCCTTCTCGTCGACTCCTCTGTTCTGACCATATACCTCTTTTTTCTCTCTTCCAACAGCTGTCTCAATTTTTCTCTCTCTCTCGTGTTCTGCCGATGGTCTCTCTCTCTTTGTCCAGCCAGATCTCTCTCACCATCCAGCCGGATCTATCTCACCATCCACTCTGTTTTGCCATCGACTCGCTTTGACGTCCAGCTCCCTTTTAGCTGTTTCTCTATTTTTCGACCGTCTATTTCTCTCTCTACCTCTTTGCAAAGTTGTCTCCTCGCTGACTGCTGGTGTGCCGGTGGTGTGCCGTTCCTCATGGGTTTCTCTCTCTTGCCGTCACACGGTTAGCTCTGATTTGCTCAATTTGCCGACCTCAACTCTTTTCCGACGACGGCTACTGTTCTTCGTCCAGCACCTCTTCTTTTTCCCGTGTACTGTTTTGCCGTGCTGGTTATATTTAGACGTCCTTTTGTTTTGTCCGGCTACTTTCTTTGCTTGCACGGTTTCTCTTTTCTTTTGTAGGTGGTGTTCATCTGTGTAGCGTTTGGTGTTTTCTCTCTCTTCCACCCAATTGGTGTTTTGCCGTGTATGCAATTGTGTTGGCCTTGCCCTAGTTTTGTGTTCCAAGGTCTTTATATACTCTCTTCCATGAAACCCTAATAGGGCTTACACGGTGGATTTACATTCTTGCCCTTACACGACGGATTTACTTTCTTTGCCCTTCCATGTGGCTTTACCTTCTTACCCTTCCATGTGTCTTTACTTTCTTGCACACTTAAACCTAGTTGACAACAATTACAATCCATACAAGGCTATGGGAACAACAATCTCCCCCTTTGTAATTATTGGCAACATTCACAACAAAAGCCATTATGCAACAATTTCAACTCCTCCTAAATATGCACTCCCCCTTTCTTTACAGCTCCCTCTGCACTAATGCTTCTCTCCCCCTTTGCCAACCAATTACAAATCTGAAAAACTCGCAAAGTAGAGATGGAGAATTCACCTGATTTTCAGGCTTGAGGAGGCATTTGCACAGATAGACTCAATCTGTGCTTTTCAAATAGCTCTATGGACAGAGATTTAGTTAGATCTTGTGTAGCCTCTTCAACAGATTTAGGTTCAATTTGTGAGAGTAAAGCAGTAGCTCCTACAATTCTTCTTCTTGTTGTAACTCCTGCTGATGGGTCACTTATGATCTAATTTTCTTGATGAGCACTGGTCCACGTTTTCTTTGGCTTTCTTTCTTGCACAGTCTTAGTTGCAAGAGGATCTCTTTCTTCATCTTCAAACTCACTCTTCTCCAAGTCTGAACTTACTTCTTGTTCCTTTTCTTCAGGTTGGTCTGATTCTTCATCTATATTGAAGTCATCTACTTCATTGTCCTCAACTTTTCCATTCTACATTGTTTTATAGTTCTCATCTATTCTCACATCACTGGACGTGATCACTTTTCCCATCTTATGCAGGAAAACTCTATAACCTTTTGTCTTTGCTAAGTATCCCACAAAGATGCCTTCATCAGACCTAGCATTGAATTTTCCCAAGTTTTGCTCCTTGTTCTTCACAAAACATGGGCTGCCAAAGATTCTGAGATACTTGGTTGTTGTCTTTTTCCCACTCCATAGCTCATATGGAGTCTTATTAGTATTGGGCGTTAGTAATACTCTGTTTAGTAGATGCACGGTTGTAAATGTTGCTTCTGTCCAAAATCTTGTGTAAAACTTAGATTCCAGCAGTAGAGTTTTTGCCATTTCAACCATAGCTCTATTTTTCCTCTCTACCACCCCATTCTGTTGAGGTGTTCTTGCTACTGCCATATGATGGTGAATACCATGCTTCTCAAGGTAATCTTTAAAAGCTTCATTTGTAAATTCAGTACCTTGATCTGACCTCAATACTTTGATCTTCTTTCCACTCTCATTTTCAGCCAATCTTCTGTATCTCTTGAACCATTTCAAAACTTCTGACTTGTGTTTGAGGTGCATGATGCAGGTCCTTTTGGAATAATCATCAACAAACAAGATGAAGTACCTCTCACCATTCAACCCTTTTGTCCCCATTGGTCTACACAAATCAGTATGCACAATGTCAAGCACTGCTTCAGAACTGAACTCTTTGGTCTTATACTGCTTTCTGACATGTTTTCCTATAGAGCATGCTGAGCAAACATACACTCTCTCTCCTGAGGTTAGGAATGTCTCTGATTACATAAGTAGTGGTCAGCTTCCTTATGTTATTCTGTGTTAAGTGTCCCAGCCTCCTATGCCAGAGTTGATTTTCTTCTTTCTTGGTGAGTAAACAGCTGTTTGTCTTGTCCTCATCAATCACGTACAAATTTCCAGCTGTTCTCTTCCTAGTTGCAACAGTATTGCCTTCTTTACTCTTTACTTGGCAACCTATTTTTGTGAATATCACTTTGTGGTCGTCGTTGCATAGTTGGCTGACA
>CM038595.1:9215566-9374133 GCA_021533255.1 Ceriops tagal | reverse complement strand
TCTCTTGACTTGTTTAGCTTTGACAATTTACTCTTATCTCCCGTCATGTGTGAAGTGCATCCACTGTCAAGGATCCACTGCTTATCCTTGTAATTAGCCTTTAGTGCAATTTCAACTATATTAGCCACCTCCCTTTTTGCTTTATATTCCTTCTTTTGAACTAGCTTGAAGATAGCTTTCTCCTTTTTCTCAGCTTTAATTGCACCGCTTGTTTTTACTATGCCATTGAGTGCCTTCTCTTGCTCAGGGAGAAGTGTCATGCATCTCTTGGCATTATAGCCATCCTGCCCGCACCTTTCACATTGTTCCAAGTCTGCCAATACAGCAAACTTGTTCTTTGAAACTGCTGGTTTGGGCTTCCACTAACAATCCTTGTCAGTGTGTCCTTGCCTTTTACAGTATGTGCAAGAACTCACGACAGGTGTTCTCCTCTGAGTTTTGTATTGTCTCCCCCTATATGTAGCATCATATCTTCTCAAGTTGGAGACATATGCTGGCCTTTTCCACCAGCAGTTACTCGCCTTATGACCCCAAACTCTATACAATAAAGGCAATGACCTCGAAACTGCCTTTTCTTGGGTCTGATCACAGCTTGTCTTCTTCGGTTCATCACTTGTTGTGTAGGTAAAGTAGTTGGCTTCTTTGCTTATGTGACTTTCATTTCAGTCACATTCTTCTCCTTCTTCTGTTTAGCCGTAGCCCTCTACTGGCTGACTTTCTTTTCTTTCTAAGACATAGTAGCTATGGGCTGCTGTTCTTTAACCACATACATCATTTTTGGCCCTGGCTTTGGTTTGATAATTGTCTTCTCTTCTTCAGTTATCTTCACCTGAGTCACAGCCTTCTCTTTCAACTTTTGTGGCAATGTCACATTATTCTTTTCTCTTGCAGAGCTTGTTTCTACTACCACTTCAAACTTCTGCAAGTTCTTCTCACTCTTTTTGTTTGCTACCCTAGGTTGCTTCTTCAAATCTTCTTTATTCTCAGCTATCTTCTTCTGAGTCACAACCTTGTCCTTCAACTTCTGTGGCACATTCTTATTTTCTTTAGCCAATGCAGCCTCAGATTGCTGCACTTTCTCTACATTCTTCTCTCATTTTGCAGAACTTGTTTCTCCTATCATTTCAAACTTCTGCAAGTTCTCTTTGCTACTTTTGAGTTGTTGCTAAAGTCTCAACAACTCTTTCTCCATTTCTTCAATTTTTGAAGCCCTTGAGCCAAGCTCTATTGTAAGGTCTTCACATCTTTTAATCTATTCTTCAAATCTTCTCTTCAAGTCAATATGTTCAGCCTTTATTTCATCCTTTTGACTTTCAGCTTCCTCAAACATTGCTTCAAATTATTTTATATGGGCCTCCAACCTTCTTGTGATTCTGCCCCTTCTAATTATCTCCTTTGAAGCTGCTTCCAGCTCAGCTTCAAGATGTGGCTTTTCTTCATCATTCTCCTCTTCCTCTTCAGAGGTTGAACTACCACCTTGAGCTGATGCCATAAAGGCCTGCTCATCTGATGATTCTTCATCTTCCTCCTAATTAGCTTCTTTTATCTGACTCACATAGCTCTTGAATGAGGCTCTCTTCTTCTTTTGTGGGTTGGCAGTCTTCTTGTTGGACTTCTTTGATTTGAATGATGAACTTCTCCATCTTGAATTCTGCTCATCATCAAGTTTCACTTTGCACTGAGAAGCAAAGTGTCCAGTCCGCCCACAGCGATCATATCTCAAGGACAACTGTCATTTTCCCTACTTAGACCCCATCTTGAATTTCCTTGTGAAGTAAGCCAATACTTCACCTTCACTTTCTTCCTCATCATCATCATCATCATCATCCTCACTGGATGATTCTTCCTCTTCTTTTATCTTCAAGTGTCTCATAGCTTTGAAAGCTGCCTTCTTTGATACCTTTGATGTTGAGGAGCTCTCAGTTGACTTTATTCTCATCTCATATGCAATGAGATTGTATTGGAGATCATGCAGAGACATAAAATTGAGATCTTTACTCTCCTCTATGGCTGCCACCTTTGAGGCAAACCTCTCAGGCAGAATTCTCAGAATTTTCTTCACAATAGATGAGTCCTTGTTCTTCCCATGACTTCTAAGGTCGTTTACAACATCAATAACCCTGGTGAAGAACTCTCAGATTGTCTCATTTTTCTACATGATAAGAGATTTATATCTCTCCTTGAAAACTTGAAGCTTGGCCTACTTCATTCTGCCATCACCTTCATAAACTTTCTGAAATCTATCCTATATCTCCTTGGCAGATTTGCAGTCCATAACTTTAGCATACTCAGCATCTGTCAATGCTGAAATGATGACATTTGAGGTGTTTCCATTTATGTCAAACTGCCTTAACTCCTCTGGGGTTGGATCTTTACCTTCTTCTGGAGCCACAAAACCCTCCTATACGCATTTCACCATGTTCATGCCCATGGTTGCAAATACCACTTGTATTCTTGCTCTCCACATATGGTAGTTGGTTTCGTTGAAGATTGGAACCTTCTTGCTATAAGTGGTGCTAGTGCTGGTACTAGCTTCCATTTCTTAGTATGCTGAACAAGTCAAACTTCTAGATCCCTTCAAACTAGTAAACCAAGCTGTTAAGCTTCAAACTGGTGAACCTGTGCTCTGATACCAATTGAAGTTTCCGACTTTTCCCTAGGATCTACTAGTTTGTGATACTAAGAGGAGGGGTGAATCAGTATCACCATAATTCACAATTCGCAGGTAAGTGAACAACTTCAACCTCTTCTTAAAAACGAACTCTTTCTCAGACTCAACTAAGGTAGATCTATTGCTATTTACTAATCACAATAGTCCCCAAAGTCACCTTTCAGACAACTTGCCTAATAGAGAATTCGGATGTTCTTGTTTAGGTCTTCTTTTAGGTTATGGGTTGGCTGATACTTTAGCTGGGTTCACAACTCAATTCAAAACACAGAACGTAAAGCAAATTAAGGACACATGAGATTTATGTGGTTTCGTCAACATGACGTACTTCCACGGTGGTAGGGACTCTCCCTTACCAAAACTATCCACTATACTTGAGAATTCCAGTTACAATGGATGTCTTAATCCTCTGCTCCTTTCACTATTGCAATTACTAAGTAAGTACAATACAAAGAGTGTCACTTACTGTGTCTACCCTTCTTTTAGCTTATCTTGCCTTTGTTGAATTGAAAGGCTGCTCCACTGCCACTTAAAAGTTCACCGCAATGCTCTTTAACCTCTCTTGAAGAAATCTGGAAATACATTAAGTTCTTTCAATGCTTTGCCAAATTTATTCTCTACGTTGTTTCACACAACTCCTGCTTTCACCGTCTTATGGTCTCACCCATCTCCTTGCCCCATGATCTCACTGTCTCACAGCTCGCCTCACATATGTTTTTGGTTTGCCCTTGTCCGTTTCACACCTCCTTTGGCCGTATCAGATTTTTTTTCCCTTTCTTGCCAGTCACTATTCATTGACTGTCCACCCCTCTGTTCTGGCCGTAACAGGTTTTTCTCTCCTTCCTTGTTTGGCCATCGGGTTTCTCTTTCCTTTTGCCGGTGGTGTGTTTTGCCCTGCTCACTTGGTTGGCTGTCGGGTTTCTTTTTCTCTCCTTCCCGTTGACTCCTCTGTTCTGACCGTATACCTCTTTTCTCTCTCTTCCAATGGCTGTCTCAATTTTTCTCTCTTTCTCTTGTGTTCTGTCGACGGTCTCTCTCTCTTCGTCCAGCCGGATCTCTCTCACCGTCCAGTCGAATCTCTCTCATCGTCCACTCTGTTTTGCCGTCGACTCACTTTGCCGTCTAGCTCCCTTTTAACTGTTTCTCTTTTTTTCGACCGTTTGTTTCTCTCTCTACCTGTTTGCCATGTTGTCTCCTCGCCGACCGCTAGCCTGCTGGTGGTGTGCCGTTCCTCACGAGTTTCTCTCTCTTGCCGTCACACGTTTTGCTCCAATTTGCTCAATTTGCTGACCTCTCCTTTTTTCCGATGACGGCTATTGTTCTTCGTCTAGCACCTCTTCTTTTTGCTGTGTACTGTTCTGCCGTGCTGGTTTTGCTATGCTGGTTGCCATGCTAGTTTTGTCGTGCTGGTTATATTTGGATGTCTTGTTTTGGTCGGCTACTCTCTTTGCTTGCATAATTTCTCTTTTCTTTTGCAGGTGGTGCTTTTTCATGTAGGGTTTGGTGTTTTCTCTCTCTTCCACCCAATTGGTTTTTTGCCGTGTTTGCAATTGTGTTGGCCTTGCCCTTGTTTTGTCTTCCAAGGTCTTTATATACTCTCTTCCGTGAAACCTTAATAGGGCTTACGCGACAAATTTATGTTCTTGCCCTTACGTGGCGGATTTACTTTCTTGCCCTTCCATGTGGCTTTACTTTCTTGCACACTTAAACCTAATTGACAACAATTACAACCCATACAATGCTATGGGAACAACAATTATGGATTGTTGCTGGTGTTGCACTTACTAGTATTGTTTGCTGACTTGCTACTAGTGTTGCAATTGTTAGTATTGCTAGATGTGCTATTGGTTGTGCCTACTGCAAGTTGCTAGTTTCTTTATTGCAATTGCAAGATTCCTTGAATGGCTGTTGTAACTCCTTTTCCCATGGGTTTGGCTAGCTACTACCTTCTTCTTTCTTTGGTGTGGCTACTGCACACCTTCTTTTCTGGTTTGGTGTCGCTATTGCATGCCCTTTCCTCTAGTTTAGTGTGGCTACTACACATCATCTCATTTGGTTTGCTGTGGCTATTGCAAGTCCCCTCCTCTGGTTTGGTGTGGCTGCTGTAAGCCCTCCCCTTATTTGGTGGTTACTATCACCCTTTCTTTGGTTGGCTGCTGCTGCAATCTCTTTGGTTGGCTATTGCACTCTCCTTGGTACTGCACCTCTCCTGGCCAGCTGCACTTTCCTTGGTTGCAACTGTCTTGGCCGGCTGCTGTTGCACCTTCCTTGGTGGCTGCCTCCTTTGCTTTGGCCAGTCACTCTCTCCTTTTGTGGTTGCCTCTCTCTTTGCTGTTCATCTTTCGTTGGCTTTTAGGTTTGCTGTTCTCTCTCAATTTTCTATAGCACACACATACATCTTGCAAGGTGTATGGGGTTATTTATAGAGCCTTAAGATTAAGGTTGCACACTCATTAATGACCAACATTGATTCCTAAAGGTTTCCCTACAATCAATGGCTAGATTTGATGCCTAAAATTTAGGGTCAATGGTTAAGGGTCAAGGGCCAACTTTAACCCCTAAAATTTAAGGTCAACAGTCAACATTGACTCATCGACTTCAGGGTTGACCTACCATCAACAGTTTTGCCCAATGACCTCTCTGCATCTCAATGACTTTCATAACATTAAATCAACACATACAACTGTGTGAGATGTTATTGACAACAAATCCAACATTAGCCATTAAAGATGGGCTCAACAAAGACAGTGTTGGTGGAATATCCCAAGAATGAGGAGAGAAAGTAAGGCTGAAATTAGGATGCTGCCAGCCTCACCTTACGCTTACCAAATTGCACTACAAGGAGCAATCATGGTGAGAGGTTGTAATTTCTTCTGTGGAAATTCATGGATATTTGTTACCAGCTTGGACAGACCTTTGGTATTGCGTTTAGTAGTGGCACTGTAAGTCACTTGCTAGGTATAAGTCAATGCTAACCATTGACCCTAAATTTGAAGAATCAATGTTGTCCATTGATGATAAGGCAACCCTAACTCAAGGCTTATAAATACATAGGCAGCTATTAAGAAAGGGTTAGCTACAAAACATGAAAGAGGGCACGACAGTGAAAGAAAAATAGAGAGTAGTAGGGTGTAGAGAACTGTAACAAAAGAAAACCAACAGAGAGTGAGAACAATAGAGGTAAAGAATTGCAGAGAGCTGTGAACGACATAAAGAACTATAGCAAAAGAAAAACAGCAGAGAGAGGGCAAAATGCTTGCAGAGAGCATAACTAATAGGGTGAGCTATAGAAAGAGGAGGAACCTACAGAGGCAAAGGGTGGAACCTATAAAGACAAGAGAGAACCGATAGTAAAGAAGAGAACTTACAAAAGAAGGAACCTGCAGAGGCAAAAGGAGAAATCTACAAAGGCAAAAGTAGGAATCTGTAGAGGAGAAAACCTGTAAAGAGCGTAACCAATAAGGTGACTTGCAGACAGAGGAGAAACCTGTAGAGACAAGAGAGAATCAGCAATAGAGAAGAGAACCTGCAAAAGGAGGAGCCTACAGAGGTAGAAGGAGGAACTTGCAGAGGTAAGAGGAGAGAACCTGCAGAATAAGGAACTAGCAAAGGTAGAAAGAGGAATTTGTTGAGGAGAGAATCTGTTGTTCCCACAGCCTTGTATGGGTTGTAATTATTGTCAACTAGATTTAAGTGTGCAAGCAGAAGTGGCTCATTCAAGCATTCAAGGGATGAGTTTTTCAGTAGAAAGAAAAGAACAAGAAAAATAAATTTAGGAGGATAACGCTGAATTTTGAATGGAACAATAATATAAAGCCACATGGAGGAGCAAGAAAGGAAATTCGCCACAGCTCCAATAAACCCTACTAGGGTTTGCATAGAAGGGAGTATATAAACCAAGACTTATCTCTTTGTTGAGGTAACCACCGTAGGAAAAGAAATCAGAGAAGACGGTAGACCTGGAAACGTGAGGTGAGAGACCAGACCTGGTATCCATGAGACAGTGAGAGCAGACCAAGACCAGCAAAGCCAGAACGTGTGACGGGGCGTGACAGACCAGAAACAGTGAGAGCAAACCAGAAACGTTAGAGCAAACCAGAAACGAGAGACCAGGGAAACATGAAACGGGAGAGACCAGACTTGGAAACCGTGAGACGTGAGAACAAACCAGAAACGGGAGAGACCAGACCTAGAAACCGAGAAACGTTGGGGATACAGACCAAAAACATTGGGATACAAACCAGAAACGTTGGGGATACAGACCAGGTGAGACATGAGACTAGGTGAGGTGTAAGACCAGGTGAGACATGTGACCAGGTGAGACGTGAGACCAGAAAAGGGTGAAACTGGTGAGACCAGAGGAGACGTGCAACCCAGAATCAGTGAGACCAGAAATGGTGAGACGTGAGACCTCGAAATGGTGTGATGATAAGACCAGAAAAGAGTGAGACCGTGAGATGGTGAGACGGTGAGATGGTAAGACCAGGAGACGAGTGAGACTGTAAGACAGTGAGACCAGAAGTTGTGTGAGACAACCTAGAGAAGAAATTTGGTGAAGCATTTGAGAGAACTCAATGAATTTTTCATATTTCTTCAAGAGAGGTTAGAGAGTGTTTTGGTGATCTTCCAAGCGGTAGTGAAGCAGCCTATTCAAATCAAACAGAGGCAACACAAGCTATAAGAAGGGCAGACACAGTAAGTGACACTCTTTGTATTGTGATTGCTTTGTATTTGCAATAATGAAAGGAGTAGAAGATTAAGACATCCATTGTAATCATAGGGAATACCACACTGGTGTTCTCAAGTATAGTGGATTGTCTCGGTAGAGGAAGAAACTCTACCACTGTGGAGTACGTCACATTGACGGAACCACGTAAATCTCTCATGTCCTTGCTTTGAATTTACATTCTGTGTTTTGAATTGAGTTGTGAACACAGCTAAAGAATCATCAAACGCATAACCTAAAAAAAGACCTAGTCAAGAACAACTAATTCGTCTAATAGGCAAGGTGTTTGAAAGGTAACTTTGGGGACTATTGTGATCAGTAGGTAACAATAGATCTACCTTAGTTTAATTTGGGAAAGAGTTCATTTTTGGCTTAAATTATCAGAGTGTTTTTAAAAAGGTGTGATACTGATTCACCCCCCCTCTCAGTATCACATACTAGTAGATCCTAGGGTGAAGTTGGGAACTTTAGAATCTGCAAAAGAGAGGTCCAACATTAGGAAGCTATGAGTGGAAGAAACAAAACAAAAAGAAAAGAGAGACAATAGCAAAAATGCTTGAGCAAAACCTGCAGAAGGAGAAAGCAGCACAGTAGAAAATAATAGGCAGCAGCATAACAAAAAACAACAGTCAGTGACACAACAGAAAATAATAGGTAGTGGCATAGCAAAAAAACAAGTAGCAGGAAGCTATGAGTGGCAAAAACAAACTAGAAAGAAAAGAGAGACAATAGCAAAAATGCTTAAGCAGAACCTGTAGAGGAGAGAACGTACAGAAGGAAAAAGCAGTAGAGCAAAAAATAATAGGTAGCAGCACAGTAGAAAACAACAGGCAGTGGCATAGTAGAAAACAATAGGCAGTGGCACAACAAAAAATAATAGGCAGCGATATAGCAGAAAACAATAAGTGTCAGGAAGTTGTGACTTGTGCAGAAGGCAAAGACTGGCAGTGCAAAAGGTAGAGACCGCCAATGTAAAAGGTAGAGATTCATAGTGTAGAAGGTAGAGACCAGTAATGAGGAAGGAGAGAATAACAGAGAGAAAGGAGAAAATTAGTTTATTGTAACAATAGCTTGTGCACATGAAGAGATCTTTCCCAGGAAAGTTTTTGTCATAAACTTTTTCTGAACTTCTTTGAAAAAGGGTGGGAAACCCTTGGAGTGATCGGGAGATCATTATAAGTGATTAAGGAGACATCCTTCCACAACATCAGCTGTATCCTTTGATAACGAGAATAGATCATTTGATTTAGGAGGATCCTATATTGTGGGTGAACCACATAAAAATTCTGTGTGTTCTCAAGTGCCACTTGCTTGATATCCATATGGCCATTCTCACATAAAGAAGCGAGATAAAAAAAGATCATAGACTTTAACAAGTCATAGAGGTTTAATCTAGACAAATTTGTAAAAAGTAAACATCTTACATTGATTCATCCCTTCCCCTTCTCAATGTAAGACATAAAAAGGTCCTTATCAATTAGTATCAAAGCGTGGTTCCTTTGTTAATCCATTCTATTTAGATTTGAAAGTTTTGTTGCTATTGTGAATCTTTACATCTACTACTAGTTAATATCATGGAAAAATGAATAGTATTAACAGCAAGGGCATTTCTTTGTTTGATGGACAAAATTATCAATTATGGAAGAATAGAATGCTCTTATATCTACTATCATTTGGTGTAGATGTGTTTGAATCTACTGTCAATGGCTTCACTCCTGTTGTTAAAGGTACTATTATGACGCCTACTGATAAGAAGAATTTAGATTATGATAGAAAGGCTAAAAATGCCTTATATGCCTTCTTATCAAATAAAAAGTTCACCAAAGTGATGGGGTACAACATAGCCAAACAAATTTGGGACAAATTGAAGAATATTTATAAAGGAAACAAGTTTGTGAAGGAAGTCAAGTTACAAATTTAGAGGAGCAGATTTGAAGATATAAAGATGTTGAATGATGAATCGATGGATGCCTTCTTTACATGAGTAAATGAAATTGTATGCTCCATTATAGTCTATAGAAAGTAGATTAATGATGCTACTGTAGTAAGAAAGATACTTAGAACCTTACCAAAAGCTTTTAATGCCAAAGTTTCCTCCATAGAATATAAAGATTTGGATAAACTGCCCTTGGATGATTTACACACCATATTGGTGGCTTATGAAATGAGAATAGCCCCAATAAAGAAGGAAAAGAAGCCTAAGGCAAAGAAGGAGTTGGCCTTCAAGGAATAAATTAAAGATTAAAGAACAAGAAGAAGAATCTAACAGTAACTCTGAAGTAGAAGATGGTGATACTAAATTTGATAAAGTCATGGTATACATCACTAGAAATATGAGAAAAGGAAAAGGGAAGTACAAGGGAAAATTACCCTTGAAGTGCTTTAGTTATAGAGGCATTAGGAACTTTGCTATGAACTACCCAAAGAGAAAATAAGTAGACAGTGATAATGGTAATGAGTTTGTCCTAAGGAGGAGAACAAAGAAATCCAGCTATTTTAAAGATGGAAATTCAAGTGCCAAAAGGAAAGGAGAACTCTTCAAATCCAAAATTTTTTCTTGAGTAAGTTGGATAAAGAAGATTTTAAAGAAGCTGATGATGATTCAGATGATGATGTTATAGAAAATGTGCTAGTTGCATAGGTAAATGATGAAAAAGAATCCTCAAGTGATAAGGAATCAGCTGAAGAGGAAGAGAAGAAAGAAATGGTGCAGTAACTTGAGAATGAATTAAGAACTTGTTTGTACAAAAACAGCAAGTTAGAAAAGGAGGTAATGAATCTCAAAAAGCTAAGTAAAAATTCTGATGTTGATAAAGCTGATCTTCAAGTGAAAGAAAAGGAGTTTAAAGCAAAAGAGAAGGAGTACTTGAAAAGAATTAAGGAGCTAAAGGTACTTAAGGCAAAGTAAGGCAAAATACATGAAGATCTTGGTGTTAAGGTGATTGCACAAGAGTAAGAAGTACTAAATTTGCAAGCTAAGCTCCACAAGGCTAAATCTAAATTAAAGAAGTATTAAGAAAGATTTATCCTGGTCGTGGAAGTGAAAGGAGAGTCCTCTTTAGCAAATGCTATCAATGATGATGTTACCAACAAGGTTGGATAAGTGTCTAAGCAAACAAAGACCTCATTCCATGGTAAAAGAAAGGACTTGTTTATATTGAAAAGCCAAATGAAAGGGTAGAAAAGAAAAAGAAAATTGTGTTTATGCCTGAAATTGAATACATAAAGAAAAGATAAAATTGAAAGAAGTTGATGTTATGGAGAAGAAAAACCAACCCAAGTTAAAATGGGTTAGGAAAGATGTGATGAAATTTGATAAGGACCTTCTTGGGTCTCATACTAAGAGGGAGAGGGGGTGAATCAATATGAGATGTTTACTTTTTACAAATCTATCCAGATTGAACTTTTGTAAGCTGTTAAAGTCTATGATCCATTTTTATCTCGCTTCTTTATATGAGAATGGTCGTATAGATATCAAGCAAGTGCAAGTACCTGAGAACACACAAAAGTTTTACATAGTTCACCCACAATGTATGAGCTATGTCTACGGTGTGATAGGATTATTCTTAGATCACATGATCCACTCTTGTTATTAAGAGATACAACTGATGTTGTGAAAGGATCTCTCCTTAACCACTATGGAAGGATAACTCCTTAACCATTTACAATAATCTTGTGATCACTCCAAGGTTTCCCACTCTTTTTCAAGAAGTATATGAAAAGGTTATAACAAAAACTTTCTTGAGAAAGATCTCTCCATGTGCATAGGTTACTGTTACAGAAAACTAATCTTCTCCTTTCTTTCTATTATTCTCTCCTTCTTCACTATTAGTCCCTACTTAAGCTCTATCGGTCTCTCCTTCTTCACTGTAGGTTTCACAACTTTCTCTTTGTTGTGCTCCTTGCTCTCTCTTTGCCATGTTTCACAGCTTTCTCTCTACCTTTACCAGTCTTAACTCTCTACCAATTCTAAACTCTTAACCGCTCACACTTTCTATCAGTTCTAAACTCTCAGCCTCTACCGGTCTCAGCTCTCTACCTCTACTGGGTTTCTCTCTGCCTCTACAGGGTTTCTCTCTTGCCTTTGCTAGATTTCTCTCCTACCTTTTTTGGGTTTCTTTCCTACCCTTGTCGGTCATAGCTTTTTGTAGGTCTCTACCTGCTATGCTCTCCTCTGTAGTTTTCTTTACCTACCGGTTCTTTTCTCTATAGGTTCTCTCCTTCACAGGTTCTTTTCCTTGCAGGTTCTCTCTTCTTTTGGTTCTTTCCTCTACAGGTTCTCTTCTATATGAGTTCTCTCCTTTGCAGGTTCTCTCCACTGTAGGTTCTCTCCTCTATAGGTTCTCTTTACTGCAGGTTCTCTTCTATGTAAGTTCTCTTCTCTACAAGTTCTCTCCTCTATAGGTTCTCTCTTCTATAGGTTCTCCTCCTTGTAGGTTCTCTCCTCTGCAAGTTCTGTTGAGCCCATCTTTAATGGCTAATCTTGGATTTGTTGTGAACAACATCTCATAGATTTGTCCTTATTGATTTGATGTTATGAGTGCCTTTGAGATGTGTTTGCAGCATTTATAAAATGTTGGCAGCATTAGCTAATAAGTAGCATGTTAAGGCAGAAGCCAAGGAAATTGCTCAGGATCTAGCAATGCAGGTTGTGGCTTGCCCATAGGTTCAATTTGTATTCTTCAAGAAGATTCCCGAAAGCATTGTGAATAAGGAAAAGGAGCTTACGATGCATAGAAATCCTTGGTCAAAATTGTTGGTGGCAGGTCAACCTTAAATTCAATGAGTCAATGATTGTTAACCCTAAATTTTAGGAGTCAATGCTAACCATTGACCCTAAATTTCACAAAGAAATGCTGAGGAGAGAACAACAAAGGAGAGAAGCTGCAGAGGAGAGACAACAACAACAACAGACAAAAAAAAGGAGAGAACCTACAAAGGAGAGACTGGCAAAGCTTGAGGAGAGAAACTGGCAATGAGGAAGGAAAAGATTTATTTTCTGCAACAACAGCTTGTGCACATTGAGTGATCTTTCTCAGGGCAGTTTTGTCATAAACATTTTATGTACTTCTTGAAAAAAGGTGGGAGACCCTTAGAGTGATCGAGAAATCAATCCTTCAAGTAATTGGGAGATCAACTCTTCTAGCGATCAAGAGATCATTGTAAGTGGTTAAGGAGTGATCCTTCCACAACATCAGTTGTATACCTTGATAACAAGAGTGGATTGTGTGATTTAGGAGTGATCCTATCACACCGTAGACGTAGCTCACACATTGTGGGTGAACTATGTAAAAATTTTGTATGTTCTTAGGTGCTTGTGCTTGCTTGATATCCATGCGACCGTTCTCACATAAAGAAGTAAGATAAAAATTGGATCATTGACTTTAACAGGTCACAGAGGTTTAATCTAAATAGATTTGTAAAAAGTAAGCATTTCACACTGAAGGCTTTTTCTTTTCTACTACTGAAGGCTCTTTATTTTTCTTTTCCTGTTTTTCGAGCACAACTCTCTTTTGTGTTTTTCTTGAGTTGCTCTCTTTTGGCTGTTTTTCTCCAACTACTATTCTCTTTGCTTCTTATGTTCTTTGCACTTTTTCTATCTCTCTATATCATGCCCCAATCTCTCTTTTGGCAGCTACATGGGTATTTATAAGCCTTATGTTTAGGATTACCCTACAATCAACGATCAGCATTGATTCCTAAGGGTTGCCTTGCAATCAACGGTTAACATTAATTCCCAAAAGTTGCCCTACAACCAATAGTTAGCATTAATTCCTTGAATTTAAAGTCAACGGTCGGCATACACTCCTTGAATTTAAGGTCAACAATCAGTATTGACTTGCAGTGCCATTGCTAAATGCATCTTAGAGGCAGCATGACACATGTCTTGTCAAAGAAATTTCATCCATGTCATATAGAGGGCAATCTTACAGACAGTTAGTTACAGCAACTAGTGCTTTCCTTACAACCAAAACCCTACTAGCAATCTGAATCAACTCGTCATTTTTGGTAATGCATGGTAGGGCTGGTAGCATCTTGATTTTAGCCCTGCTTTCTCTCCTTATTCTCGTCGCATTCCACCAATGTCGTCTTCCTTAACCCTTTAACCCTTGAATGAATCAGTTGCCAACACTTTGTAAATGCAGCAAACACATCTTAATGACACTCACAACATCAAATCAACAAGGACAAATATGTGAGATGCTATTGACAACAAATCCAACATTAGCCATCAAAGTTGGGCTAAACAATCTCCCTATTTGGATTTGTTGGCAATACATTAAATCCATAAATCAGTAATTAAGCATATGTAGTCGCTTTTGACATTCATAACTGCCTTTCAAACATGCATCTCTCTTTTTGCATATAGGCATGATACCAATTGAAAATAACCTTTAACTATCTCTTTTTTCTACTTCTCCCCTTTGATAATTTCTCCCCCTTTATTTGATTTTCCCCTTTGGATTTATCAAGCCACCACCACTTTTGATCAGTATATGATCTCTTTGGATTTATGCATAATATTTCCCTTTTCGACAACAAATCCAAAGAATAATAGAAGAGGGAAGGGGAAGGGGGTGTTAGAGGCATACCTCAACCTCTAGGGGATGGCTGAATACATAAGTTCAGCCTTAACTTCTGGAACTTCTCTCTTGACAGAGGTTTGGTGATTATATCTAAATGAATGACTCTAATGGCTTCTTTATTTGAATATCTACATTTTTTAGGGTAGCATTTACCATCTTTCATTTTTTATAAGTGCTGCAAATTGCATGTCTTTCCTTTCTTAGCTTGGGTACATCTTTGACAGCTTTATTTTTCGACAATTTGTTCAGCACCTTCTATCCAAGATGTCCCAACCTCCTACGCCACAACAAATTCTCATCTGTGGTGTCCATGTAGCATGTGTTTTTGCTGTTGGAAACTCGGTATAAGTTTCCATTTGTTCTCTCTCTCTTTGTAAGAACAGCACCATCACTTAATCTTTTTACCATGCAGCTACTCTTGCTAAAAGTAACTTCATGTCCATCATCACAAAGTTGGCTAACACTGATTAAATTTTGTTTTAGCCCTTTAACATAAAGCACTTCCTCTAATTTCAGCTTTTCTACACCAATTTCAATAGCACCAACACCATTAATCTTCAAAGAACCATCATTGCTAAATATGATTGACTCTCCATTATATTTTTCTACTTCCTTCAGCACCTTAGAGTGTCCTAATATGTGTGAAAAGTAGCCACTATCAAGGATCCATGGCTTTTTTTTCTGGGAAGCTTTTAAGGCTACTTCCACAACCATAAAGCTTTCTTCATACTTCTTCAATTTAGATTCAACCTTATGGAGCTTAGCTTGCAAATTCAACACTTTGTGCTCTTGTGCAATCACCTTAGTGCCAAGATCTTTGTGTATTTTGCCTTGCTCTGCCTCAAGTATGTTCAGCTCATCAATTCTTTTCAAGTACTCCTTTTCTTTCACTTGGAGATCAAATTTATCAACAACAAAATTTTTATTTAGCTTCTTGAGATTCTTTACCTCATTTTCTAGCTTATTGTTTTTGTGCAAATAAGCTCTCAATTAATTCTTAAGTTACTGCACCATCTCTTTCTCTTCCTCTTCAGTTGACTCTTTTTCACTTGAGGATTCTTTTTCATCATTTACCTATGCAACTAGTACATGTTTTACAACATCATCATCAGAATCATCATCAACTTCTTCTTCAGAATCTTCTTTATCTAGCTTGCTCAAGAAATTTCTTCTTTTGGATCTGAAGCGTTTCTTTTTTCCCTTTAACACTTGAATTCCCAACTTTAGAATAGCTAGATTTCTTTGTTCTCCTCCTTGGGGCAGGCTTATCATCATTGTCATTATCTGCTTCTTTTCTCTTTAGGTAGTCCACGGCAAAGTGCCCAATGCCTCCACAACTAAAGCACTTCAAGAGTAATTTTCCCTTGTACTTCCCTTTTTATTTCCTCATATTTTTGGTGATGTATGTCATGACTTTATCAAATTTAGTATCACCATATTCTACTTCAGAGCTGTTATCAGATTCTTCTTCTTGTTCTTTAATCTTTAATTTCTTTATTGCCTTGAAGGTCAACTCCTTCTTTGCCTTAAACGTCTTTTCTTTTTTCATTGGAGCTATTCTCATTTCATAAACCACCAATATGCTGTGTAAATCATCCAGGGGTAGCCTATCTAAATCTCTATCTTCTATGGAGGAAACTTTGACATTAAAAGCTTCTGGTAAGGTTCTAAGTATCTTCCTTACCACAGTAGCATCGTTGTTCTCCTTTCCATAACCTTTAATGGAGCACACAATTTCATTTACTCTTGTAAAGAAGGCATCCACTAATTCATCATTCAACATCTTTATATCTTCAAATCTACTCCTCTAGATTTGTAGCTTGGCTTCCTTCATAACCTTGTCTCCTTCATAAATATTCTTCAATTTGTCCCAAATTTGTTTAGGTGTGTTGCACCCCAATACTTTGGTGAATTCTTTGTCTAATAAAGAGGCATATAAGGCATTTCTATCCTTTCTATCATGCTCTAAATTCTTTTTATCAGTAGGTATTATAACAGCACCTTCAGCAGCAGGAGTGAAGCCACTAATAGCAGATTCAAACACATCCAGACCAAGTGACAACAAAAATAAGAGCATTTTATTCTTTCCTAATTGATAATTTTGTCCATCAAAAGTAGGAATGTCCTTACTGTTAACACTATTCATGCTCTCTATGATATTAACCAACAATAGATGTAAAGATTCCTAGTAGCAACAAAAAAATTTCAGATCTTAATAGAATGGATCAACAAAGGAACCTAAGGCTTTGATACCAATTAATAAGGACCTTCTTGGGTCCCACACTGAGAGAGGGAGGGAGTAAATCAGTGTAAGATACTTTTACAAATCTGTTTGGATTAAAACTTTGTGACTTGTTAAAGTTTATAATCCAATTTTATCTTACTTCTTTATGTGAGAATGGTTGTATGGATATTAAGCAAGTATAAGCACCCAAAAACACACAAAATTTTTATGTAGTTCACCCATAATGTGTGAGCTATATCTACGGTGTGATAGGATCACTCTTAGATCACACAATCCACTCTTGTTATCAAGAGATATAGCTGATGTTGTGGAAGGATCTCTGATCAAGCTTTTTGCTTTTCTCTTCTTCTTCACTGCCGGTCTCTGCTTAAGCTCTACTGGTCTCTCCTTCTTTACTATCGGTTTCACAGCTTTCTCTTTGTCGTGCTGCCTGCTTTTTCTCTATCGTGTTTCACAGCTTTCTCTTTGGCTCTACCTATCTCAAGTCTCTGTCGGTTCTCTCCTTTGTAGGTTCTCTCCTTTGTAGGTTCTTTCCTCTGCAAGTTCTCTCATATGTAGGTTCTCTCCACTGCAAGTTTTCTCCTCTGCAGATTCTCTCATCTATAGGTTCTCTCCTTTACAAGATCTCTCTTCTCTGTAGGTTCTCTTCTCTTCTATTGCTCTCTCTTGCTATGTTTCTACAACTCTCTCTTCCTTATTGTTGGTTCTAAGCTCTATCTTTTTGTTTCTGCAACTGAAAGCTTTTTCTTTTCTGCTGCTGGGTGCTTTTTTGTTCTGCCACTATTGCTGTCTCTCTTACCTATTTCTACAGCTTTTTTTACCTATTGCTGTAGCTCTCTTTGCATGTTTCTGTAACTCTTTTTGCTTGTTTCTGCAACTCTCTTTAACTATTTTTGCAGCTCTCTCTTTCTTTTTCTATAGTTCTCTCTTTCGTTTTCTACAACTCCTTTTTGTGTTGCTGCCACTCACCCTATTGAGTTCCTCCTCCCTACTGTGCCCTTAACTTTTCTTTTTGGTGGCTGCTATTTGCCGTTCTTTCCTTTTCTTTTGGAGGCTATTCTCCACCATTTTCCTACTCTTTACTGGTTTTCTTTTGCTGCAGTTCTCTATATCGTTCTCTACTGTTACAATTCTCTGTATCATTCTCCACTGCTCCACTTTTTTTGTTCACCTACTACTACTCTCTATTTGTTCACTTGCTGCTGCTCTCTTTTTTCTTTCTCTCGCTGGATGCAATTTTTTTTTTTTTGGTTTTTTGGGCACAGCTCTCTTAGCTATTTTTCTTCAACTACTCTCTCTTGCTTGTTTTTCTCTAGCTGCTATTCTCTCAACCTCTCATGTTCCCTGCATTTATTCTCTCTTTCTGTCATGCCCTAGCTCTCTTTTGGCAGTTGTATGGGTATTTATAAGCCTTGAGTTTTGAATTGCCCTACAATCAACGGTTAACATTAATTCCCAAGAGTTTCCCTACAATCAACGATCAACATTGATTCCTTAAATTTAGGATCATCGGTCAGCATTGACTTACAGTGCCACTATTAAACACAATCTTAAAGGCAGCAATGACACAAGTCTTATTAAAGAAATTTCATTCGTGCCACATGGAGGGCAATCTTACAAACAGCAAGTTACAGTAACTAATGCTTTCTTTATAGTCAAAACACCACTAGCAATTTTAATCAACTTGTCATTTTTGGTAGCGTAAGGTGGGGCTGGTAGCATCCTGATTTCAGCCCTACTTTATCTCCTCATTTTTGTCATATTCCACCAACACTGTCTTCCTTAACCCTTGAATGAATCAACTGCCAACACTTTGTAAATACAGCAAACACATCTTAACGGCACTCACAACATCAAATCAACGAGGACAAATATATGAGATGTTGTTGACAATAAATCCAACATTAGCCATCAAAGATGGACTCAATAAGAAAAATCCAACAACAGCTTTAAAGTAGAAGATGGTGATACTAAATTTGATAAAGTCATGGTATACATCACTAAAAATATGAGGAAAGGAAAAGGGAAGTATAAGGAAAATTACCCTTGAAATGCTTTAGTTATGAAAGCATTAGGCACTTTGCAGTAGACTGCCCAAAGAGAAGAAGTAGATAGTGATGATGATGATGACGAGTCGGTCCCACAAAGGAGAACAAAGAAATCCAATAATTTTAAAGCTATGAATTCAAGCGCCGAAGGGAAAAAGAAATTCTTCAAATCCAAAAGAAGAAATTTCTTGAACAAGCTAGATGGAGAAGAGTCTATAAAAGAAGCTGATGATGATGCTGTAGAAAATGTGTTGGTTGCATCGGTAAATGATGAAAAAGAATCCTAAAGTGATAAGGAATTAGCTGAAGAGGAAAAGAAAGAGATGGCGCAACAATGTGAGAATGAATTAAGAGCATGTTTGCACAAAAACAAGAAGTTGGAAAAGGAGGTAAAGAATCTCAAGAAGTTGAATAAAAATTTTGATGTTGATAAATCTAATTTCCAAGTGAAAGAAAAGGAGTTTAAAGCAAAAGAGGAGTACTTGAAAAGAATTGAGGAGCTAAATGTACTTGGGTTAGAACAAGACAAAATACATGAAAATCTTAGCACTAAGGTCATTACACAAGAGCAAAAAGTGCTAAATTTGCAAGCCAAGCTCTACAAGGCTGAATTTGAATTGAAAAAGTATAAAGAAAGCTTTATACATGCTGTGGAAGTGAGAGGAGAGTCTTCTTCAGCAGATGTTATCAAGGAGGATGCTACCAAAAATTTAGATGAGTGTTTAAGCAAATAAAGACTTCACTCCATGGGAAAGAAAGGACTTGACCATATTAAAAAGCCAAATGAGACGATAGAAGAGAAGAAGAAAATTATGTTTGTACCTGAAAGCAAACACAAAGAAAAGATAAAATTGAAAGAAGTTGATGTTATGAAGAAGAGAACTAACCCATGCTAAAATGGGTTTGGAAAGATGTGATGAAAACTCCTATCCAAAGGAGACTGGTTGTCAAACATGGAAAGAAGGTTGCCATAATAGGTACTGAAGATAAGGGATATGAATTTGTTACAAGAAGAAGATTAAGATTTAAAGGATTTTGCTAGTATTGTAGTAAGTATGGGCAGAAGGCTATGTGTGCTGGAGTAATGGGCCTATAATAAAGAGGAATATGATGCAAGAGTCTAGGGGGAGACTCTATCAAGAATAAGATAGCCTCAAGTGAAAAGTAATCAAATTCCACTAAGAAATACATTTGATATATTAGAAGAAATTGTGGAAAGGCTAGACATACTGCTGAGGAATGCTTGACATTATTGCCTGGTCAAAGAATGCAAAGGAGAACACCTATATATGCTCCTATGTTTGGCTGAAGAAGAAGAAAAGGAAGGGAAATGGCTATGGTTATAGAAGTAGCCTTAAAAGCTTCCAAGAAAGAATAAGCTATAGATCCTTGAAAGTGGCTACTCTTCATACATGACAAGAGACTCCAAAGTACTAAAGGAAGTATAATGGAGGGTCAATCACATTTGGCAATGATGGTGTCTTAAAGATTAAAGATGTTGGTGCTGTTGAAATTGGTGCAAAAAAATTGAAATCAAAGGAAGTGCTTTATGTTAAAGGGCTAAAACACAATCTAATCAGTGTTAGCTAACTTTGTGATGATAGACATGCAGTTACTTTTAACAAGAGTGATTGCATGGTAAAAGGATTGAGTAATGGTACTATTCTTACAAAGGGAGAAAGAACAAATGGAAACTTATACAAAGTTTCTAACAGCAAAAACACATGCTACATGAGCACCAAAGATGAAACTTTGTTATGACATAGAAGATTAGGACATCTTGGACAAAAAGGGCTAAATAAATTGTCCAAAAATGTAGCTGTGAAAAATGTATCCAAGCTAAGAAGAGAAAGAAATACCATTTGCAACACTTGTCAAAAAAGGAAGATTGTGAATGCTACCCACAAAAATGTAGAGATTCAAACAAAGAAGCCATCAAAGCTCATTCATTTAGATATCTATAGGCCTATGAAACAAAAATCATCAAAGGGCAATAGGAAGCTGTCTGAAAATTAGTTAAGGAGAAAAATTAAAAGATTTAAGATAAACAATAGGATAGAATACACTTGTAGTGAATTTGAAAATTATTTGGAAAGGCATAGAGTGAAGCATGAATATGCTAGTCCCTTCACACTCCAAAAAAATGGAGTGGTTGAAAGAAAGAATAAAAACCTAATAGAGATAGCAAAGACCATGTTGGCTAAGCATCGTACCTTATATGGCCATTGAAGCGAGGCCTTTTGCACTGCTTTTGTTGATCAGATAAAGAAGAAGTTTGCAATGTCTATGCTAAGTGAAATGAAATTCTTCTTAGGGCTACAAGTTTTGTAAAGCAAGGCCAGAATTTTCCTTTCCTAAGAAAAATATGCTTGTGAGCTATTAAAAAGGTTTAGGATGAAGAACTTTAAAGAAGTAAGCACTCCCATCACTTTTGGAACAAAGTTGAGCAAAGATAAAAAAGGTAAAATGGTTCATTAGAAGGAATATAGAAAGTTGATTGGAAGCTTACTTTGACAGCATTAAGGTTTGATCTTGTTTTTGTTGTAGCACTTCGTGTTAGATTTCAAAGTGAGCCCAAGGAATCTCACCTCATGGCTGTTAAAAGAATCCTGAGATATGTTTAGGGCACAACAAATTATGAGCTACTTTATGATAGAAGTGAACAACTCATTTTATATGCGTATACTGATGCTGATTGGATTGAAATTTGTAATGACAGAAGGTCTACATTTGGGCAATAAATGTGTTTCATGGCACAATAAGAAGCAAAATTTAGTGACTCTAAGCACTGTAAAGGCTAAATATGTGGCTGTTACTCAGACATGTACTTAAATGCTATGGATGAAACAACAACTTGAAGATTTAAAGGTGGATGTGCAGCTGCCATTGCTGATTAGTTGTGACAATTAAAGTGCCATTAATTTATCAAAGAATCCTATCCAACACTCTAGATCTAAACATATTGAAATCAAGTACTACTTCATTCAAGAAAAAGTAGAGAAAAATGAAGTAAAATTGGAGTATGTGCCTACCACGAAGCAAGTTGCAGATATATTCACCAAACCTCTGTCAAGAGAGATGTTCTAAAAGTTAAGACTAAACTTATGTACTCAACCACCCTTTATAAGCTGAGGTATACCTCTAACCCCCCTCTTATTCCCTCTTCTATTATTCTTTGGATTTGTTGTCAAAGGGGGGAAATATTTTGCATAAATCCAAAGACAATATATAATGATCAAAAGGGGGAGTAGCTTGATAAATCCAAAAGGGAAAATCAAATAAAGGGGGCGAAAGAAGTTGTTTGGAATGACTGTCAAGTCTAAGAGCAAGAAGTTGCTCGAAATGATTGGTTGAGGGCAGAAGCATCTCAAAGGCCATTTAACATGTTTTATGTGATGATGAGCAAGACAAAGGCTGGGATCTTGAAGTAGGGGAAGCTACAAAGCTATGAAATGAGTTTCAGACCAAGGTGTGCAAGCATCAAGTGCCACAATTGTAGTAGCTTTGATAACACAGCAAGTCCAATGACTGGACACTAATAAGCATTGGGAAAAATTGATTCTTTGGGGTTTTAACTACCAATTGGGCTGAGCTTTTACTTATTTTGAAACCCACGATACATATAGAGTCTAGTACTTTATATAGGCTTATTATTTAGGAAACTTTGTGGGCTTGTGTTGTATTTCACTAATAAGTCATAAGCCCATATGGTAACTAGGGTTTGTGTATTGTATATGTTTATAAATATGGCTGTAACTTGGGGGCAACTACATATTAGAATACAATTTTACAACTATAAGAGACATTGTTTTCTTTTAAATTTCAATACAAATAAGCATCTTTTCCATTGGTTCTTTATGAACTTGTTGATTTGTATGCTTGATTGTGTTTTTTCATAAACTTATCTTCTTCCACCTTGTGTTGCATAGAAGTGGCGTCTAATCCTTTTATAATTTTGGTTCGTGGTTGCTTTATAATCATTGGATCAAAATTATTTATTTCCTAACCTATCTTAGAATGATCCTAGTGACATTAATTTTGGTGTTGGGTTCCAATTTGTTATAAATGAATTCATATCATTAGGGACCCAACACATTCAAAGAATTGAATAAGAGACTAAGAAAGCTAAATTGGATTTTGAATCATGCAAGACCTAGACCCCATGTTCAAAGGAGCACAAATGTAAGGTATAAAGAAGGACATGAATTCCACATTCCATAAATGGATGGACTTGGAAATGATAAGTAGCATTGGAACACCACAAGTCGATAATCATAATAAATTACAAGGTTCATAGAATAATCCAAAGAGAAAGTCTTTGTTGTTCCCACAGTTTTGTATAGGTTGTAATTGTTGTCAACTAGATTTAAGTGTGCAAGCAAAAGTGACTCGTTTAAGCATTCAAGGGATGCGTTTTCAGTAGAAAGAAAAAGAGCAAGAAAAATAAATTAAGAAGGAGGATAATGCTGAATTTTGTATAGAACAATAATATGAAGCCACATGGAGGGGCAAAAAAGGAAATTCGCCACAACTCCAGTAAACCCTACTAGGGTTTGCATAGAAGGAAGTATATAAACTAGTAGAGCAAGAGAAAAAATACGTGAATACACCACCGGGAGAGCAAACGAGAAACGCACCACTTGCAAGAGAAGAAATCAGAAACAGACCACCCGAAAGAGAAGATAGTAGACCTAGAGAAAGAGAGGATGTGAGACCTGAAAAAGGTGAGACGTTAGAGCAAACCAGACCTGGAAACCAGACCAGGTGAGACCAGACCTGGTATCTGTGAGACCACATGGAAGAGAAGACAACAGACCAGAACGTGAGACGTGAACCAGCAAAACCAAAAGTAGGAGGCAGGCCGAGAGACGTGAACCAGCAAAACCAGAAATGTGAGGCGGCTGAGAAACGTGAACCAGCAAAACCAGAAGCGTGAGGCAGCTGAGAAACGTGAACCAGAAAAACTAGAAATGTGAGGCAAGCTGAGAAACATGAACCAGCAAACCAGAAACGTGAGGTAGGACGAGAGATGTGAACCAACAAAACCAGAAGTATGGTGCAGGCCAAAAGATGTGAAACGGCAGACCAGGAGCATGGTGCAGGTCGTGAGACGTGAAACGGCAAACTAGGAGCGTGGTGCAGGTCGTGAGACGTGAAACGGCAAACTAGGAGCGTCGTGCAGGCCGAGGGACGTGAAATGGCAGACCAGAAGCGTAAGGCAGTCCGTGAGACATGGAACAGCAGACCAGTAGTGTGAGGCTGGTCGTGAGACGTGAAACGGTAGACCTAAAGCTTTAGTGCAATCTATGAGACGGTGAGACCAGGAGTTGGGTGAGACAACCTAGAGAAGAAATTCAGTGTAGCATTTGAGAGAACTCAACGTATTTCCAGATTTCTTCAAGAGAGGTTTGAGAGAGTTTTGGTGATCTTCCAAGCGGTAATGAAGCAGCCTATTCAAATCAAACAGAGGCAACATAAGCTAGAAGAAGGGTAGACACAGTAAGTGACACTCTTTGTATTATAATTGCTTTGTATTTGCAATAGTAAAAGGAGTAGAAGATTAAGACATCCATTGTAATCACAGGGAATACCACACTGGTGTTCTCAAGTATAGTGGATTGTCTCGGTAGAGGAAGAATCTCTACCACCGTGGAGTACGTCACATTAACGGAACCACGTAAATCTCTCGTGTCCTTGCTTTGAATTTACATTATGTGTTTTGAATTGAGTTGTGAACGCAGCTAAAGAATCATCAAACCCATAACCTAAAAGAAGACCTAATCAAGAACAACCAATCCGTTTAATAGGCAAGCCGTCTGAAAGGTAACTTTGGGGACTATTGTGACTAGTAGGTAACAATAGATCTACTTTAGTTGAATTTGAGAAAGAGTTTATTTCTGAGAAGAGTTTGAAGTTGTTCACCTATCAATTAAAAAAAAGGCGTGTAATACTGATTCATCCCCATTCTCAGTATTACAAACTAGTAGATCCTAGGGTGAAGTAGGGAACTTCAATTGGTACCAGTTTGAAGCTTAACAGCTTGGTGTACTAGTTTAAAGGGTTTCAGAAGTTTTAACTTGTTCAGCATATTGAAAAATGGATGTTAGTACCAGCACCAGCATTACTTACAGCAAGAAGGTTCCAATCTTCAATGGAACCAACTATCATATGTGGAGAGCGAGAATGCAGGTGGTATTTGCAACCATGGGGATGAATGTGGTGAAATCTGTACAGAAGGGTTTTGAGCCTCCAAAAGAAGGTAAAGATCTAACCCCAGAGGAATTAAGGCAGTTTGAGATCAATGGGAAGGTCTCAAATGTCATCATTTAAGCATTGACAGATGCTGAATATGCTAAAGTTATGGACTGCATATCTGCTAAGGAGATATGGGAGAGATTGCAGAAGGTCTACGAAGGTGATGGCAGAATGAAGGAGGTCATGCTTCAAGTTTTCAAGGAGAGATATTATCCCTCAAAATGCAGAAGAATGAGACAGTCCAAGAGTTCTTTACCAGGGTTATTGATGCTGTAAACGACCTTAGAAGTCATGGGAAGAACAAGAAGGGCTCACCTATTATGAAGAAAATTCTAAGAATTCTGCCTGAGAGGTTTGCCTCAAAGGTGGCAGCCATAGAGGAGAGTAGAGATCTCAATTCTATGTCACTGCATGATCTCCAATGCAATCTCATTGTGTATGAGATAAGAATAAAGTCAACTGAAAGCTCCTCAACATCAAAGCTATCAAAGGAGGCAGCTTCAAAGCTATGAGACACTTGAAGATAAGAGAAGAGGAAGAATCATCCAGTGGGGATGATGATGGTGATGAGGTAGAAAGTGAAGGTGAAATGTTGGCTTACTTCACAAGCAAATTCAAAAAAGGGTCTAAGAAGGGAAAAGGATAGTTGTCCTTGAGATATTATCGTTGTGGGCAGATTGGACACTTTGCTTCTCAGTGCAAAGTGAAACTTGATGATGAAGATGAGGATGGTGATGATGAGCAGAATTCAAAATGGAGAAGACCATCATCCAAGTCAAGGAAGTCTAGCAAGAAGACTGCTAACCCACGGAAGAAGAAGAGAGGCTCATTCAAGAGCTATGTGAGCCAGACAAAAGAAGCCGATGAGGAGGAAGATGTAGACTTATCAGATAAGCATGCCTTTATGGCATCAGCTCGATGTGGTAGTTCAACCTCTGAAGAGGAAGAGGAGATTGATGAAGAAGAACCAGATCTTGAAGCTGAGTTAGAAGTAGCTTCAAAGGAGATAATCAGAAGGGGCAGAACCATTGTTGTTCCCACAGCCTTTTATGGGTTGTAATTGTTGTCAACTAGGTTTAAGTGTGCAAGAAAGTAAAGCCACATGGAAGGACAAGAAGGTAAAGCCACATGGAAGGGCAAGAAAGTAAATCCGTCGTGTAAGGGCAAGAACGTAAATTCGCCACAAGTAAGCCCTATTAGTGTTGCATGGAAGAGAGTATATAAAGACCTCAGAAGACAAAACTAGTGCAAGGCCAACACAATTGAATGCATGGCAAAACACAAGAGAGAGAAAACCAAAACACCAAACCCTACATGGAAGAACACCACCTGCAAAAGAAAAGAGAAACCGTGTAGGCAAAGAGAGTAGCCAGCCAAAACCCAAAGACACCGTCCAAACACAAAAGAGTGCAACCGGCCAACCAAAGGCATAGTTCGGCCAAAACCTAGTGCAAACGGAAACCACAAAACGTTGGAAAAGTGGAGATAGCCAAAACCTAGAGAGAGAAACGCCCGAAAGAGAAAAAACGACAAAGAGGTGGAAGAGAGAAAAATCACATACGGCAAACTCGGAGTGGACGGCGAAAGAAAGGAAAAACTTGACGGCCAAATAGTGGAAAGGAGAGAAGGGAACGAAGAACGACTGAGTGGAAAAGAAAGACCCGAAATGGCTGGACGGCCAAATAGAGAAAACAGCAAAACATAACACACGACCAAAGCACACCAACGGGAAGAGAGATAACACGACAAGAGAGTAGAACGACAAGAGAGCAGAACAACAAAAGGAGAGCACAACAAGAGAACGGCAGGAGAGTAGAATGGCAAGAGAGCAGAACAGCAAGAGAGCAGAACGTTAATAGGAGAGCATGGCAAGAGAACGACGTGACTGACCAGAAACAGGAGACCAGAAACAGGTGACCAGAAATTGGTGACCAGGTTGTGAGACCTAAAACGGGAGACCAACAAAGTTGAGGAGACCAGCGAAGCTGAAGCAGGAGACCAGCAAAGCTGAAACGTGAGACCAGAATGTGTGACTCATGGAAAAAGGAGAGGCAAACGCACCATTGGTAAGAGAGGAGACAGCACACCGTCCGTAAGGGAAGAGAGGAGAAACCATGAAAGAGGAGACCATTGGGAGAGCAAACCAAGCTGTCCAGAGGTGTAAAACGGACAAGTGCAAACCAGAAACGGTGGTAAGGTGTGTGACCAGCAAGACATGCAAACTGGAAACGTACTTGAGACGTGAAATGCCAAACCAGAAGCGTGCGTGAGGTGTGTGACCAGCAAAGGGTGCAAACTAGAAACGTGTGTGAGACGTGTGACGCCAAACCAGAAATGTGAGGCGGGCCATGAGATGTGGAACGACAAACCAGAAACGTGAGGCGAGCCGTGAGACAAGGAGACGGGTGAGACCGTGAGACAGTGAAAGCAGGAGCTGTGTGAGACAATGTAGAAAAGAAATTCGGTGAAGCATTGGAAAGAACTCAACGTATTTCCAAATTTCCTCAAGAGAGGTTAGAGAGCATTATAGTGAACTTCTAAGCGGCAGTGAAGCAGCCATTCAATTCAATAGAGGCAAGACAAGCTAGAAGAAGGGTAGACACAATAAGTGACACTCTTTGTATTGTACTTGCTTAGTAATTGCAATAGTGAAAGGAGCATAGGATTAAGACATCCATTGTAACTGGAATTCTTAAGTATAGTGGATAGTCTCGGTAAGGGAGAGTCCCTACCACCGTGGATGTACATCATGTTGACGAAACCACGTAAATCTCGTGTGTCCTTAATTTGCTTTACATTCTATGTTCTGAATTGATTTGTGAACGCAGCTAAAGTATTAGCCAACCCATAACCTAACGAAGACCTAAACAAGAACATCTGAATTGTCTATTAGGCAAGGTATTTGAAAGGTGACTTTGGGGACTATTATGATTAGTAGGTAGCAATAGATTTACCTTAGTCAAGTCTGAGAAAGTGTTCACTTTTAAGAAGAGGTTGAAGTTGTTCACTTACCTGCGAATTGCAAATTGTGGTGATACTAATTCACCCCCCCTCTTAGTATTACAAACTAGTAGATCTTAGGGAGAAGTCGGGAACTTCAATTGGTATTAGAGCACAGGTTCACCAGTTTAAAACTTAACAGCTTGGTGTACTAGTTTGAAAGGATCTAAAAGTTTGACTTGTTCAGCATATTGAGAAATGGAAGCCAGTACCAGCATCAGCACTACTTACAGCAAGAAGGTTTCAATCTTCAACGGAACCAACTACCATATGTGGAGAGCGAGAATGCAGGTGGTATTTGCAACCATGGGCATGAACATGGTGAAATCCATACATGAGGGTTTTGTGGCTCCAGAAGAAGGTAAAGACCCAAACCCAGAGGAATTAAGGCAGTTTGAGATAAATGGGAAGGCCTCAAACATCATCATTTCAACATTGACAAATGCTGAGTATGCTAAAGTTATGGACTACAAATCTGTCAAGGAGATATGGGACAGATTGCAAAAAGTCTATGAAGGTGATGGCTAAATGAAGGAAGCTGAGTTTCAAGTGTTCAAAGAGAGATATGAATCTTTCAGAATGCAGAAGAATGACACAGTTCAAGAGTTTTTCACTAGGGTTATTGATGTTGTAAATGACCTGAGAAGTCATGGGAAGAACAAGAAGAACTTATCGATTGTGAGGAAAATTCTGAGAATTCTGCCTAAGAGGTTTGGCTCAAAGGTAGCAGCCATAAAGGAGAGTAGAGATCTCAATTCTATGTCACTACATGATCTCTAGTGCAATCTCATTGTATATGAGATGAGGATAAAGTCAGCTGAAAGCTTTGCAACAACGAAGGTATCAAAGGAGGTAGCTTTCAAAGCTATGAAGCACTTGAAGATAAAAGAAGAGGGAGAATCATCCAGTGAGGATGATGATGATGAGGAGGAGGAAGAAAGTGAAGGTGAAGTATTGGCTTACTTCACAAGGAAATTCAAAAAGGGGTCTAAGAAGGGAAAAGGATAGTTGTCCTTGAGATGTTATCGTTGTGGCCAAACTGGACACTTTGCTTCTCAGTGCAAAGTGAAACTTGATGATGAAGATGAGGATGGTGATGATGAGCAGAATTCAAGATGGAGAAGATCATCATTCAAATCAAAGAAGTTGATGAGAACCATAGAGATGATAAGTGGAAGGCTTCAAGGGTTGCAAGAGGTCCATTGCACATTCCAGGAGGCCCAATAACACGAGCTATCGCCAAAAAGATTAAAGAAGCATTAAATGGGCTAATTTAGGACATTCAGGCCAACCAAGCTTCAAATGGTGCAAATTTAAGTTTGACAAAGAGTCCAGGCCTAATTAATATAATTAAGATACTTAAATAGGTCAGAATAAGTAATAGCATTCCCTCCTAAATAAGAGTTTATTGTCTATCCTAAATAGGAGTTTATTGTCTATGTTGGAATTTGTCCATATTTAGGAATTCCTCCAAAATAAGGATTTCTCCTAAGTAGGAATTTATTCCTATTTAGGATTGCTATCTTAGCCTATAAATAGGCACCCCTTGTATTCTCTGGAAAAAAGGCAGACAACTTTGAGTGAAATAGAAAGCAAGGGTTTTTTCCTCTCGGTTCTTTTAAGGACTAAGGAACTTATCAAGAGGTATTTCTTCTTGTGGCGTTCCAATCGACTTATCACTCCCAATTCCTTTCTTTTCTGGAGTGTGGCGTCCATATCCTTCTTAAATACCCTAGGTTCGTGTTCTTTTGAATGGTGGGTCTAGGGTTTGTGTTATTAAACTCTGGTTTAGCTTTCTTGGTTGTTCTTTGATTCCTTATGTGCATTGGGTCCTAAGCCACGTCGTTTTTGGGGTTTTTCGCATTAGTTGGTATCAGAGCTAGGTTCTAAATCAGGTTGAATCCACTCACTCTTCAATTTTCTATCTTTTGTTTTATTTATTGTTGTTTAGTTTGTCTATTATGTGCATTATCATTCAAATGCACAAATTTGTTTATTTGCAATCCTTCTCTCTTTGCTTGTTTGTTTAAGCTCATAAACATGCTAATTTCAATACCAATTGGTATGTCTAAGTATTCTACTATTGTTTTGTGTTGAAAAAAAAAAAAAAGGGAAGGAAGAAGAACAAAAGAAAGAAAACATCAAATTCAAAGTTATTAATAAGGTTAACAGTTTGGTCATATTGGCCACAATAATAATAAAGTTTTCTTGCTCAACTCCAATTATACCATTTGTTTTCCTATTTTGTTACCCAAGTTTGTCCTCTAGGTTATATTACCCCTATCCTGATTTTTTGTGAGTTTAGTTCATTAAATCCGTTTGTGTTGACGTCCTTTTTTGCTTGATTCTTTGTTCTCCAATTTGTTCAATTCTACGCCATTTAGCTTATTTTGTTCAAAATCAATGCCCTTGATTTACATTGTTTAGTTCTTTATAGAGCTAAAAGGGAAAATCTGAGTGGTAAAATGTAAGAGTGAAAGTTGATATAAAGAAAAACCATAAAGAGTGTAAACACGAGGGAGTGTGACACAATCTTATGAGTGACACACGTGAGGGAGTGTTCTGTGAGGTATCCTATTTGTTTTGTGCAGAAGTAAGGCTATGACGTCCAAAGACAAAGGTGTAGCTCAAGAGGGAGCTGGTGATGTGTCCTTCATGATCAAAGCTATGCAACAACAATTTGAGCGCATGAATACCAGATTTGATGATATGAGGGAAAGGATAGAGGAGCAAGCTAATACAATAGCAGAGTTGCAAAGGAGACATGGGGAATATGAGGCTGCCAAAGTAAGAAGACAGTTGACACGTGCCTATGACCATGAAGATGATGTAGAAGATGATGAATTTGACGATTAAACTACGATGGTTAGAACTGGTAACAATAGAAGGGATCAAAGAGAATTTGGGAGGCAAGGCACCTATGACCATAATTTGGGTAGTATTAAAATGACAATTCCTTCATTCCAAGGTAAGAATGATCCTGATGCACACCTAGAATGGGAAAAAAAGGTTAAATTGGTTTTTGATTACCACAACTACTCTGAGGAGAAAAAGGTAAAGCTTGTTGTAGTTGAATTTACTGATTATGCTATTATTTGGTGGGATCAACTTGTTTTGACTAGGAGAAGGAATCATGAGTGGCCTATTGATACATGGGAGGAGATGAAGGCTATCATGAGGAGGAGGTTTGTCCCTAATCACTATTATAGGGAGTTGTACCAAAGGTTGCAAGGGCTCACTCAGGGCACCAAAAGTGTGGAGACTACCACAAGGAGATGGAGATTACCATGATTAGGGCCAATGTAGAAGAAGATAGAGAGGCAATTATGGCTCGATTTTTGCAAGGGCTAAATAGGGACATAGCAAATGTGGTTGAATTGCAGCACTATGTGGAATTAAAAGACATGGTGCACATGGCAATGAAAGTTGAAAGGCAACTTAAACGAAAGCGCTCCACACGGTTTGGGCAGAATTCAGATTCTACCTCATCGTGGAAGCCAAATTGGAGTAAAAGGGATGAGATGGCCAATTACAAGTTCAAAGCCGAGCTACCCAAGCACAAGAATGTGGGTTCTAGCAAGGAGACAGGTAAATTTGAACCCCAATCGAGTAGAAATAGAGATGTTAAATGTTTTAAGTGTTTGGGCAAGGGTCACATTGCATCTCAATGTCTAAATAAGCATGCAATGACCTGAGAAGTAACGGTAATGTTGAAATTGAAAGTGAATCAGAAGATGATTCTGTGCCACCATCAGAGGGTGAATGTGATGGAAAGGAGTATCCGGTTAACGAAGTAGCTCTCGTTACAAGGTGAGCATTGAATGTGCAAGCAAAAGAAGAAAATGAGGTGCAACGAGATAACATCTTTCAGACAAGGTGTCTCATCAAAAATAAGATATGTAGTATGATTATTGATGGTGGGAGTTGCACTAACGTTGCTAGCACAACTATGGTTGAGAAGCTAGATTTACCTACTATGAAGCATCCTAGACCATATAAACTTCAATGGTTGAATGAGAGTGGTGAAGTGAAGGTAAATTAGCAAGTGCTCATATCATTTTCTATCGGAAGGTACCATGATGAAGTTTTATGTGATGTTGTACCTATGCATGCAGGACATATTCTATTAGGACGACCATGGCAATTTGATAGGCAAGTTATGTATGATGGCTTCAAGAATCGATATTCCTTTGTAATGAACGAAAAACCTGTCATTCTTGTACCATTATCACCTCAACAAGCATATGAGGATCAATTAAGGATTAAAAATGAGAGTGAACAAAAAAGAGAGATTGATAAAAGATAAAAAGGAGAAGAAAACATGAGGACACAAGAGAAAGAGAAGAAAAGAGAAAATCTCTATGCAAAAAGGAAGTGATGTCAAAAGAGCATTCTATGCCAAACAACCTATGATTGTACTTTTGTACAAGGAGGCTTATTTTAACACTAACAAGTTTGATCCATCTTTGCCTAGTGTTGTTGTTGCACTATTGCAGGAATTTGAAGATGTATTCCCTAACGATATCCCAAGTGGATTGCCACCTAATAGAGGAATTGAGCATCAAATTGATTTCATCCCAGGTGCATCCATCCCTAACCGGCCATCATATAAGAGTAATCCTGAGGAGACAAAGGAGCTTCAAAGGCAGGTTGAGGAGCTTATGTCCAAAGGATATGTGAGGGAAAGCATAAGTCCATATGCTATTCCTGTCCTACTTGTACCAAAAAAAGATGGGACTTGGAGGATGTGTGTTGATTGTCGAGCAATCAACAAAATCACTGTAAAGTATCGTCACCCCATACCTAGATTAGATGACATATTAGATGAATTACATGGGTCATATGTCTTTTTTGTTGTAAGTGTTTTACATTCTGAGAAATTGTATGCTAACTTACATAAATGTTCCTTTTGTACTGATCAAATCACATTTTTTGGCTATGTTGTCAGTGCTAAAGGTGTTGAGGTTGACGAGGAAAAAGTTAAGGCAATTCGTGATTGGCCTACACCTAAGTCAACTAGTGACGTGCGTAGCTTTCATGGTCTAGCTAGTTTCTATAGATGCTTTGTTAAAGACTTTAGCACCATTGCCACACCACTCACTGAGCTTATCAAAAAGAACATGAGTTTTAGGTAGGGTAGTGACCAAGACAAGGCTTTTAATTGCATATGGGAAAAATTAAGTTCTGCACCCTTACTTGCTTTACCTAACTTTGCAAAAGCTTTTGAGATTGAGTGTGATGCTTCAGGTATTGGCATTGGAGCTGTTTTGATGCAAGAAAGGCGCCCAATTGCTTACTTTAGTGAAAAGCTAAGTGGAGCAAGCCTTAATTATCCTACTTATGATAAAGAGATGTATGCATTGGTACAGGCTTTGGAGACATGGCAACATTACCTTTAGTCTAAAGAGTTTGTCATCCATACTGACCATGAATCTTTGAAGCACTTGAAGGGACAAGGAAAGTTGAACAAAAGACATAACAAGTGGGTTGAATTCATTGAGACCTTTCCCTACATCATCCAATATAAAAAAGGTAAGGAAAATGTGGTAGCTGATGCATTATCTTGCAGGTATACCCTTATCTCTACACTTACTGCAAACTTATTAGGATTTGAACACATTAAGGATTTATATGTGAATGATCCTGACTTTGCTAATGTGTATAGAGCATGTGAGGTGTTAGCCTTTGAGAAGTTTTATAGGCATAAGGGTTTCTTATTTAGGGAAAATCGTTTATGCATGCCTATGAGTTCTTTAAGGGAGTTGGTTGTAAGAGAAGCTCATGAGGGTGGTCTAATGGGTCATTTCGGAGTTAGGAAAACCTTAGATGTCCTAAATGAACATTTGTTTTGGCCATGAATGAAACGAGATGTTAAGAGGATATGTGCAAAATGCATAACATGCAAACAAGTTAAATCTAGGGTTTTACCTTATGGCTTGTATACCCCTCTACCCATACCTAACCATCGCTGGGTTGATTTATCTATGGACTTTGTACTAGGATTGCCACGAACAAAAAGGGGTAGGGATTCTGTATTTGTTGTTGTTGATAGATTTTCAAAGATGACACACTTCATCCCATGTTATAAAACTGATGATGCAAACAACGTGGCTGACTTATTCTTTAAAGAAGTAGTACGTTTGCATGGCATGCCATGAAGCATTGTTTCAAATCGGGATACAAAGTTCTTAAGCTACTTTTGGAAGACTTTGTGGGGTAAGTTAGGTACTAAGCTATTGTTTTCAACTACTTGTCATCCACAAACTGATAGGCAGACTGAGGTAGTTAATCGAACTCTTTCTACTCTTTTGTGTGCTATTATTCGAACAAATTTGAAAACATGGGAAGAGTGTTTACCACATGTTGAGTTTGCGTATAATAGGAGTGTTCATTCTACTACTAGTTACTCTCCATTTGAAATCGTATATGGTTTTAATCCATTGACTCCTTTGGATTTGGTACTTATACCGGTTAATGAGTATGCTAGCTTAGATGGTGAATGCAAGGCTAACATGATAAAAAAATTGCATGAAAAGGTACGACAACATATTGAAAAATGAACGGAGCAACACGCATCCTATGTCAACAAGGGACGAAAGAAGGTGGTGTTTGAACCTAATGATTAGGTTTGGATGCATATACATAAGGAACGGTTCCCAGCTCAGAGGCGTTCGAAGCTACAACCTAGAGGAGATGGTCCCTTTCAAGTTATAGACCGAATTAATGACAATGCTTATAAGTTGGACCTTCTTGGTGAGTATAATGTAAGTGCAACATTTAACGTTTCTAACCTTTCCCCTTTTGATGTAGGTGATGATTCGGGGACGAATCCTTTTGAGGAGCGGGGGAATGATGAGAACCATAAAGATGATGGGTGGAAGGCTTCAAGGGATGCAAGAGGTCCATTGCACATTCTAGGAGGCCCAATAACATGAGTTATCGCCAAAAAGATTAAAGAAGCACCAAATGGGCTAATTCAGGACATTCAGGCCAACCAAGCTTCAAATGGTGCAAATTCAAGTTTGACAAAGAGTCCAGGCCTAATTAATATAATTAAGATACTTAAATAGGTCAGAATAAGTAATAGCATTTCCTCCTAAATAGGAGTTTATTGTCTATCCTAAATAAGAGTTTATTGTCTATGTTGGAATTTGTCCATATTTAGGAATTCCTCCAAAATAAGGATTTCTCATAAGTAGGAATTTATGCCTCTTTAGGATTGCTGTCTTAGCCTATAAATAGGCACCCCTTGTATGCTCTAGTAAAAGGCAGACAACTTTGAGTAAAATAGAAAGCAAGGATTGCTGTCTTAGCCTATAAATAGACACTCCATATCCTTCTTAAATGCTCTAGGTTTATGTTCCTTTGAAGGGTGGGTCTAGGGTTTGTGATATTAAACTCTGGTTTAGCTTTCCTGGTTGTTCTTTGATTCCTTGTGTGCGTTGGGTCCTAAGCCACGTCTTTTTTGGAGTTTTCCATATCTGAAGTCTAGCAAGAAGACTGCCAACCCACAGAAGAAGAAGAGAGCCTCATTCAAGAGCTATGTGAGTCAGATAAAAGAAGCTAATGAGGAGGAAGATGAAGAATCATCAGATGAGCAAGCCTTTATGGCATCAGCTCAAGGTGGTAGTTCGACCTCTGAAGAGGAAGAGGAGGTTGATGAAAAAGAACCAGATCTTGAAGCTGAATTGGAAGCAGCTTCAAAGGAGATAATTAAAAGGGGCAGAACCATAAAAAGGTTGAAGGCTCACATAAAACAAGTTGAAGCAAAGTCTGAGGAAGTTAAAAGTCAAAAGGATGAAATAAGGGCTGAACATATTGACTTGAAGAGAAGATTTGAAAAACAGATCAAAATATGTGAAGACCTTACTATAGAGCTTGGCTTAAGGACTTCAATAATTGAAGAAATGGAGATAGAGTTGCTGAGACTTCAACAACAACTCAAAAAGAGTGAGGAGAACTTGCAGAAGTTTAAAGTGGTAGGAGAAACAAGCTCTGCAAGAGAAAAGAAGAATGTAGAGAAAGTGCAACAATCTGAGGCTACATTGGCTAAAGAAAAGAAGAATATGCCACAAAAGTTGAAAGAGAAGGTTGTGACTCAAAAGAAGATAGCTGAGAATAAAAAAGATCTGAAGAAGCAACCTAGGGTGGCAAACAAGAAGAAAGAAAAGAAAGTTAGCCAGCAGAGGGCTATAGCTAAACTAAAGAAGGAGAAGAAGGTGACTGAAATGAAAGTCACACAAGCAAAGAAGCCAGCTACTTCACCTACGCAGCAAGTGATGAACAGAAGAAGACAAGCTGTGATTAGACCCAAGAAGAGGCAGTTTCAAGGTCATTGCCTTTATTATGGAGTTTGGGGTCATAAGGCAAGTAACTACTGGTGGAGAAGGCCAGTATATGTCTCCAACTTAAGAAGATACGATGCTGCATACAGGGGGAGACAATACAAAATTTAGAGGAGAACACCTGTCATGAGTTCTTGCATATACTGGAAAAGGCAAGGACACATTGACAAGGAATGTTAGTGGAAGCCCAAACCAATGGTTTCAAAGAATAAGTTTGCTATATTGGCAGACTTGGAACAGTGTGAAAGGTGAGGGCAAGATGGCCATAATGCCAAGAGATGCATGACACTTCTCCCTGAGCAAGAGAAGGCACTCAATGGCACAGTAAAAACAAGTAGTGCAGCCAAAGTTGAGAAAAAGGAGAAAGCTATCTTCCAGCTAGTTCAAAAAAAGGAATATAGAGCACAAAGGGAGGTGGCTAATATAGCTAAAATTGCACTAAAGGCTGATTGTAAGGATAAGTAGTGGATCCTTGATAATGGATGCACTTCACACATGACGGGAGATAAGAGTAAATTATCAAAGTTGAACAAATCAAGAGAAGGCAAAGTCAAGTTTGGCAATGATGATTCACTCAACATCAGTGGTCAGGGGCTAGTAAATATTGGAAAAGGAAAGCTGAAAGATGTTCTGTATGTTGAAAGACTCAGATATAATCTAGCATTTGTCAGTCAACTATGCAACAATTACCACAAAGTGATATTCACAAAAATAAGTTGCCAAGTAAAGAGTAAAGAAGGCAATACTGTTGCAGCTGGGAAGGGAACAGCTGGAAATTTATATGTGATTGATGAGGACATGACAAGCAGCTGTTTACTCACCAAAGAAGAAGAAAATCAACTCTGGCATAAGAGGCTGGGACACTTATCACAGAAGAACATGAGGAAGCTGACCACTACTCATGCAATCAGAGACATTCTCGACCTCAGGAGAGAGAGAGAGTATATTTGCTCAGCAAGCTCTAAAGGAAAACATGCCAAAAAGCAGTACAAGTCCAAAGAGTTCAGTTCTGAAGCAGTGCTTAACATTGTGCATACTGATTTGTGTGGACCGATGAGGAAAAAACTGTTGAAAGGTGAGAGGTACTTCATTTTGTTTGTTGATAATTATTCGAGAAGGACCTGCCTCATGCACCTCAAACATAAGTCAGAAGTTTTGAATTGCTTCAAGGGATACAGAAGATTAGCTGAAAATGAGAGTGGAAGGAAGATCAAAGTATTAAGGTCAGATCAAGGCACTGAATTTACAAATAAAGCTTTTGAAAATTATCTTGAGAAGCATGGAATTCATCATCAAATGGCAGCAGCAAGAACACCTCTATTGTTCCCACAGCCTTGTATGGGTTGTAATTGTTGTCAACTAGGCTTAAGTGTGCAAGAAAGTAAAGCCATATGGAAGGGCAAGAAGGTAAAGTCACATGGAAGGTTAAGAAGGAAAATCTACATGGAAGGGCAAGAACGTAAATCCGCTGCGTAAACCCTGGATGGGTAAGAATGTAAATCCGCCACGTAAGCCCTATTAGGGTTTCATGGAAGAGAGTATATAAAGACCTTGGAAGACAAAATTAGGGTAAGGCGAACACAATTGAATACACGACAAAACACAAAAGTGTGTGGACGGCCAAATAGAGAAAATAAAAAAACACAACATACGGCCAAAGCACACCGACGGCAAGCAAATGGCAGAACAGGGGACGATAAAATAGAAAAGAAGCAGCCGTAGTGAATAGTGTAGCCGTCGAGTGAACAATAGTTGCACAGTGAAGTCATTGAACGAAGAGAGAGAAAACACTTGGAAGAGAGAGAAAAGAAGCCGTCAACGGGAAGATAGAGAAAACAAAGTAGCCGTCGGATTGAGGAGAGAAAAAAAGGGAGAAGAGGAGAGGTCGGCTGTCAAAAATAGGAGAGGTCGACAAATTGAGCAAATCGGAGCGGACTGGCGGACGAAGAGAGAGAGAACACCGATGGCAAGAGAACGGTAGAAGAGGGGTTTGACGCCAAAACAGAGCAACCGTTGAAAAAGCTGTCGTCAGAAAAGAGGAAAGGTCGACAAAATCGAGAGAGAGAGAGAGAGAGACGGGCGAAGGGTGAGACACCACCAGAAGAAGAGACAGCAGATCTACGATGGCGTGAGACAAACTGGTCGACACAGCTGGACAGTGAGAGAGAAACCACGACACGATAAGAGAGAGAAACGTGTTAACGGCAAAATAGAGAAATGGGTCGACGGCAAAATAGAGTGGACAATCAACGGAAAAACAGATAGAGATGGCCAAAGGTGGGTGGATGGCAAAGACATATGCGGCCAAATCAGAGTGACAGAGAAGGAAAGGATGAACCCGACAAGGCCAAAAACAGACCACCGGGGAAGGAGAGAAAACATAGCCAAAAATACCGTTGGGAGTAAAGAGAGAGAAAAATAGAGAGACAGCCGAAGAGGAGACGACCAAAGGGGGGCTGAACGAAAAACGGTCGGCAGAAATAGAGAAAAGAGGAGATGGCTGAAGGGGCTGGACGACTGGACGGCAGACCGGACAAAAGAGAAAAACCCGATACAGCAGAACATAGGATGGACGGTCGATGAACAGTGACCAGCAAAAAAGGGAGAAAATTTGATACGGCCAAAGGAGGTATGAAACGGACAAGGGCAAACCAGAAATGTGAGGCAGGCCGTGAGACGTGGAACGACAAACCAGAAACGTGAGGCAAGCCGTGAGACAAGGAGACAGGTGAGACCATGAGACGGTGAAAGTTGGAGCTGTGTGAAACAACATAAAGAAGGAATTCGGCGAAGCATTGAAAGAACTCAACCTATTTCCAGATTTTCTCAAGAGAGGTTAGAGAGTATTACGGTGAACTTTTAAGTGGCAGTGGAGCAGCCTTTCAATTCAACAGAGGCAATACAAGCTAGAAGAAGGGTAGACAGTAAGTGACACTCTTTGTATTGTACTTGCTTAGTAATTGCAATAGTGAAAGGAGTAGAGGATTAAGACATCCATTATAACTGGAATTCTCAAATATAGTGGATAGTCTCGGTAAGGGAGAGTCCCTACCACTGTGGATGTACATCACGTTGACGGAACCACGTAAATTTTATGTGTCCTTAATTTGCTTTACATTCTGTGTTTTGAATTGAGTTGTGAACGCAACTAAAGTATCAGCTAACCCATAACCTAACGAAGACCTAAACAAGAACATCTAAATTGTCTATTAGGCAAGGTGTCTGCAAGGTGACTTTGGGGACTATTGTGATTAATAGATAGCAATAGATCTACCTTAGTCGAGTCTGAGAAAGAGTTCGCTTTTAAGAAGAGGTTGAAGTTGTTCACTTACCTGCGAATTGCGAATTGTGGTGATACTAATTCACCCACCCTCTCAGTTTCACAAACTAATAGATCCTAGGGAGAAGTCGGGAACTTCAATTGGTATCTGAGTATAGGTTCACCAGTTTGAAACTTAATAGCTTGGTGTACTAGTTTGAAAGGATCTAGAAGTTTGACTTGTTCAGCATACTGAGAAATGGAAGCCGGTACCAGCATCAGCACTACTTATAGCAAGAAGGTTCCAATACTCAACGGAACCAACTACGATATGTGGAGAGTGAGAATACAGGTGGTATTTGCAACCATGGGCATAAACGTGGTGAAATTCATACAGGAGGGTTTTGTGGCTCCAGAAGAAGGTAAAGACCCAACCCCAGATGAATTAAGGTAGTTTGAGATAAATGGGAAGGCCTCAAACGTCATCATTTCAGCATTGACAGATGCTGAGTATGCTAAAGTTATGGACTGCAAATCTGCCAAATGGATATGGGACAGATTGCAGAAAGTCTATGAAGGTGATGGCAGAATGAAGGAGGCCAAGCTTCAAGTTTTCAAGGAGAGATATGAATCTCTCAGAATGCAGAAGAATGAGACAGTTCAAGAGTTCTTCACCAGGGTTGTTGACGCTGTAAATGACCTGAGCAGTCATGGGAAGAACAAGAAGGACTCATTGATTGTGAAGAAAATTCTTAGAATTCTGCCTAAGAGGTTTGCCTCAAAGGTAGCAGCCATAAAGGAGAGTAGAGATCTCAATTCTATGTCTCTGCATGATCTCCAGTGCAATCTCATTGCATATGAGATGAGGATAAAGTCAACGGAGAGCTCCTCAACATCAAAGGTATCAAAGGAGGCAACTTTCAAAGCTACGAAGCACTTGAAGATAAAAGAATAAAAGGAATCATCCAGTGAGGATGATGATGATGATGATGAAGCATTTGAAGATAAAAGAATAGAAAGTGAAGGCATACTTTACAAGGAAATTCAAGAAGGGGTCTAAGAAGGGAAAAGGACAGTTGTCCTTGAGATATTATCGTTGTGGGCAGACTTGACACTTTGCTTCTCAGTGCAAAGTGAAACTTGATGATGAAGATGAGGATGGTGATGATGAGCAGAATTCAAGATAGAGAAGATCATCATTCAAATCAAAGAAGTCCAGTAAGAAGATTGCCAACCCACAAAGGAAGAAAAGAGGCACATTCAAGAGTTATGCGAGTCAGAAAAAAGAAGCTGATGAGGAGGAAGATGAAGACTCATCAGATGAGCATGTCTTTATGGCATCAACTCAAAGTGGTAGTTTAACCTCTGAAGAGAAAGAGGAGGTTGATGAAAAAGAACCAGTTCTTGAAGCTGAGTTAGAAGCAACTTCAAAAGAGATAATCAGAAGGGGCAGAACCATAAAATGGTTGGAGGCTCACATGAAACAAGTCGAAGCAAAGTCTGAGGAAGCTGAAAGTCAAAAGGATGAAATAAGGGCTGAACATATTGACTTGAAGAGAAGATTTGAAGAACGTATCAAAATATGTGAAGACCTTACTAAAGAGCTTGGCTCAAGGACTTCAACAATTAAAGAAATGGAGATAGAGTTGCTGAAACTTTAGCAACACCTCAAAAAGAGTGAGGAGAACTTGCAAAAGTTTAAAGTGGTAGGAGAAACAAGCTCTGCAAGAGAAAAGAAGAATGAGACTTTGCCACAGAAGTTGAAAGAGAAGGCTATGACTTAAGAGAAGATAACTGAAGAAGAGAAGACAGTTATCAAACCAAAGCCAGGGCCAAAAATGATGTATGTGGTTAAAGAGTAGCAGCCCATAGCTGTTACGTCTCAGAAAGAAAAGAAAGTCAGTCAGCCAAGGGCAATGGCTAAACAGAAGAAGTTGAAGAAGGTGACTGAAATGAAAGCCACACAAGCAAAGAAGCCAACTACGTTGCCTACACAACAAGTGATGAATAGAAGAAGACAAGCTGTGATCAGACCCAAGAAGAGGCAATTTCAAGGTTATTGTCTTTATTGTGGAGTTTGGGGTCATAAGGCGAGTAACTGCTGGTGGAGAAGGCCAGTATATGTCTCTAACTTGAGAAGATACGACGTTGCATACAGGGAAAAGTTGGGAACTTCAACCTCAATAGAATGGGGTGGTAGAGAGGAAAAATGGAGCTGTGGTTGAAATGGCGAGAACTTTACTGCTGGAATCCAAGCTTCACATAAGATTTTGGATAAAAGCAACATTTACAACCATGCATCTACTAAACAGAGTATTACTAAGGCCCAATACTGGTAAGATTCCATATGAGCTATGGAATGGGAAGAAGACAACAGCCAAGTATCTCAGAGACTTTGGCAGCCCATGTTTTGTGAAGAACAAGGAGCAAAACTTGGGAAAATTCAACGCTAGGCCTGATGAAGGCATCTTTGTGGAATACTCAGAAAAGACAAAAGGTTATAGAGTTTTCCTGCATAAGCTGGGAAAAGTGATCACGTCCAGTGATGTGAGAATAGATGAGAACTGGAAAACAATGCAAAATGGAGAAGCTGAGGACAATGAAGAAGATGACTTCAATGTAGATGAAGAAGCAGACCAACCTAAAGGAGAGGAACTAGAGGTAAGTTCAGACTCAGAGAAGAGTGAGTCTGAAGATGAAGAAAGAGATCCTCTTGCAACGCAGACTGTGCAAGAAAGAAAGCCAAAGAAAACATGGACCAGTTCTCATAAAGAAAATCAGATCATAGGTGACCCATCAGCAGGAGTTACAACAAGAAGAAGAATTGTGGGAGCTACTGCTTTACTCTCACAAGTTGAATCTAAATCTGTTGAATAGGCTACACAAGATCTAACTAAATCTCTGTCCACAGAGCTGTTTGACAAGCACAAATTGAGTCTATCTGTGCGAATGCCTCCTCAAGCCTGAAGTTCAGGTGAATCCTCCATCTCCACTTTGTGAGTTTTTCAGATTTATAATTGGTTGGCAAAGGGGGAGAGAAGCAACAATGCAAGGGAAGCTGTTAAGAAAGGGGGAGTTAAAATTGCTGCATAATGGCATTTGTTAGGAGTGTTGCCAACAATTACAAAGGGGAAGTTGTTGTTCCCACAGCGTTGTATGGGTTGTAATTGTTGTCAACTAAGTTTAAGTGTGCAAGAAAGTAAAGCCACATTAGGGCAAGAAAGTAAAGCCACATGGAAGGGCAAGAAAGTAAATCCATACGGAAGGGCAAGAACGTAAATCTACCGCGTAAGCCCTATCAGGGTTTCATGGAAGAGAGTATATAAAGACCTTGGAAGACAAAATTAGGATAAGGCCAACACAATTGAATACACAGCAAAACACAAAAGTGTGTGGATAGCCAAATAGAGAAAACAGAAAAACACAACATACGGCCAAATCACATTGACAGCAAAAGAACGGAAGAACAAAGGAAATCTGGCTGGACGGTGAGAGAGAAATCCGGCCGGACAGTAAGAGAGAGAAATCCGGCGATAAGAGAGAGAAATCCAGTGGTAAGAGAGAGAAATCTGGCTGGACAGCAAGAGAGAGAGAAATGGATAGGCGTGCTATGAGACAATGAGATCGTGGGGTAATGGAGTTATGTGAGACAACGTAGAGAAGAAATTCAGCAAAGCATCAGAAAGAACTCAACGTATTTCTAGATTTCTTCAAGAGAGGTTAGAGAGCATTGCGGTGATGTGAGAATAGATGAAAATTGGAAAATAATGCATAATGGAGAAGCCAAGGACTGTGAAGAAGATGACTTCAAGATAGATGAAGAATCTAACCAACATGAAGAAGAGGGAAAAGAAGTAAGTTTAGACTCAAAGAAAAGTGAGTCTAAAGATAAAGAAAGAGATTCTCTTGCAACTAAGACTGTGCAAGAGAGAAAGACAAAGAAGACATGGACTAGTGCTCATTAAGGAAATCAGATCATAGGTGACCCATTAGCAGAAGTTACAACAAGAAGAAGAATTGTGGGAGTTACTGCTTTACTCTCACAAGTTGAACCTAAATTTGTTGAAGAGTCTGCACAAGACAAAGCTTGGGTCAAAGCTATCAATGGGGAGCTGGATCAAATCGAGAAGAATGAAACATGGGAGCTGGTTCCAAGACCCACTAACAAGAATGTCATAGGAACAAAATGGGTATTTAAAAATAAACACAATGAAGATGGCAAGGTGGTAAGGAACAAGGCAAGGCTGGTTTGCAAAGGTTTCCTCAGATAGAAGGAGTAGATGTTGATGAAACTTTTGCACCAGTAACAAGGTTGAAACCTATTAGAATGTTCTTAGCTTTGCCAGCACATAAGAGGTATAAAGTTTACCAGTTGGATGTGAAATCAGCCTTTCTGAATGGGCTGCTGAAAGAAGAATTGTATATCGAACAACCCGATGGAGTACAAATCAGTGAAGATGAGAGACACGTGTGCAAGCTGAAGAAAGCCTTGTATGGCCTTAAACAAGCCCCAAGAGCATGGTACAGCAGGCTGGATGCGTGTTTGAGAAGGTTGAACTTCAGAAGAGGAACAGTTGATAATAACCTATATGTGTTCAACTCAAAGAAAGACCAACTGATAACCATAGTATATGTAGATGACATCATCTTTGGAGGGGATCACTCTGAGCTATGCTAAGAATTTGCACAGAAGATGAGTGAGGAATTTGAGATGTCATTGATTGGAGAAATGACTTACTTTCTTGGATTACAAATAAAACAGTGTGAAGAAGGTATTTTTATTTCTCAGACAAAATATGCCAAAGAGATGCTGAAAAAGTTTGGCATGAAGGATAGCAAACCTGTCAATACCCCTATGACAGTAGGTTGCAAGTTGACAAAAGATCAGGAACAAAGGAGTACAAGCCCTACAGAATACAGGAAGATGATAGGGAGCCTTCTGTACCTTACAACATCAAGGCCTAATCTTATGCAAGCTGTGTGCATTGCCGGCAGATTCCAAGCTGATCCTAAGGAATCTCATGTGTTGGCAATGAAAAGAATTCTAAGATACCTCAAAGGGACACTGGAAATGGGTTTGTGGTATCCTACCATGGATTCTATAAAACTACGAGCATACACTGATGCAAACTGGGCAGGAAGTACAGATGACAGAAAATCAACCAGTGGCTGCAGCTTCTACTTGGGTTCAAAGTGTGTGGCATGGCTAAGTACAAAGCAAAATAGTGTTGCTTTGAGCATAGCAGAGGCTAAGTATATGGCTACTTGTGCAGCATGTACTCAGGTGATATGGATGCAAAGACAATTGGCCGATTTGGGTGTTGAAGTGAAGTTACCAGTGAGTGTACTTTGTGATAATCAAAGTGTAATTGATCTCAGCAAGAATCCAGTTCAACATTCAAGGAGCAAGCATATTGACATCCGGTATCACTTTATCAAGGATCAAGTGGAAGAGGGCACAATTCAGTTGGAGTATGTCAGTATTAAAGATCAAATCTCCGATATTCTAACTAAACCTCTGTCCACAAAGCTGTTTGAAAAGCACAGAATGAGTCTGTCTATGCAAATGCCTCCTCAAGCCTAAAGTTCAGGTGAATCCTCCATCTCTACTTTGCAGGTTTTTCAAATTTGTAATTGGTTGGCAAAGGGGGAGAGAAGCAACAGTGCAGGGAGAGCTATTAAGGAAGGGGGAATGCATATTCAGGGAGAGTTGTAATCCATCTGCTTCTAAATTATTACTCTAAGAAGATTATGAAGGACTGCTGCATAATGGTTTTTGTTGTGAGTGTTGCAAACAATTACAAAGGGGGAGATTGTTGTTCCCACAGCCTTGTATGGGTTGTAATTGTTGTCAAACAGATTTAAGTGTGCAAGCAAAAGTGGCTCGTTCAAGCATTCAAGGGATGAGTTTTCAGTAGAAAGAAAAAGAGCAAGAAAAATAAATTAAAAAGGAGGATAATGCTGAATTTTGTATGGAACAGTAATATGAAGCCACATGGAGGGGCAAGAAAGGAAATTCGCTGCAGCTCTAGTAAAACCTACTAGGGTTTGCATAGAAGGGAGCATATAAACCGGTAGAGCAAGAGAAAAAAAAATGTGAAATACACCACCAGGAGAGCAAACCAGAAACGCACCACCTGCAAGAGAAGAAATCAGAAACAAACCTCTCGGAAGAGAAGACAGCAAACCTGGAGAAAGAGAGGACGTGAGATCTGGAGAAGGTGAGACGTTAGAGCAGACCAGACCTAGAGAAAGAAAGGACGTGAGACCTGGAGAAGGTGAGACATTAGAGCTGACCAAACCTAGAAACCAGACCAGGTGAGACCAGATCTGGTATCCGTGAGACCATCCGGAAGAAAAGACAACAGACTAGAACATGAGATGCGAACCAGCAAAACCAGAAGCAGGAGGCAGGCCAAGAGACGTGAACCAGCAAAACCAAAAATGTGAGGCTACTAAGAAACGTGAACTAGAAAAACCAAAAGTGTGAGGTGGCTAAGAAGCAGAAAAACCAAAAGCGTGAGGCGGTTACGAAGCGTGAACCAGAAAAACTAGAAACGTAAGGTGGCTGAGAGATGTGAACCAAAAAACTAGAAACGTGAGGCAAGCTAAGAAATGTGAACCAGTAAACCAGAAATCTGAGGCAGGCCGAGAGATGTGAACCAGCAAAACCAGAAGTGTGGTGCAAGCCAAGAGACGTGAAACAGCAGACCAGGAGCGTGGTGCAGGTCGTGAGACGTGAAACGATAGGCTAGGAGTGTGGTGCAAGCCGAGGGACGTGAAACGACAGACCAGAAGCATGAGGCAATCTGTGAGACGTGAAATGGCAAACCAGTAGCGTGAGGCAGGCCATGAGACGTGAAACAGCAGACCTGAAGCTTGAGTGTAGGCCGTGAGACGGTGAAACGGCGAGACCAAGAGTTGGGTGAGACAACCTAAAGAAGAAATTCAGTGTAGCATTTGAGAGAACTCAACGTATTTCCAGATTTCTTCAAGAGAGGTTAGAGAGAGTTTTGGTGATCTTCCCAGCGGTAGTGAAGCAGCCTATTCAAATCAAACAGAGGCAATACAAGCTAGAAGAAAGCAACACAATTCAGTGTAACACATGAATTGCATGTGTTAGAAAAAGATTTTCAAGTTAATAAAAAAATTTTGCATGATGATTTCTATGCAGATTATAATTCTATAAAGAAAATATGGTTTTTCAAAAACTTTTCAAAATGTTACAAAGACATACAGGACAAATTTTATGATTTTGTGCATCAACATAAAATTCATATTCTTTTCTTTGATTAGTTTGAACCATATGCATCTGAAAACCGCATTCCATATCCATTTTGCAAAACATCTAACCCTATTGTGCAAAGACATAAAGTAAGGGAATGGATCACTTCAAATGACAAGGTCACATAAGCCAAACATCCTTCGCTCAGGCAACTTAAGTTTATTCACCTACAAAATATACTTGACTTGACCCCTTACAAAATTCCTCAAAAGGACAATGATCCTAGAAAACTTTTTGAAATGATTATCCAATAAAATAACTTCTCTAACACCCATCTTCACACCCTTGGAGATCAACTCACCAAAATAGAAAAACGAATCCAAAAAACTGATGTCCAGATCACCACAACTCCTAGTCAAAAACCCTTTAAACAACTTATTTTCAAACCATATCAGGTTTCAAAACCATCTCCAAACCCAGAAAATGATGATTTTGCTGAAGCCATTATACTCACCCTGAAAAACCGAAAACCATCTTAATCTGGCAAGGATTCCAAAAGAGATAAGCACACTTAATTAGGTATCAGATAAAGGTTCCCAAAACTTAGAGTCTCTAAAGTTAAACAAATTGGTTTGGCCAAAATCTATAACAAGTCTAATTGCTCTAGACATAGATATAGAAAATAAACCAAACACTTTTGCCCAATACAAATTCAATGCCTCTTCCATTTACGAATAGAACATTGATGGCATGTCTAAATATAACATCCTTAGTCTTTTGCAACAAATGACTATGGTTGTTAATGCTTACGAAAGATGGTGGGACTTTCACCTTACCAATGAACAAAAATAAAAAATTTACACTCCAATCAAAACCAATGAAGACAATATTCCTATCCTCGACTTATTAGGTAACACGATTGAATATGCAGTTACTTGTCTTATCCTCACAATTTCTCTTCATTTTATTAAAGACCCTTCTCACCTTAAAGACAAAAATGTTATATTACTCAACAATCTTAAATGCAAAAAGCTCTTTGAATTTCTGAAGTTCCTGACTTCTTCCTAGAATCTACTAGTTTGTGATACTGAGAGGGGGGTGAATCAGTATCACCACAATTCTCAATTCGCAGGTAAGTGAACAACTTCAACCTCTTCTTAAAAGCAAACTCTTTCTCAGACTCGACTAAGGTAGATCTATTGCTACCTACTAATCACAATGGTCCCCAAAGTCACCATTCAGACACCTTGCCTAATAGACAATACGAATGTTCTTGTTTAAGTCTTCGTTAGGTTATGGGTTGGCTGATACTTTAGCTGCGTTCACAACTCAATTCAAAACACAGAACGTAAAGCAAATTAAGGACACACGAGATTTACGTGGTTCCATCAACGTGACATACATCCACGGTGGTAGGGATTCTCCCTCTACCAAGACTATCCACTATACTTGAAAATTCCAGTTACAATGGATGTCTTAATCCTCTGCTCCTTTCACTATTGCAATTACTAAGCAAGTACAATACAAAAAGTGTCACTTATTGTATCTACCCTTCTTCTAGCTTGTCTTGTCTCTGTTGAATTGAAAGGCTGCTCCACTGTCGCTTAGAAGTTCACCGCAACACTCTCTAACCTCTCTTGAAGAAATCTGGAAATACATTGAGTTCTTTTCGATGCTTTGCCGAAGTTCTTCTCTACGTTGTACCACACAACTCCTGCTTTCACCGTCTCACGGTCTCACCCATCTCCTTGCCCCACGATCTCATTATCTCACAGTTCGCTTGTCCGTTTCTCTCTCTCTTGCTGTCCAGCCAGATTTCTCTCTCTTACCACCGAATTTCTCTCTCTTACTGTCCAGCTCCTTTTCTCTCTCTTAGACATTTGTTCTCCGTTCAGCCCCCAAAATCTGATTTTCGGCCATCTTGATTTTCCGTTGATCGTCCTGGGTTTCTTTCTTTTCTACCGGTCTCGTGTCTAGTTTTTCTCCTTCCCACCGTCCAGCTGGATCTCTCTCACCGTCTGACCGGATTTCTCTCGCCGTCCAGCCCTGTTCTGCCGTCAACTCCTCTTTCTACCGTCCAGCCGTTCACTCTTCTTTGGGCGTGTTTGGGCGTGTCGATGGTGTGCCGTTTCAGATTTTTCTTTCTCTTCCAACGGCTCTTTGTTCTGGTGGTGGCTCTTCGTTTTCTCTCTCTTCTCATCGACCCTTCTTCGACCGTTCCCTGGTTTTCCTCTGTTCTGTTGTGGCCGTCTCAGATTTTCTATATATTACTGCTGACCACCTCTTTGTGTTTATGCCATGTAGGGTTTGGTGCTGCCCGGTCACTCTAGGTTTGCTGAATGTTCAATTGCCGACCGACCTTTCAATGATGGCTTTTCTCTCTCTTCATCCAACGACTGCTGCTCTTCTCCTTTTTTTTCTTCATCCGTCAGCTACTTCGTTTTCTCTCTCTTCTCGTTGACGGCTTCTTTTCTCTCTCTTCCAAGTGTTTTCTCTCTCTTCATCTGACAGCTTCACTGTGCGGTTACTATTCACTCGACGGCTGCACTATTCACGATGGCTCTATTGTTCACTACGGCTACTCTCTTTGCTTGCACAGTTTCTCTTTTCTTTTGTAGGTGGTGTTCTTCCGTGTAGGGTTTGGTATTTTGCCGTGTATTCAATTGTGTTGGCCTTGCCCTAGTTTTTTTTTCGAAGGTCTTTATATACTCTCGTCCATGAAACCCTAATAGGGCTTATGCTTTTGACTTTCAGCTTCCTCAGACTTTGCTTCAACTTGTTTTATATGAGCCTCCAACCATTATATGGTTTTGCACCTTTTGATTTTATCTCCTTTAAAGCTGCTTCCACCTTAGCTTCAAGATCTAGCTCATCTTCATCAACCTCCTCTTCCTCTTCAAAGGTTGAGCTACCACCTTGTGCTGATGCCATAAAGACATGCTCATTTGATGAGTCTTCATCTTCCTCCTTATCAGCTTCTTTTGTCTAACTCACATAACTTTTGAACGAGTCTCTTTTCTTCTTCTGTGGGTTGGCAGTCTTCTTGCTGGACTTCTTTGATTTGAATGATGATCTTCTCCATCTTGAATTCTGCTCATCATCACCATCCTCATCTTCATCATCAAGTTTCACTTTGCACTAAGAAGCAAAGTGTCCAGTCTACCCACACCGATAACATCTCAAGGACAACTATCCTTTTCCTTTCTTAGACCCCCTTGTGAATTTCCTTGTGAAGTAAGCCAATACTTTACCTTCACTTTCTTCCTCATCATCATCATCATCATCCTTACTGGATGATTCTTCCTCTTTTTTTATCTTTAAGTGCTTCATAGCTTTGAAAGTTGCCTCCTTTGATACCTTCGATGTTGCAGAGCTTTCAGCTGACTTTATCCTCATCTCATATGCAATGAGATTGCATTGGAGATCATGTAGAGACATAGAATTGAGATCTCTACTCTCCTCTATAGCTGTTACCTTCGAGGCAAACCTCTCAGGCAGAATTCTCAGAATTTTCTTCATAAGAGAACAGCTGGAAATTTGTATGTGATTGATGACGAAGGACTCATCTATTGTGAAGAAAATTTTGAGAATTCTGCCTGAGAGGTTTGCCTCAAAGGTAGCCGTCATAGAAGAGAGTAGAGATCTCAATTCTATGTCTCTGCATGATCTCCAGTGCAATCTCATTGCATATGAGATGAGGATAAAGTTAGTTGAAAGCTTTGCAACAATGAAGGTATCAAAGGAGGCAGCTTTTAAAGCTATGAAGCACTTAAAGATAAAAGAAGAGGAACAATCATCCAGTGAAGATGATGATGATGATGATGAGGAAGAAAGTAAAGATAAAGTATTGGCTTACTTCACAAGGAAATTCAAAAAGGGGTCTGAGAAGGGAAAAGGACAGTTGTCCAGCAAGAAGACTGCCAACCCACAGAAGAAGAAAAGAGACTCGTTCAAAAGTTATGTGAGTTAGACAAAAGAAGCTGATAAGGAGGAAGATGAAGACTGATCAAATGAGCATGTCTTTATGGCATCAGCACAAGGTGGTAGCTCAACCTCTGAAGAGGAAGAGGAGGTTGATGAAGATGAGCTAGATCTTGAAGCTAAGGTGGAAGCAGCTTTAAAGGAGATAAAATCAAAAGGTGCAGAACCATATAATGGTTGGAGGCTCATATAAAACAAGTTGAAGCAAAGTCTGAGGAAGCTGAAAGTCAAAAGGATGAAATAAGGGCTGAGCATATTAACTTGAAGAGAAGATTTGAGGAACAGATCAAAATATGTGAAGACCTTACTATAGAGCTTGGCTCAAGGACTTCAACAATTGAAGAAATGGAAATAGAGTTGCTGAGACTTCAGCAACAACTCAAAAAGAGTGAGGAGAACTTGCAGAAGTTTAAAGTGGTAGGAGAAACAAGCTCTACAAGAGAAAAGAAGAATGAGACTTTGCCTCAGAAGTTGAAAGAGAAGGCTGTGACTCAGGTGAAGATAACTAAAGAAGAGAAGACAGTTATCAAACCAAAGCCAGGACCAAAAATGATGTATGTGGTTAAAGAGCAGCAGCCTATAGTTGCTACGTCTCAGAAAGAAAAGAAGGTCAGCCAGCAAAGGGCCACGGCTAAACGAAAGAAGCAGAAGAAGGTGGCTGAAATGAAAGCCACACAAGCAAAGAAGCTAGCCTTGCCTACATAGCAAGTAATGAACAAAAGAAAACAAACTGTGATTAGACCCAAGAAGAGGCAGTTTCAAGGTCACTGTCTTTATCGTGGAGTCTGGGGTCATAAGGCGAGTAACTGCTGGTGGAGAAGGCTAGTATATGTCTCCAACTCGAGAAGATACGATGCAACATACAGGGGTAGGCAATACAAAATTCAAAGGAAAACACCTATCGTGAGTTCTTGCACATACTATAAAAAGCAAGGACACACTGACAAGGAGTGTTGGTGGAAGCCTAAACCAATGATTTCAAAGAACAAGTTTTCTGTATTGGCAAATTTGGAACAGTGTGAAAGGTGCGGGCAAGATGGCCATAATGCCAAGAGATGCATGACATTTCTCCCTAAGTAAGAGAAGGCACTCAATGGCACAGTGAAAACAAGCGGTGCAGTCAAAGCTGAGAAAAAGGAGAAAGCTATCTTCCAGCCAGTTCAAAAAAAGGAATATAATGGTAAAAGAGAGGTGGCTAATATAGCTGAAATTGCACTCAAAGCTAATTACAAGGATAAGCAGTGGATCTTTGACAGTGGATGCACTTCACACATGACGAGAGAAAAGAGTAAATTTTCAAAGCTAAACAAGTCAAGAGAAGGCAGAGTCAAGTTTGACAATAATGATTCACTCAACATCAATGGTCAGGGGTCAATAAACTTTGGAAGAGGAAAGCTGAAAGATGTTCTGCACGTTGAAGGACTCAGATATAATCTAGCATTTGTCAGCAAACTATGCAATGAAGACCATAAGGTAATATTCACAAAAACAAGTTGCCAGGTAAAGAGTAAAGAAGGTAATACTGTTGTAGTCGGGAAGAGAATAGCTGAAAATTTGTATGTGATTGATAAAGAAATAGATCCTCTTGTAATTAAGACTGTGCAAGAAAGAAAGCCAAAGAAAACGTGGACCAGTGCTCATCAAGAAAATCAGATCATAGGTGACCCATCAGCAGGAGTTACAACAAGAAGAAGAATTGTGGGAGCTACTGCTTTACTCTCATAAATTGAACCTAAATTTGATGAAGTGGCTACACAAAATCTAACTAAATCTCTGTCCACAGAGCTGTTTGAAAAGTATAGATTGAGTCTATCTGTGCAAATGCCTCTTTAAGCATGAAAATCAAGTATCTCCTCCATCTCTACTTTACAAGTTTTTCAAATTTGTAATTGGTTGGCAAAGGGGGAGAGAAGCAACAATGCAGGGGGAGCTATTAAGAAAGGGGGAGTGCATATTTAGGGGGAGTTGAAACTGCTACACAGTAGCTTTTGTCATAAGTGTTACCAACAATTACAAAGGGGGAGATTGTTGTTCCCACAGCCTTGTATGGGTTGTAATTGTTGTCAACTAGGTTTAAGTGTTCAAGAAAGTAAAGCCACATGGAAGGGTAAGAACATAAATCCGCCGCGTAAGCCCTAGAGGGGCAAGAACGTAAATCCGCCGCGTAAGGCCAACACAATTGAATACATGGCAAAACCTAGAGAGAGAAACCATCAAACACAAGTAATGAGAACCATAGACATGATGGGTGGAAGGCTTCAATGGTTGCAAGAAGTCCATTACACATTCCAGAAGGCCCAATAACACGAGTTAGAGCCAAAAAGATTAAAGAAGCACTAAATAGGCTGATTCAGGACATTCAGGCTAACCCAACTTCAAATGGGGCGAATTCAAGTTTGACAAGGAGTCCAGCCCTAATTAATATAATTAGAATACTTAATATGTCAGAATAAGTAATAGCATTTCTTCCTAATTAAGAGTTTATTATTTATGTTAGGATTTGTCCATAATTAGGAATTCCTCCAAAATAAGGATTTGTCCTAAGTAGGAATTTGTGCCTCTTTAGGATTGCTATCTTAGCCTATAAATAGGCTCCCCTTGTAAGCTCTGAAGGGCAGACAATTTTGAGTAAAATAGAAAGCAAGGGTTTTTTCCTCTCGGTTCTTTTAAGAGCTAAGGAACTTATCAAGAGGTATTTCTTCTTATGGCGTTCCAATCGACTTATCACTCCCAATTTCTTTTCTTTTCTGGAGTGTGGCGTCCATATCCTTCTTAAATACTCTAGGTTCGTGTTCCTTTGAAGGGTGGGTTTAGGGTTTGTGATATTAAACTCTGGTTTAGCTTTCCTAGTTGTTCTTTGATTCCTTGTGTGTGTTGGGTCCCTAAGCCACGTCTTTTTGGGATTTCAGCATCAACAAGAGAAAGGCCAACACAATTGAATAAACAGCAAAACAAAGTGGACGATCGACAAAAAAACAGATAGAGACGGATGAAGAGTGAGACACCACCGGAAGAGCAGACAGCTGATCTGTGACGGCGTGAGACAAACAGGTCGACAAGGCTAGACGGTGAGAAAGAAACCACGACACAGCAAGAGAGAGAAATGGGTCGACACGGCTGGACGGTGAAAGAGAAAGCACAACACGGCAAGAGAGAGAAACAAGTCGACACGGCTGGACAGTGAGAGAGAAAGCACGACACGACAAGAGAGAGAAACGGGTCGATGGCCAAAAACAGAAGGTCGGCAAAACAGGGAATGAAGATCGATCAAGTGAAAAAGAGAGAGAAAACCCGATACGGAGAAAGAGGCCGGTCAGAAAAAACAGAGAAAAAAAGGAGATGGCTGAAGGGGGTTGGACGACTGGACCGCAGACCGGAAGAGCAAAATGGCAAAATCCTATTCGGCCAACCAAGTGAGCCGACGGCAGAACAGGGGAAGAGAGAGAAAAGAAGGAGAAAATCATATATGGCCAGATCGGAGACCGTCTGCAAGAAGAAGAGTGACGACAAAATAAAGGGGCTGGATAGCAGGATGAAGCAAAACACACCACCGGCGGAAGGAGAGAGAAACCCAACGGCCGATGAACAGTGACCGGTAGAAAAGGGAGAAAATCTAATATGACCAAAGGAGGTGTGAAACGGAAAAGGGTGCAAACCAGAAACGTGAGACGAGCCGTGAAACAGTGAGATTGTGGGGCAAGGAGATGGGTGAGACCGTGAGACGGTGAAAGTAAGAGTTGTGTGAAACAACGTAGAGAATAAATTTGGCGAAGCATTGAAAGAACTCAAGAGAGGTTAAAGAGCGTTGTGATGAACTTCTAAGCAGTAGTGGAGCAGCCTTTCAATTCAAGAGAGGCAAGACAAGCTAGAAGAAGGGTAGACACAGTAAGTGACACTCTTTGTATTGTACTTGCTTAGTAATTGCAATATTGAAAGGAGGATTAAGAAATCCATTGTAACTAGAATTCTCAAGTATAGTGGTAGTCTCGGTAAGGGAGAGTCCCTACCATTGTGGATGTACGTCACGTTGACGGAACAACTTAAATCTCGTGTGTCCTTAATTTGCTTTACGTTCTGTGTTTTCAATTGAGTTGTGAACGTAGCTAAAGTATCAGCCAACCCATAACCTAACGAAGACCTAAACAAGAACATCCGAATTGTCTATTAGGCAAGGTGTCTGAAAGGTGACTTTGGGGACTATTGTGATTAGCAGGTAGCAATAGATCTACCTTAGTTGAGTTTGAGAAAGAGTTTGCTTTTAAGAAGAGGTTGAAGTTGTTCACTTACCTGCTAATTGCGAATTGTGGTGATACTGATTCACCTCCCCTCTCAGTATCACAAACTAGTAGATCCTAGGGAGAAGTCGGGAACTTCATTTTCTCTCTCTCAGACCTTTGTTCTCCATTTAGCCCCCAAATTTGATTTTCGGCCGTCCAGGTTTTCCGTTGATCGTCCTACGTTTTCTTTCTTTTCTGCCAGTTTCGTGTCTGGTTTTTCTCCTTCCCACCGTCCAACTGGATCTCTCTCACCGTCCAGCCGGATTTCTCTCACCATCTAGCCCTGTTCTGCCGTCGACTCCTCTTTCTACTGTCCAACTGTTCACTCTTCTTTGGGCGTGTTTGGGCATGTCGGTAGTGTGCCGTTTCAGATTTTTCTTTCTCTTCCACGGCTCTTCGTTCTGATGGTGGCTCTTTGTTTTCTCTCTCTTCCCATCGACCCTTCTTCGGTCGTTCCCCGGTTTTCCTCTGTTCTGCCGTGGCCGTCTCAGATTTTCTCTATATTACTACCGACCACCTCTTTGTGTTTATGCCGTGTAGAGTTTGGTGTTGGCCGGTCACTCTAGGTTTGCTGAATGTTTAATTACCGACCAACCTTTTTCCAACGATGGCTTTTCTCTTTCTTCCAAGTGTTTTCTCTCTCTTCGTCCGTCGACTACTTCGTTTTCTCTGTCTTCCCGTCAACAGCTTCTTTTCTCTCTCTTCCAAGTGTTTTCTCTCTCTTCGTCCGACGGCTTCACTGTGCGGCTACTGTTCACTTGACGACTGCACTGTTCACGATTGCTACACTGTTCACTACGGCTACTCTCTTTGCTTGCACGATTTCTCTTTTCTTTTGTAGGTGGTGTTCTTCCGTGTAGGGTTTGGTGTTTTGCTGTGTATTCAATTGTGTTGGTCATCCAAGGTCTTTGTATACTCTCTTCCATGAAACCCTAATAGTGCTTACGCAACAGATTTACGTTCTTACCCTTCCACGTGGATTTACCTTCTTGCCCTTCCATGTGGCTTTACTTTCTTGCACACTTAAACCTAATTGACAACAATTACAACCCATAACAATTTCAAAACTACAAAAGCACCTTTCTTACTAGAATTATGCTTAGAGATGATTTTATCCAACCCTTCTGGAAAGAAAAGTTCTTAGCAGGTCTTCCTACTTTTTTAGGAGAAGAAGTAAGAAATACTCTAAGGAACGTTTATAGAAATCCTATCCCATATAATAGACTGACTTATGGACAAATTGGTAAGTTATACGCAAAAGGAAGGATTTAAACTCTATTAATATTAAAGGAAGGATTCTTCCTTTCTCTTGCAAAGCTTGTTTCTCCTACTACTTCAAGCTTCTGCAAGTTCTTTTTACTCTTTTTGAGTTGTTGCTGGAATCTCAGCAACTCTATCTCCATTTCTTTAATTTCTAAAGTCCTTAAGGCAAGCTCCATTGTAAGGTCTTCACATATTTTGATCTGTTCTTCAAATCTTCTCTTCAAATCAATATGTTCAGCCTTTATTTCATCTTTTTAACTTTCTGCTTCCTCAATCTTTGCTTCAACTTGTTTTATATGGGCCTCCAACCTTCTTATGGTTCTGCCCCTTCTAATTCAACTTCAAGATCTGGTTCTTCTTCATCAACCTCCTCTTCCTCTTCAAAGGTTGAACTACCACATTGAGTTGATGTCATAAAGGCATGCTCATCTGATAAGTCTACATCTTCCTCCTCATCAGCTTCTTTTATCTGGCTCACATAACTCTTGAATGAGCCTCTCTTCTTCTTCTATGGGTTGGCAATCTTCTTGTTGGACTTCTTTGATTTGGATGATGGTCTTCTCCATTTTGAATTATAAAATGAGAATAGCCCCAATAAAGAAAAAAAAGAAGTCTAAGGCAGAGATGGAGTTAGCCTTCAAGGCAATGAAGAAATTAAAGATTAAAAAACAAGAAGATGAATCCGATAGTAGCTCTAAAGAAGAAGAAGGTGATACTAAATTTGATAAAGTAATGGCATATGTCACCAAAAATATAAGGAAAGGAAAAGGGAAGTACAAGGAAAAATTACCTTTGAAGTACTTTAGTTGTGGAGGCATTAGGCACTTTACTGTGGATTGCTTAAAGAGAAAAGAAGCAGATATTGATGATGATGATGAGCTGGCTCCAAGGAGGAGAACAAAGAAATTTAGCTATTCTAAACCTGGAAATTCAAATGCCAAAGGGAAAAAGAAACTCTTCAAATCCAAAAGAAGAAATTTCTTAAGCAAATTGGATGAAGAATATTCTAAAAAAAAGTTGATGATGATGCTGCAGAAAATGTGCTGGTGCTGCCTGCACGTGTTGCTATTGCTGCCCGCACGAGCTGCTAATGCTGTCTACATGCATTGTTGCTATCCACGTATGCTACTGCTATTCACACGCGCTGCTGTTACTGTCTGAACACACTACTACTGTCTGTTACGCTGCTGCTGTTGTCCGTATGCACTGCTGTTGTTGTCCACATGCATTGCTGCTATTGTCCATGCATGCTACTGCTATCTGCATGCACTACTGTTGTTGAGATTGCATGTTTTTGGACTCGGAACGTCTGCTAAAGTTACTGCAACTGCTGGGGTGCCTGCTAGAGTTGCTGCAATTGCTACTAGTATTGCACCTACTATAGATTGCTGGATTGCCTGTTGTTAGTATTGCACTTGCTGCTGGTATTACATTTACTGAACGTGTTGCTGGTGCTGGTATACCCTCCTAAATGTGCTGCTGGTGCAAGAACCTCCTGCTGGTGCTAATATACCCTCCTAGATGTGCTATTAGTGCAAGGATACCCTCTTGCATGTGCTGTTAGTGCAGGGATACCCTCTTGGACATGCTGCTGATGCTAGTATACCCTCTTAGATGTGCTGCTAGTGCAAGGATACCCTCTTGGATGTGCTGTTGGTGCAAGGACATGTTGCTGGTCCAGGGACGTTCTTGTTTGCTTTTAGTTACCGAACCTGCAATCTATTGGTTCTGTTTCTGCTTGCTTGGCTGCTTGATTCCCAGACTTGCAATCTGCAAGTTGTGGTTTTAGGTTGTAGGTTTTGCTTGCACCTTCTGCTGGCTTGCCTTCCTTGTTGCCAGAACCTACTAGTGGCTACTAACCTTGCTAGTTTTTCTCCCTTGTTGTAGGATTTGTAGGTGGCTGTTAACCTTGCTAGTTTGTCTCCCTTACTGTAGGATCTATAGATGGCTACTGACCTTACTAGTTTGTCTCCCTTGCTACAAGATCTATAAGCAGTTGCTGACCTTGCTTGGTTTGCCTCCCTTGTTATCAGACCTACTGCAATTGGCCTTGTGATGGCCGACTGTTCTCTCCTTGGTGGCTACCTCTCTCTTTGCCATTCACCTCTCCTTATGGCTGCCTTTAGGTTTGTTGTTCTCTGTTGTTCCCACAGCCTTGTATGGGTTGTAATTGTTGTCAACTAGGTTTAAGTGTGCAAGAAAGTAAAGCCACATGAAAGGGCAAGAAAGTAAATCCACATGGAAGGGCAAGAAGGTAAAGCCACACGGAAGGGCAAGAAAGTAAATCTGTCTCGTAAGGGCAAGATTGTAAATCCACCGCGTAAACCCTATTAGGGTTTCATGGAAGAGAGTATATAAAGACCTTGGAAGATAAAACTAGGGTAAGGCCAACACAATTGAATACATGGCAAAACACAAGAGGAGTGGACAAAGAGAGAGAGAGAGACAATCGGCAATTGAGCATTCGGCAAACACAAGATGGCAAAACAAAGGAGAACCGGCCAAAGTGGTACACAGCAAAAAGAAGAGGAGCATGGCAAAGAGGAAAAACCCGACGGCCAAATAGGGGAAGGAGAGAAAAACCATATACGGCCAAGTAAAGGGTGGAGAAAAAAAAAACAGAACGATCGACAAAATAGAGAAAAGAAAAGGCAACCAACGAAGTGAAACGAAAAAAAAAACACCACCTACAAAAGAGAGAGAAAACCTAACCTTGGGAGAGAGAGAAAGTGGTGAACGACCGAAGAGGGGCTGGACAGCAGGCCAAAGAAGAGCCACCACCGACTGGAAGAGAGAAAACCAGCATGGCAAAACCAACACGGCAAAACTAGCATGGCATAACAAGGGAAGGAGAGAAAAATTCGACAGCCTAAAGAAGAGAGAGAGACCATTAGCAAAACAGAGCAACCAGCTGAAAGAGAGGAAGGAACCGTCCAAACACAAAAGAGGTTGTTCAACCAAGGGAGTCAGCCAAAACCTAAAAAGAAACCATCCAACACAAGAGAGGTCGGCCAAAACATAGCTGTTGGAAGAGAGAGAAAAACCGAGAAACGTACGAAAGAGAAAAACGCCAGAACAGGGGGTCAAAGGGGAGAAAATACGATACAGCAAAAGAAGGGGTTGGACAGCAAGGAGACAACACGGCAAGAGAGCATAACATCAAAAGGAGAGCACGGCAAGAGAACGATGTGACTGACCAGAAACAGGAGACTAGAAACGGGTGACCAGAAATTGGTGACCAGGCCGTGAGACCTAAAATGGGAGACCAGCAAAGCTGAGGAAACCAGCGAAGCTGAAATGGGAGACCAAAATGTGTGACTTACGGTAAAAGGAGAGGCAAACGCACCATTGGTAAGAGAGAAGACAGCACACCATCCGTAAGGGAAGAGAGGAGAAACCTTGAAAGAGGAGACCATCAGGAGAGCAAACTAAGCTGTCTGGAGGTGTGAAAGGGACAAGTGTAAACCAAAAACATTGGTAAGGCGTGTGACCAGCAAGGCATGCAAACCAGAAACGTACGTGAGACGTGAAACGCCAAACCAGAAGTGTGAGTGAGGCGTGTGACCAGCAAAGGGTGCAAACCAGAAATGTGCATGAGACGTGTAACGCGAAACCATAAACGTGAAGCAGGCCATGAGATCAGGAGACAGGTGAGACCGTGAGACGGTGAAAGCAGGAGTTATGTGAGACAATGTAGAGAAGAACTTCAGCGAAGCATCAGAAAGAACTCAACGTATTTCCAGATTTTTTCAAGAGAGGTTAGAGAGTGTTGTGGTGAACTTCTAAGCAACAGTAAAGTAACCATTCAATTCAACAGAGGCAAGACAAGCTAAAAGAAGGATAGACACAGTAAGTGACACTCTTTGTATTGTACTTGCTTAGTAATTGCAATAGTGAAAGGAGCAGAGGATTAAGACATCCATTGTAACTAGAATTCTCAAGTATAATGGATAGTCTCTGATGCGGAAATCCCAAAAAGACGTGGCTTAGGGACCCAACACACACAAGAAATCAAAGAACAACCAGGAAAGCTAAATCAGAGTTTAATATCACAAACCCTAGACCCACCCTTCAAGGAACACGAACCTAGAACATTCAAGAAGGATATGGACGCCACACTCCAGAAAAGAAAGGAATTGGGAGTATAAGTCACTGGGAATGCCACAAGAAGAAATACCTCTTGATAAGTTCCTTAGTCCTTAAAACCCTTGCTTTCTATTTCACTCAAAATTGTCTGCCTCTCCAAAGCTTATAGGAGTGCCTATTTATAGGCTAAGATAGCAATCCTAAAGAGGTACAAATTCCTACTTAGGAGAAATCCTTATTTTGGAAGAATTCCTAATTGTGGACAAATTCCAACATAAATAATAAACTCTTATTTAGGAAGAAATGCTATCACTTATTCTAACCTATTAAGTATTCTAATTATATTAATTGGGCCTGGACTCCTTATTAAACTTGAATTCGCATCATTTGAAGCTGAGTTGGCTTGAATGTTCTGAATCAGCCCATTTAGTGCTTCTTTAATCCTTTTGGCTCTAGCTCATGTTATTGGGCCTTCTGGAATGTGCAATGGACGGCCGAAAGGCGACTGAGGAAGGTGACGAGAGAGTGAAAAACTAGACCATCGGAGTGAGAAACCCGACACGGCTGGACGGCCGAAGGTGGGTGGATGGCAAAGACATATACGGCCAAACATGGAAGGAGAGAAAAAGAAACCCGACAGCCAAACCAGAGGAGTCGACAGGAAGGAGAGAAAAAGAAATCCGATGGCAGACAGAGGTGAACGGCTGGACGGTAAGAGAGAGAAATCCAGCGATAAGAGAGAGAAATCCAGCGGGACAGCAAGAGAGAGACGGACGAAGAGAGATACACCACCGGAAGAGCAGACAGCAGATCTGCGAAGGCGTGAGACAAACGAATGACACGTCAAGGAGAGAACCATGAAACGGACGAAGAGAAACTCACCATCGACGGAAGGAGAGAGAAACCCGATGGCCGATGAACAGTGACCGGTAGTAAAGGGAGAAAATCTGATACAGCCAAAGGAGGTGTGAAATGGACAGGTAAGGGCAGGCTGTAAAATAGTAAAGCCGCGAGACAAGGAGACGGGGGAGACAGTGAAACAGTGAAAACAGGAGTTGTGTGAAACAACGTAGAGAAGGAATTCGGCAAAGCATTGAACTCAATGTATTTCCAGACTTCTTCAAGAGAGGTTAGAGAGCATTGCGATGAACTTCTAAGCGGCAGTGGAGTAGCCTTTCAATTCAACAGAGGCAAGACAAGCTAGAAGAAGTGTAGACACAGTAAGTGACACTCTTTGTATTGTACTTGCTTAGTAATTGCAATAGTGAAAGGAGCAGAGCATTAAAGACATCCATTGTAACCTGTATTCACAAGTATAGTGGATAGTCTCGGTAGAGGGAGAGTCCCTACCACTGTGGATGTATGTCACATTGACGGAACCACGTAAATCTCATGTGTCCTTAATTTGCTTTATGTTCTGTGCTTTGAATTGAGTTGTGAACGCAATTAAAGTATCAGCCAACCCATAACCTAACAAAGACCTAAACAAGAACATCCGTACTATCTATTAGGCAAGGTGTCTGAAAGGTGACTTTGGGGACTATTGTGATTAGTAGGTAGCAATAGATCTACCTTAGTCGAGTCTGAGAAAGAGTTCGCTTTTAAGAAGAGATTGAAGTTGTTCACTTACCTGTGAATTGCGAATTATGGTGATACTGATTCACCCCCCCTCTCTGTATCACAAACTAGTAAATCCTAGGGAGAAGTCAGGAACTTCATTTATAATAATTTGTTCTTCGTTAGAATCTGATCTTTCATCAAAGTTATTAAAGTTAACCTATAGTAATTAACCATATCAATTTCCATATCTTCTCCTTCTGAATCATCATACAAGCAGATATGCATTAATGAATTTTTTAAGGCCTTCATCAATAGATAATTCTTAAATTTTTCTTTTGATACAACAATTATTGGAGCAATGTTCAATCTGTCCATACTTATAGCAAACAATTGCCATTTTTTTTTGTACAAGTTTAACTTGTTTTCTTTTATCTTTTTCTTTAGGTAAATAACCCCACTTGTATTTTTTCATATGCTTTTCAAAAAAGAATCAAGGGTTCTTCCTTTTTAATGAAAACATTAATTTTTCCTTTTATTAGGATACCAGATAGGTGCATAACCCATATGCTTACAAAAGTCTCCTAAACCCATATGAAGTTTCCGACTTCTCCCTAAGATCTACTAGTTTATGATACTGAGAGGGGGGGTGAATCAGTATCACCACAATTCACAATTCGTAGGTAAGTGAACAACTTCAACCTCTTCTTAAAAGCGAACTCTTTCTCAAACTCGACAAAGCTAGATCTATTGCTACCTATTAATCACAATAGTCCCCAAAGTCACCTTTTAGAAACCTTGCCTAATAGACAATTCGGATGTTCTTTTTTAGGTCTTCATTAGGTTATAGGTTGGTTGATACTTTAGCTGCGTTCACAACTCAATTCAAAACATAAAACGTAAAGCAAATTAAGGACACACGAGATTTACGTGGTTCTGTCAACATGACATACATCCACGGTGGTAGGGACTCTCCCTTACTGAGACTATCCATTATACTTAAGAATTCCAGTTACAATGGATGTCTTAATCCTCTACTCCTTTCATTATTGCAATTACTAAGCAAGTACACTACAAAGAGTGTCACTTATTGTGTCTACCCTTCTTCTAGCTTGTCTTGCCTCTGTTGAATTGAAAGGTTGCTCCACTGCCGCTTAGAAGTTCACCGCAACGCCCTCTAACCTCTCTTGAAGAAGTCTGGAAATACGTTGAGTTCTTTCAATGCTTCGCTAAAGTTCTTTTCTACGTTGTATCACACAACTCCTGCTTTTACCGTCTCACGGTCTCACCCGTCTTCTTGCCCCACGATCTCACTGTCCGTTTCTCTCTCTCTTACTATCCAACCTGATTTCTCTCTTTTACAACTGAATTTCTCTCTCTTATCGCCCAACCGTTCACTCTATCACCATCTAGCCAAATTTCCTCTGTTCTGCCAATGGTCTCTCTCTTCGTCCACCCGTTTCAGCTCCGATCTGGTCTCACCTATTCCTGATCTGGTCTCGTCTCACCTATTCCAGGTCAGATTTGGTCTCCCCGGTTCCCGATCTGGTCTCGTCTTACCCGTTCCAACTCGAACATCTCTCTCACCATGTTGTTCCCTCACCAAGCGTTGGTGTGCCGGTGGTCTGTCGTCACGCACGAGTTTCTCTCTCTTTTCTGCCGACAATCCCTTTTCAATGGTTCTCTCTCTTTTGTGACGTTCTGCCATCACTCCCCTTTTCTGATTTTTGGTCGTCGTCTCCTCTTTTCCAATTTTGGTCGTTGTCTCTCTTTTCTGATTGTTTGCTATCATCTCTCTTTCTCTCTCTTGATAGTTACACTATTCACGTCAGCTACTGTTCACTCGACAGCTACGCTGTTCACTATAGCTACTCTTTTCTTTTGCAGGTGGTGTTCTTCTGTGTAAGGTTTGGTGTTTTGCCGTGTATTCAATTGTGTTGGCCTCTCCCTAATTTTGTCTTCCAAGGTCTTTATATATCTCTTCCATGAAACCCTAATAGGGCTTTAAGTGGAAAATTTATGTTCTTGCCCCTCCAAGGCTTACCTTCTTGCCCTTCCATATGGATTTACTTTCTTGTTCTTCCATGTGGCTTTACTTTCTTGCACACTTAAACCTAGTTGACAACAATTACAACCCATACAAGGCTGTGGGAACAACAATCTCCCCCTTTGTAATTGTTGGCAACACTCATAACAAAAGCTACTATACAGCAGTTTCAACTCCCCCTAAATATGCACTCCCTCTTTCTTAACAGCTCCCCCTGCACTGTTGCTTCTCTCCCCCTTTGCCAACTAATTACAAATCTGAAAAACTCGCAAAGTGAAGATGGAGGATTCACCTGAACTTTAGGCTTGAGGAGGCATCTACACAGATAGATTCAATCTGTGCTTGTCAAATAGCTCTATGGACAGAGGTTTAGTTAGATCTTGTGTAGCCTCTTCAACAGATTTAGGTTCAACTTGTGAAAGTAAAGCAGTAGCTCCCACAATTCTTCTTCTTGTTGTAACTACTGCTGATGGGTCACCTATGATCTGATTTTCTTCATGAGCACTGGTCCATGTTTTCTTTGGCTTTCTTTCTTGCATAATCTTAATTGCAAGAGGATCTCTTTCTTCATCTTCAAACTCACTCTTCTTTGAGTCTAAACTTACTTCTTGTTCCTTTTCTTTAGGTTGGTCTGATTCTTCGTCTACATTGAAGTCATCTTCTTCACTGTCCTTAGCTTCTCCATTCTGCATTGTTTTCCAATTCTCATCTATTCTCACATCACTGGAAGTGATCACTTTTCCCAGCTTATTCAGGAAAACTCTGTAACCTTTTGTCTATTCTGAGTATCCTACAAAAATGCCTTCATTAGACCTAGCGTTGAATTTTCCTAAGTTTTGCTCCTTGTTCTTCACAAAACATGGGCTGCCAAAGACTCTGAGATACTTGGTTGTTGTCTTTTTCTCACTCCATAGCTCATATGGAGTCTTATTAGTATTGAGCCTTAGTAATACTCTGTTTAGTAGATGCACGGCTATAAATGTTGCTTCTATCCAAAATCTTGTGTGAAGTTAGGATTCCAACAGTAGAGTTCTCGTCATTTTGACCACAGCTCTATTTTTCTTCTCTATCACCCTGTTCTGTTGAGGTGTTCTTACTGCTGCCAATTGGTGATGAATTACATGCTTCTCAAGATAATCTTCAAAAGCTTTATTTGTAAATTCAGTGCCTTGATCTGACCTCAATACTTTGATCTTTCTTCCACTTTCATTTTTAGCCAATCTTCTGTATCTCTTGAAGCAATTCAGAACTTCTGACTAGTGTTTGAGGTGCATGAGGCAGGTCCTACTCGAATAATCATCAACAAACAAAATGAAGTACCTCTCACCTTTCAACCCTTTTGTCCTCATCGGTCCACACAAATCAGTATGCACAATGTCAAGCACTACTTCAGAACTGAACTCTTTGGTCTTATATTGCTTTTTGGCATGTTTTCCTTTAGAGCATGCTGAGCAAACATACTCTCTCTCTCTCTCTCTCTCCTGAGGTCAATAATGTCTTTGATTGCATGAGTAGTGGTCAACTTCCTCATGTTCTTTTGTGATAAGTGTCCTAGCCTCCTATGCCAGAGTTGATATTCTTCTTCTTTGGTGAGTAAACAGCTGCTTGTCATGTCCTCATCAATCACATATAAATTTCCAGCTGTTCTCTTCCCGGTTGCAACAGTATTGCCTTCTTTACTCTTTACTTAGCAACCTTTTTTTGTGAATATCACTTTGTGTTCGTCGTTGCATAGTTGGCTAATAGATGCTAGATTATATCTAAGTCCTTCAATGTGCAGAACATCTTTCAACTTTCCTTTTCCAATATTCATTGACCCCTGACCACTGATATTGTGAATCATCATTGCTAAACTGGACTCTACCTTATCTTGACTTGTTTAGCTTTGATAATTTAATCTTGTCTCCCGTTATGTGCGAAGTGCATCCACTGTCAAGGATCCACTGCTTATCCTTGCAATCAGCCTTTAGTGAAATTTCAGCTATATTAGCCACCTCCCTTTTTGCTCTATATTCCTTCTTTTGAACTGGATAGAAGATAGCTTTCTCCTTTTTCTCAGCTTTGACTACACCATTTGTTTTCACTGTGACATTGAGTGCCTTCTCTTGCTCAGGGAGAAGTGTCATGCATCTCTTGGCATTATGGTCATCCTACCCGCACCTTTCACACTACTCCAAGTCTGCCAATACAGCAAACTTGTTCTTTGAAACCACTGGTTTGGGCTTCCAGCAACACTCCTCGTCAGTGTGTCCTTACCTTTTATAGTATGTGCAAGAACTCGTGATAGGTGTTCTCCTCTGAATTTTGTATTGTCTCCCCCTATATGCATCATTGTATCTTCTCGAGTTGGAGACATATACTAGCCTTCTCCATCAGCAGTTACTCGCCTTATGACCCCAAACTCCACAATAAAGGCAATGACCTTGAAACTGCCTCTTCTTGGGTCTGATCACAACTTGTCTTCTTCTGTTTATCACTTGTTGTGTAAGCAAAGTAGCTGGCTTCTTTGCTTGTGTAACTTTCATTTTAGCCACCTTCTTCTCTTTCTTTTGTTCAACTGTAGCCCTTTGCTGGCTGACTTTCTTTTCTTTCTGAGACGTAGTAGCTATGGGCTGCTGCTCTTTAACCCCATACATCCTTTTTGGCCCTGGCTTTTGTTTGATAACTGTCTTCTCTTCTTCAGTTATCTTCACCTGAGTCACAGCCTTCTCTTTCAACTTTTGTGGCAAAGTCTCATTCTCCTTAGACAATGCAACATTAGATTGCTGCACTTTCTCTTCATTCTTCTTTTCCCTTGCAGAGCTTGTTTCTCCTATCATTTCAAGCTTCTGCAAGTTCTCCTCACTCTTTTTGAGTTGTTGCTGAAGTCTCAGCAACTCTATCTCCATTTCTTCAATTGTTGAAGTCCTTGAGCCGAGCTCTATAGTAAGGTCTTCACATATTTTGATCTGTTCTTCAAATCTTCTCTTCAAGTCAATATGTTTAGCCCTTATTTCATCCTTTTGACTTTCAGCTTCCTCAGACTTTGCTTCAACTTGTTTTATGTGAGCCTCCAACCTTTTTATGGTTCTGCCCCTTCTGATTATCTCCTTTGAAGCTGCTTCCAACTTAGCTTCAAGATCTGGTTCTTCTTCATCAACCTCCTTTTCCTCTTCAGAGGTTGAACTACCACCTTGTGCTGATGCCATAAAGACATGCTCATCTGATGAGTCTTCATCTTCCTCCTCATTAGCTTCTTTTGTCCGACTTACATAACTCTTGAATGAGCCTCTCTTCTTTCTCTATGGGTTGGCAATCTTCTTACTAGACTTCTTTGATTTGAATGATGATCTTCTCCATCTTGAATTATGCTCATCTTCATCATCAAGTTTCACTTTGCACTGAGAAGCAAAGTATCTAGTCTGCCCACAACGATAACATCTCAAGGACAATTGTCCTTTTCCCTTCTTAGACCCCTTTTTGAATTTCCTTCTGAAGTAAGCCAATACTTCACCTTCACTTTCTTCCACATCATCATCATCATCATCCTCACTGGATGATTCCTCCTCTTCTTTTATCTTCAAGTGCTTCATAGCTTTGAAAGCTGCCTCCTTTGATACCTTCAATGTTGAGGAGCTCTCCGTTGACTTTATCCTCATCTCATATGCAATGAGATTGCATTGGAGATCATGCAGAGATATAGAATTGAGATCTCTACTCTCCTTTATGGCTGCTACCTTTGAGGCAAACCTCTCAGGTAGAATTCTCAGAATTTTCTTCACAATTGATGAGTTCTTCTTGTTCTTCCCATGACTTCTCAGGTCATTTACAGTGTCAATAACCCTGGTGAAGAACTCTTGAGTTGTCTCATTATTCTGCATTCTGAGAGATTCATATCTCTCCTTGAACACTTAAAGCTTAGCCTCCTTCATTCTGCTATCACCTTCATAGACTTTCTGCAATCTATCCCATATCTCCTTGGCAGATTTGTAGTCCATAACTTTAGCATATTCAACATCTGTTAATGCTGAAATGATGACATTTAAGGCCTTCCCATTTATCTCAAACTGCCTTAACTCCTCTGCGGTTGGGTCTTTACCTTCTTTCGAAGCCATAAAACCCTCTATACACATTTCACCACGTTCATGCCCATGGTTGCAAATACCACTTGCATTCTTACTCTCCACATATGGTAGTTAATTCTTTTAAAAATTGGAACCTTCTTGCTATAAGTGGTACTAGTGCTAGTACCGGCTTCCATTTCTCAGTATGCTCAACAAGTCAAACTTCTAGATCCCTTCAAACTAGTACAGCAAGCTGTTAAGCTTCAAACTGGTGAACCTGTGCTCTGATACCAATTGAAGTTCCCGACTTCTCCCTAAGATCTACTAGTTTGTGATATTGAGAGGGGGGGTGAACACAATTCGCAATTCGCAGATAAGTGAACAACTTCAACCTCTTCTTAAAAGTGAACTCTTTCTCAAACTCAACAAAGGTAGATTTATTGCTACCTACTAATCACAATAGTCCCCAAAGTCACCTTGCAGACACCTTACCTAATAGACAATTCAGATGTTCTTGTTTAGGTCTTCGTTGCGATCACAACTCAATTCAAAACACAGAACGTAAAGCAAATTAAGGACACACGAGATTTACGTGGTTCCGTCAACGTGACGTACATCCATGGTTGTAGGGACTCTCCCTTATCAAGACTATCCACTATACTTAAGAATTCTAGTTACAATGGATGTCTTAATCCTCTGCTCCTTTCACTATTGCAATTACTAAGCAATTACAATACAAAGAGTGTCACTTACTGTGTCTACCCTTCTTCTAACTTGTCTTGCCTCTGTTGAATAGAAAAGCTGCTTTATTAAAGTCACTTTGATAAAGCCACTTTATAAAAGTAGATGATTATTGGACTATGAAGTATATGATACCACTAACTTTGTCTATTATGATAAACCTCTTATATAAATAAGTCCCCCAATGATGGTTGGGGACATGTTATCCCTTAGTCTTGCTATCTCTTAGGTTTGTATAACCTTGTAACCCATTTTCTTTACTTTCATTCCTCTCATACTAAATAAGAGCCTTGTAAGCTCACAATTCAATAAAAGCTCTCTTTGTGTAAGTTATCTACTATTTCATTCTTTTATTTCTTTAGTAATTTTGTATTTGTGTTTTATTTCTAATTTTTATTTGTATTCATTTTGTACTAATGTTATTGAAGTTCCCAACTTTACCCTAGAATCTATTAGTCTGTGATACTAAGAGGAGGGGTGAATCAGTATCACACCCCTTAAAAAAAACTCTAATAATTTAAGCCAAAGTATTCTACTTCTTTAATACTTTTGCTTTTGTCAATGTGGAGGTATGTGAACAACTTCAAACTCTTCTTAAAAGTGAACTCTTTCTCAGATTCAACTAAGGTAGATCTATTGTTACTTACTATTCACAATAGTCCCCAAAGTTACCTTTTAGACATCTTGCCTATTAGACAGATTCGCTGTTCTTGATTAGGTCTTGTTTTAGGTTATGGGTTTGATGATTCTTTAACTGTGTTCACAACTCAATTCAAAACACAGAATGTAAATTCAAAGCAAGGACACAAGAGATTTACATGGTTCCATCAATGTGACGTACTCCACGGTGGTAGAGTTTCTTCCTCTACCGAGACAATCCACTATACTTGAGAATATTTGTGTGGTATTCCCTATGATTGCAATGTAGTTACAATGGATGTCTTAATCTTTTGCTCCTTTCACTATTGTAAATACGAAGCAAATACAATACAAAGAGTGTCACCTACTGTGTCTACCCTTCTTCTAACTTGTCTTGCCTCTATTTGATTTGAATAGGCTGCTTCACTGTCGCTTGGAGGATCACCAAAACACTCTTTAACCTCTCTTGAAGAAATCTGAAAATACATTGAGTTCTCTTAAATGCTTCACTGAACGTTTTCTCCAGGTTGTCTCACACAACTCCTAGTCTCACTATCTCATCGTCTCATGGTCTCACCCATCTTCTGGTCTCATAGTTTCATCGTTCTGGTCTGGTCTTACTTGATCTCACATCTCACCTAGTCTAGTCTCACGTCTCACCTTCTCCAGGTCTCACGTCTTCTCTAGTCTCACGCGTTCCACCCTTTTCTAGTCTCACCGTTTTTGGTCTCGCATGTTTCACCCTTTTCTGGTCTCACCCGTTTCTGGTCTTTTGATGTGTTCTGGTGTCACTCGTTTCCCTCTTTTCTGGTCCCACCAATTCTAGTCTTCCGGTGTGATTCTGTTGTCACCCGTTTCCCTCTTTTCTGGTCTCACCAATTCTGGTCTTCTGGTGTGTTCTGGTGTCACCCGTTTCAAGCTTTGCTGGTTTCACCAAGTCTCACGTTTCACCTGCTCCAGGTCTGGTTTGGTCTCACCTGTTTTCTGGTCTTCTGGTGTGTTCTGGTGTCACCCGTTTGAAGCTTCACTAGTCTCACCAAGTCTCACATTTCACCTGCTTCAGGTCTGGTTTGGTCTCACCTATTTCAAGCTTTGCTGGTCTCACCTAGTCTCACGTTTCACTTGGTCTCCTGTCTCACTAGTCTCCTTATCATACGGTGGTTCCACCAATTCTGGTCTACTCTCATCGATTCTGATATGCTCTATTTCACTATTTTCCAGGTGATTTCTCCAAAAGAGATAAGTCTTGGTTTATATACTCCCTTCTATGAAAACCCTAGTAGGGCTTACTGTAGCTGCGGCGGATTTCCTTTCTTGCCCCTCCATGTGGCTTCATATTATTATTCCATTTAAAGTTCAGCATTATCCTCCTTCTTAATTTATTTTTCTTGCCCTTTTCTTTCTACTGAAAACTCATCCCTTAAATACTTGAATGAGTCATTTCTGCTTGCACACTTAAATCTAGTTGACAACAATTACAACCCATACAAAGCTATGGGAACAACAGCTATTAGAGCCTTTTATAAACCCAATTTCAAATTCCAATGCAAATAAAATTGCCTTTTCATCTAGCAAATGTTTGTTTTGAAACTATAGTTTTAACTTCTTTAGTAAAAAGATCTTTCATAACTTTATAATCAATTTTGATAAAAAAAATGATTTCATAAATCACATTCAATTTTTTGAATACCTAAAACTACAGTAAGAATTTCTTTTTTAATCATAAAGTAATTAACTCTAGCTCATTTTCATATCTTAGAATTAAAGTGTATAAAGCTTTCTTCATTATTCAATCATTGTTTTAATATTCCTCCATACCTTTTATCAAATGCATCAATTTCAACTATTTTGAACACATTATGATAAGTAATTGCCAACCAAGGGAGCTTTATAGCTCTTTATTTAATTTTCCTAACAGCTTATGTATATTCTTCTATCCATCCTAGGGGATCTTTTTTAACCTCTCAAATAATGGTTTAGCGTCACATGCTAGGTGTTTATAGAAATTTGAAATGTAATTCAAACTTCCAAAAAATTCATTCAAATAATAGCATGCAATAAAGTTGAAAAATTTTGATTAACTACCCCAATTTTCCCATCTATTTGTAGATGAACAATTTAGTACCTAACTTACCCCACAAAGTTTTATAAAAGTAGTTCAAGAATTTTGTATCCAAGTTTGAAATAATGCTTTGAGGCATACCATGCAACCATACTACCTATTTAAAGAACAATTCAATGATGTTGTTCGCATTATTAGTTTTATGGCATGGAATGAAGTGTATCATCTTTAAAAGCTTATCAACAATAATAAATATAGAATCCATACTCCCTTTTTACTATAGCAACCCTAGGAAAAAGTTAATATATAAATCAACTTAAGGTTGGCTAGAAATGGGTAAAAGGGTGTACAAGCTAGGGTGTAAAACTCTAAATTTAGCCTATTGCATATTATACAGTTTTCACACACCCTTTCAACTTCTCATTTTAAGTGTGGCCAAAAGAAATGTTTAGCTAAGACATCTAGGGTTTTTCTAACTCCAAAATGACCCATTAATCCACCCCCATTTGCTTTGCTTCTCTCACAACCAACTCCCTTGAGGAACTCATAGGCATAATTAACTGACTTAGGTGTAGGCCAATCACGAATTGCCCCAACCTTTTCCTCATCAACCTCAATACCCCTAACACACACAACATAGCTAAGAAATATGATTTAATCAATGCAAAAGGAATATTTCTTGAGGTTTTCATACAATTTTTCATAATGCAAAACACTTAGAACAGAATGTAAATTATCATCAAAATACATAACCATGAATTTACTAATGAATGCATGCAAAACATGATTCATCAATATCATAAAAGTGTTTAGTATATTAATGAGACCAAATGGCATAACAAGTCATTCATACAAACTATACTTAATCTTGAAAGCTATTTTCCACTTGTCTCCTTCTCTCATCCTAATTTGGTAATATCCATTTTTCAAATAAATTTTAGAAAAGACAATTGAACCATGCAAGTCATCTAATATGTCATTTGATCTAGGTATGAGATGGCAATACTTTATTATAGTGATTTTGTTGACCACTCAATAATCAATGCACATCCTCCAAGTCCTATCCTTCTTAGGTAGAACTATACTAGAACTGCACATGAACTTATGCTTTCCCTCACATATCCCTTTGTTATAAGCTCCTTAAGTTGCCTTTGAATCTCCTTTATCTCATCAATATTACTTCTATAGGCTAATCAATTTGGAATTGTCATAATAAGGATGAATTCAATCTAATGTTCTACTTCTGTCAAAGGTGGCAAATTACTTGGATCTCTCAAAAAAACATAATCAAATTTCTACAAAAGACAAACAACAACACTAGGCAAAGAGGATTTGAATTCATGAGTACTAAAATAAGATGCTTTGTATTAAGGTACAATCATAAGCTATCTCAATTTTTCCTTCTTACCCTCTTCCTTCTTTTCTCTCAATATTATCTACTTCTTCTCCTTTCTTTTCCCCCTTTTCTTCTTTTAGCCATTCTTTTTTTTTTTCTCTTACTCTCTTTTTTAATCCTCAATTAGTATTGATAAACTTGCTATGGTGTCAAAAGTACAAGAGTAATAAGCTTATCATTTATTACAAAAGAGTACCTATTCTTAAACCTATCATGCATTACATGCCAATCATATTGTCATGGTCTTCCCAACAAAATATGACCAGTATGCAAGTGCACAACATCACATAAGACATCATCATGGTACCTCCTAATAGAAAATGACATTCACCTTGACTTCACCACAATTATTCAACCATTGCCTAGGATGCTTCAAAGTAGATAAATTCAACTTTTCAACCATAACTGTACTAACTACATTGGTGCAACTACTATTATCAATGATCATATTACATATCTTATCTTTAATAAGGCACTTCATATGAAAGGTGTTATCTCATTTCACCACATCATCTGCATTGCAACAAACACATTATTACAACTTTGGTACTCTAAGTGCATTAAATCTTATTAGCCAAAGAAGTCATCAATCTTAATTAACCTTTCTTACATAGTTTGAATGGTTTAATAGCTAAAAGATAAGATTGTTACTTTATTTCTTATTAATAAGGATTTCCTTCCCTTGCAAGGATTCATTCACACAAAATGATCATGAAATAAAAATTTGAGTCTACAACATTAGATTCATAGCAACATGCAAATCAATACACCTTTGGTAATATGAATCCTTTGATGTCCATCAAATATAGAGATTATTAAACTTGATTATTTTTTCTTTCATGGTTTCATTCTTTCATGCAATTGCTTAACCAATTCAGCTTTCTTCTTGTCATCCAAACTAACTCATTCCTCAATGGATAAAGGCAATAAATCCAAAGGGGTAAATAAAATAAATCCATAAACAACTTTAAAAGGAAAACAATTAGTTGCTAAATAGACACTTATTCTTCAAGTTCTTTGAAAGATAGTGTGCAACAAGGTTGTCAATGTTCTATTAATCACTTTAGTTTGTTTATTAGCTTAAAGATAACTGTAATTGAAAACAACAATTTGGTTCCCAAATTTTCCCAAAGTCTTCCTAAAGTATCTTAAGAACTCAACATCTCAATCAAAAACAATAGCCCTTAGCATGCCGTGTAAACACACAATTCCCTTAAAGAACAAATTTGCTATGTTTGGTCATATTTGTATGGAAATGAATTAAATGTGTAATCTTTAAAAACTTGTCAACAACAACAAAAACATAATGTCTTTCCTTTTTTAACCTAGGTAAATCTAGAACAAAGTCCCTAAATATGTCAACACAAAGTTCATTCAGTATGGGTACATAAAGATTGGGGGGTATAACTCAAGATTTTGCATGTTTATAAGTAATGTGAACCCTAAAGACGTCATTTAGGACCTAGCATGCATAAGGAATCAAATATGAATTTAATAAAGCTAAATTAGATATAAATCATCCAATAGAACCAATGTTTAAAGGAACATGAACCAAAAAGGTATAAATAAGAATATGGACACCATACTCCAGAAAAGAATGGATTTGGGAGTAATAAGTTGGGTTAGAATGTCACCAAATAAATAATCTTGATATGTTTTGAAAGTTCAATAAAGAACACAAAGAGAAAGTTTCTCACTTCTCAATTCACATAATCATTTATCCACATGAGCTTATAAGGAAGTGTCTATTTATAGGCTAAAATAATAACGCTAAAATAGAGATAATGATAAACTTCTAAAAAATCGGAACACTCTTATTTTATTAGAAAGGAATAAATCACAATTAGCAAATTCCTATTTAAGAGTTAATTTTATCACATAACCTAGTCCCATTAAGTACCTCAATCATAGTAATAAAGCCTTAGTCCTCTTTCAAGCTTGAATTCACACCATTTGTAGATTACTTATGATGGAGAACAAGGTGCCATTCAAGTGCAATAAAGCAAGTATTCCCTAGATCCTTTGCAAGGAATCGGTGGTCCAATGACTAGGGCAAGGACAAAGAAGATGAAAGAGACTTTATAAGGCTTAATCATGGAGCTGTATGACAAAGAGTGCTTTAGAAGATTCCAAGGCTGTTCTAAAAGTTTTCAATGCTACACCAAGGATAATCACTTATCTTTATGTGCAAAATGATTAATAAGACTTAGAACTTGAAGAACAAAACGTAGAGCCCATAATATAAGTCTAAGCTACATGACCAAGCTAAAGAAAGGCTCAATTGCATGTTAAGTTGTATTAATGGGTCTGATTTTGTTTTGGGTTGCTGTATCTTAAGTTAAGGCCAAATTACATGTAGAAAAGGCTTAACTTCTTGGGTTTATTTTGGCTTGTAGGTTCAGTTGAGTCTTGATACATTAGTTAGGATTTTACTTTGACTTTATGCCTAGTTATCATTACTTGTAGTCTTTTTAAGGATTCCTAATCAAGGTAGATTTGTATTCCTTAATTAGTGGGATCTCCTGCAATTAAGGTTTTTCCCATATAGGTATATTAAGAAACACCTTTTCCTCATAGGATTGTAATATTTACATGCTTACATGAAGGCTACAACTATGTAAAACAAAATGAATAAGATTGAGGTATTTTTCAGTAAGCTTTGCTTTACTTTCTTGTGTTCTTGGAAGAATACATTGTTTTGACCTATCAAAGGAGTGATCAACCTTTATGGTGTCTTAAGATTGGGGCTTTTAGGACTTAGTTTCCTTAAGGTTCTGATTTGATTAACCCAACTTGTTTCCTAACTTTCTAGGGTGTGCATAAAAAATTAATTCAAGGGTTCCTAGGGCAGGTCACCTAATGGATTCTTTATCATGTTGGCCCAAATGTGCTCAATTAGTCCCTTTAGTACTTTCATCTTTATAGCTTTAGCTTGCATGATTGGACCTTCTACCATGTCTAATGGACCTTTGACAATGTAGAGCAAGCATTAAATTTCATCATGGGTAAAAGTATGAGAGGTAGAGGAGGTCAAAGAGATAGGTTTAACAAAGGAGTAGAAATTTTGGAAGGTGGGTAGAAAGGCAAGACCATGTTTTAAGCAACATCAATATGAAGATTCTCTAGTTCCAAGGTAAGAATGATCCTAATGTGTACCTAAAATGAGAAAAAAAGGTTGAGTTAGTGTTTAATTGCTATGATCATTCTAAGGAAAATATGAGATTTAGGAAGAAGCCAATGCATGGAAGGTTTCCAAGGATCCATTGAGCATTTAAGAAGGGCTAATGACACATTCAAGAGTTAAAGGATGAAAGAGGCACTTAGTGAGCTAATTGAAGAAAATTGGGTCCAAGAAACTAATTCAAGTTTGAAAGATAGTAATGCATATCTTGATGCAAAATAAGGCTTTATTAATTGTATGAGTATTTGAATGGGCTTATGTTAAATGATTAGAAGGGTTTCTACAACAATTATTAAAAAGTAAGAGTAAATTAATTGCTAGCTTAATTAAGAAGTTTGTCATTATTTATAAGTTTAAGGTTAATTAAGTACATAAATAAGCTTAGTTTCATTGTTAAAGGAGAGACTTATTCAATAAAATAAAAGTTCAGAATTTTCTTCTTCAATTCTTCAAAGAACTAAAGAACTTATCAAAAACTAACTATTGTTGTAGTATTCAACCCAACTTATCACTCCTAAATCCCTTTTTTATTTTAAGTGTGGCATCCTTATCTTTTTTTATACCTAAGGTTCATGTTTCTTTGAGCATTGGTTCTAGGTTTTTAATGATTGAAATTTGATTTAACTTTATTGAGTTCTTATTTGATTCCTTATGCATGTTAAGTCCCCAAACCACATCTTTGGGGATTCACATCAATTGATATCAAAACTTGGCTCTAAATTAGGTTGTTTTTCTAAATTTGAGTTTTTTTTTTCTCTTTATTCCTCTTCTTAGCTACATTCTATAAACTTTTATGTTTTTGGATCCCAAAGCTTAGTTTATCTTTTCTTATCTTTAAATTTGTGCACAAAAAGAAAAAAGAAAAAAGAGAAAAAAAATCAACTTCAAGTGATAAAAGTATAAGCTAAATAGTTTGATTAAATTAGCTACAATAACGATTTAGTTTTTGGTTCAACTCTAATTTTACCATTTATTTATTTTTTGTTATCCAAGTTTATCTTTTACATTTAACTCTTTAACTTATTTTCTTTGAGTTTAGTTCATTAAATTTGTTCTCTATAATGTCCCTTTTCATTTTCTAACTTCTTCTTTTCCATTAGTTCGATTTTGCTCCATTTACGTCATTTTGTGAGTTTAGTTTGTTTAAGATTAATCCTCTTGATTTAACTTGTTTAGTTTTTTAAAGAGTTAAAAGGAAAATTTTAAGTGAGGCAAGAGTGTAACTGCAAATTCGGAAAAGCCTTAAAAAGTGCAAAGACAAGGGTGTCAAACACTATTTTTTAGTGAAACATGTGAAGGAGTGTTTTTTGAGGTATCTTAGGTATTTTGTGTAGAATTAATACTATATCTTCCAAAGAAGAAGGTGTAGCTAAAAAGGGAGGTAGTGATATGTTGTTTATGATAAAAAATATGCAACAATTTCAGCACATGAACACCAAATTTGATGATATAAGGGATAGGATGGAGGAGTAAGCTAATACAATAGCAGATTTGTAAAGGAGACATGGAGGTCATGAGTTTCCTAATGCAAGAAGGTAAGAGAGATGAAATTATGGCTATGTAAATGATGTAAAAGATGATGAATTTGATGATTTAGTTACTTTGGTTAAGCTTTCCAATAATAAAAATGGTTGGATAGATTTTAGGAGGTAAGACACTTCTGATTGTGATTTGGTAGTATTAAAATTAAAATTTCTTAGTTCCAAAGAAAAAAATGATCTTGAAGCTTACGTAGAATGAGAAAAGAAGGTTAACTTAGTTTTTGATTGTAATAACTACTCTGAAGAAGAGAAAAAGGTAAAAACTCATTAAGTTTACTAATTATGTTGTTATTAGATAAGATCAACTTGTTTTGATTAGAAGAAAGAATCATGAGAGGCTTATTAATACATGGGAAGAGATAATGGACATTATGAGGAAGAGGTTCATCCCTAATTACTATTATAGGGATTTATAACAAAGGTTGCAAAGACTCACTTAAGGCACCAAAAGAGTAAAGAGTATAAGACTATCACAAAGAGATAAAGGTTGCTATGATTCAGGCTTGATGGAGAACAAGGTGCTATTCAAGTGCAACAAAGCAAGTATTCCTTAGATCCTTTGCAAGGAATCGGTGGTCCAATGACTAGGGTAAGGAAAAAGAGGATGAAAGAGGTTTTACAAGACTTAATCATGGAGCTGCATGACAAAGGGAACGTTCTAGAAGAATCCAAGGTTGTTCTAAAGGTTTTCAATGCTATACCAAGGATAATCACTTATCTTTATGTGCAAGATGATGGACAAGGCTTAGAACTTGAAGAACAAAACTTGGAGCCCATGATATATGTCCAAGCTGCATAACCAAGCTAAGGAAAGGCTCGATTGCATGCTAAGTTGTATTAATGGGCCTAATTTTGTTGTGGGTTGCTAGATTTTAAGTTAAGGCCAAATTACATGTAGAAAAGGCTTAACTTCTTAGGTTTATTTCGGCTTGTAGGTTCAACTAAGTCTTGATATATTAGTTAGGGTTTTACTTTGACTTTATGTCTAGTTATTATTGGTTGTAATCTTTTTAAGGATTTCTAATCAAGGCAGATTGATCAAGGTAGAATTGTATTCCTTAATTAGAAAGATCTCCTATAATTAAGGTTTTTCCTAGATATATATATGTATATATATATATATATGTTAAGAAACATTATTTCCTTATAGAATTGTAATATTTACATGCCTATATAAAGGATACAACTATGTAAAATGGAAGGAATAAGATTGAGGTATTTTTTAGCATGCTTTGCTTTGCTTTCTTATGTTCTTGGAAGAATACATTTATCTTGACTTATCAAAGAGTGATCAACCTTTGTGACATCTTAAGATTGGGGCTTTTAAGAATTAGTTTCCTTAGGGTTTTGATTTGATGAACCCGAAGTTCCCAACTTCACCCTAGGATCTACTAGTCTGTGATACTGAGAGGGCAGGTGAATCAGTATCACACCCCTTAAAAAAACTCTGATAATTTAAGCCAAAAATGAACTCTTTTCCAAATTCAACTAAGGTAGATCTATTGTTACCTACTGATCACAATAGTCCCCAAAGTTACCTTTCAAACACCTTGCCTATTAGACGAATCGGTTGTTCTTGACTAGGTATTCTTTTAGGTTATGGGTTTGATGATTCTTTAGCTGTGTTCACAACTCAATTCAAAGCGCAGAATGTAAATTCAAAGTAAGGACACGAGAAATTTACGTGATTCCATCAATGTGACATGCTCCACGGTGGTAGAGTTTCTTCCTCTATTGAGACAATCCACTATACTTGAGAACACCAATGTGGTATTCCCTATGATTACAATGGATGTCTTAATCTTCTACTCCTTTCACTATTGCAAATACAAAGCAATCACAATACAAAGAGTGTCACTTACTGTGTCTACCCTTCTTCTAGCTTGTGTTGCCTCTATTTGATTTGAATAGGCAGCTTCACTACCGCTTGGAAGATCACCAAAACACTCTTTAACCTCTTTTGAAGAAATCTGAAAAATTCATTCAGTTCTCTCAAATGCTTCACCGAATTTCTTCTCTAGGTTGTCTCACACAACTTCTGGTCTCACCCGTCTCTTGGTCATACCATCTCACTGTCTCACCATTTCACCCATTTTTGGTCTCACGCCTCACCTAGTCTCACGTCTCACCTGGTCTCACGCCTTACCTGATCTCACGGTGTTTCACCATTTTCTCGTCTCCCACATTTCTGGTCTGTTTTTCACCGTCGCACATTTCTAGTTTGCTTTCACCGTCGCACGTTTCTGGTCTGCTCACACCATCGCACATTTTTGTTCTAATCTCACCTGGTCTCACCTACTCCATATCTGATCTGGTCTCACCTGTTCCAGATCTAGTCTGGTCTCACCCATTTCAGGTCTGGTCTAGTCTCACCTAGTCTCACGTTTCCAGGTCTCACTTGGTCTCACCGTTCTGGTCAGGTCTGGTCTCACCTGGTCTCACGTTTTGGTCTGGTCTCACTTGGTCTCACGTTCTTTTTTGGTCTGGTCTGACCTGGTCTCACGTTTTGGTTTGGTTTGGTCTCACCTCGTCTCAAGTTTCCAGGTCTCACCTAGTCTCACGTTCTGGTCTGGTCTCACCCGTTGTACGCTTCGCTGGTCTCACGTCTTCCCTGGTCCAGATCTGCTCTCATGTCTCACAGTTTCCAAGTCTGGTATGCTCTAACGTCTCACCTTCTCTAGGTCTCACGTCCTTTCTTTCTGGTTTGCTCTAACGTGTTTCTCTATCTTACGGTGGTCACCCTTTTCTAGTCTCACAAATTCTGATCTTCCGGTGTGCTCTGGTCTGTATCTCCAACGTTTCTGGTCTCACCGGTGTCTCGTTTCTCCCTTTTCTAGTCTATATCTGTGTCCCCCTTTTTCTGCTGTGTGTGTGCTGCCCTAAAAAGAGATAAGTCTTGGCTTATATACTGCCTTTTATGAAAACCCTAGTAGGGCTTACTTGAGCTACAGTGGATTTCCTTTCTTGCCCCTCCATGTGACTTCATATTACTATTCCATTCAAAATTCAACATTATCTTCCTTCGTAATTTATTTTTCTCAAGAAATGCTATGTCACACTAAGACTTAAGCAATGCTAAATTCCCTCTACAAGTTCACTCCAAGGAGATCACTTTATGAGGTTATTTGACATGCTAGTCTTATCTTGTAATTCCTTAGATATGAGCCACTTTTGCTTGCACACGTAAATCTAGTTAACAATAATTACAACCCATACAAGGCTATGAGAACAACAATCTCTCCCCCTTTGTAATTGTTGGCAACACTCACAACAAAAACCTATTATATAGCAGTCCTTCATAATCTTCTTAGAGTAAGAATCCAAAAGCAAATGGATTACAACTCCCCCTAAATATGCACTCCCCCTTCCTTAGCAAATGGATTACAACTCCCGTTAAATATGCACTCCCCCTTCCTTAACAGCTCCCCCTGTACTGTTGCGTCTCTCCCCCTTTGCCAACAAATTACAAATTGAAAAACCCACAAAGTAGAGATGGAGGATTCACCTAAACTTCAGGGTTGAGGAGGCATTTGTAAAGAGAGACTCATTCTATGCTTTTCAAACAACTTTGTGGACAGAGATTTAGTTAGAATATCTGAGATTTGATCATTAGTGTCGACATACTCCAACTAAATCATGCCCTCTTCCACTTGATCCTTGATAAAGTGATACCGGATGTCAATATGCTTGCTCCTTGAATGTTGAACTGGATTCTTGTTGAGATCAATTGCACTTTGATTATCACAAAGTACACTCACTGGTAACTTCACTTCAACACCCAAATCTGCCAATTGTCTTTGCATCAATATCACCTGAGTACATGCTGCACAAGTAGCCATGTACTCAGCCTCAGCTGTGCGCAAAGCAACACTGTTTTGCTTTCTACTTAGCCATGCAACACACTTTGAACCCAAGTAGAAGCTGCAGCTACTGGTTGATTTTCTGTCATCTGTACTTCTTGCCCAGTCTGTATCAGTGTATGCTCGTAGTTTTACAGAATCCATGGTAGGATACCACAAACCTATTTCCAGTGTCCCTTTGAGGTATCTTAGGATTCTTTTCACTATCAACACATGAGATTCCTTAGGATCAGCTTGCAATCTGCTAGCAATGCACACAGCTTGCATGAGATCAGGCCTTGATACTGTAAGGTACAGAAGGCTCCCTATCATCTTCCTGTATTCTGTGGGGCTTGTACTCCTTCCTTCCTGATCTTTTGTTAACTTGCAGCCTACTGTCATAGGAGTATTGACATGTCTGCTATCCTCTATGCCAAACTTTTTCAGCATCTCTTTGGCATATTTTGTCTGAGAAATAAAAATACCTTCTTCACACTGTTTTATTTGTAATCCAAGAAAGTAAGTCATTTCTCCAATCAATGACATCTCAAATTCCTCACTCATCTTCTATGCAAATTCTTGGCATACCTCAGAGTGATCCCCTCCAAAGATGATGTCATCTACATATACTATGGTTATCAGTTGGTCTTTCTCTGAGTTGAACACATATAGGTTATTATCAACTGTTCCTCTTCTGAAGTTCAACATTCTCAAATACGTGTCCAACCTGTTGTACCATACTTTTGGGGCTTGTTGAAGGCCATACAAGGCTTTCTTCAACTTGCACACGTGTGTCTCATCCTCATTGATTTGTACTCCATCGAGTTGTTCAATATACACTTTTCTTTCAGGAGCACATTTAGAAAGGCTGATTTCACATCCATTTGGAAAACTTTATACCTCTTATGTGCTGCCAAAGCTAAGAACATTCTCATAGTTTCCAACCTTGCTACTGGTGCAAAAGTTTCATCAACATCTACTCCTTCTATCTGAGTGTAGCCTTTGCAAACCAGCCTAGCCATGTTCCTCACCACCTTGCCATCTTCATTGTGTTTATTTTTAAACACCCATTTTGTTCCTATGACATTCTTGTTAGTGGGTCTTGGAACCAGCTCCCATGTTTCATTCTTCTCAATTTGATCCAGCTCCTCATTGATAGCTTTGACCCAGGCTTTGTCTTGTGCAGCCTTTTCAACAGATTTAGGTTCAACTTGTGAGAGTAAAGTAGCAACTCCCACAATTCTTCTTCTTGTTGTAACTCTTGCTGATGGGTCACCTATGATCTGATTTCCTTGATGAGCATTGGTCCATGTCTTCTTTGTCTTTCTCTCTTGCACTGTCTTAGTTGCAAGAGAATCTCTTTCTTCATCTTCAGACTCACTCTTCTTTGAGTCTGAATTTACTTCTTTTCCCATTTCTTCATATTGGTCTGATTCTTCATCCATCTTGAAGTCATCTTCTTCACTGTCCTTAGCTTCTCCATTATGCATTGTTTTCTAGTTTTCATCTATTCTCACATTACTGGAAGTGACCACTTTTCCCAATTTATGCAGAAAAACTCTGTAACCTTTTGTCTTTGCTAAGTATCCCACAAAGATGCCTTCATCTGACTTAGCATGGAATTTTCCTAAGTTTTGCTCCTTATTCTTCACAAAACATGGGCTGCCAAAGAGTCTAAGATACTTGGTTGTTGTCTTCTTCCCACTCTATGGCTCATATGGAGTCTTATCAGTATTGGGCCTTTGTAAAACTTTGTTTAGTAGGTGCACGGTTGTAAATGTTGCTTCTGTCCAAAATCTTGTGTGAAGCTTGGATTCCAGCAGTAGAGTTCTTGCCATTTCAATCACAACTCTATTTTTCCTCTCTACCACCCCGTTCTATTGTGGTGTTCTTGCTGCTACCATCTGATGGTGAATTCCATACTTCTCAAGGTAATCTTCAAAAGCTCCATTGGTGAATTCAATGCCTTGATCTAACCTCAATACTTTGATCTTCTTTACACTCTTATTTTCAGCCAATCTTCTGTATCTCTTGAAGCATTTCAAAACTTCTGACTTGTGTTTGAGGTGCATGATGTAGGTCCTTCTGGAATAATCATCAACAAACAAGATGAAGTACATCTCACCATTCAACCCTTTTGTTCTCATCGGCCCACACAAATCAGTATGTACAATGTCAAGCATTGCTTCAAAACTGAACTCTTTGGTCTCATCGGCCCATATCTCCTTAGTAGATTTGTAGTCCATAACTTTAGCATATTCAGCATCTATCAATGCTGAAATGATGACATTTGAGGCCTTCCCATTGATCTCAAACTGCCTTAATTCCTCTAGGGTTGGATCTTTACCTTCTTTTGGAGGTTCACAACCCTCTTGTACAGATTTCACCACGTTCATGCCCATGGTTGTAAATACCACCTGCATTCTCGCTCTCTACATATGGTAATTGGTTCCATTAAAGATTGGAACCTTCTTGCTGTAAGTAGTGCTAGTGCTAGTACTGACATCCATTTCTTAGTATGCTGAACAAGTCAAAATTTCTAAAACCCTTCAAACTAGTACACCAAGCCGTTAAGCTTCAAACTAGTGAACCTGGCTCTAATACCAATTGAAGTTCCCAACTTCACCCTAAGATCTACTAGTTTGTGATACTGAAAGGGGGGGTGAATCAGTATCACATCCCTCAAAAAAACTCTGATAATTTAAGCCAAAAATGAACTCTTTCCCAGATTCAACTAAGGTAGATCTATTATTACCTACTGATCACAATAGTCCCTAAAGTTACCTTTTAGACACCTTGCCTATTAGACGAATCGGTTGTTCTTGACTAGGTCTTCTTTTAGGTTATGGGTTTGATGATTCTTTAGCTGTGTTCACAACTCAATTCAAAACACAGAATGTAAATTCAAAGTAAGGACACGAGAGATTTACGTGGTTCCGTCAATGTGACGTGCTCCACGGTGGTAGAGTTTCTTCCTCTACCGAGACAATCCACTATACTTGAGAACACAAGTGTGGTATTCCCTATGATTACAATGGATGTCTTAATCTTCTACTCCTTTCACTATTGCAAATACAAAGCAATCACAATACAAAGAGTATCACTTACTGTGTCTACCCTTCTTCTTGCTTGTGTTGCCTCTGTTTGATTTGAATAGGCAGCTTCACTACCGCTTGTAAGATCACCAAAACACTCTCTAACCTCTCTTGAAGAAATCTGAAAAATTCGTTGAGTTCTCTCAAATGCTTTACCGAATTTCTTCTCTAGGTTGTCTCACACAACTCCTGGTCTCACCATCTCACGATCTCACCCGTCTCCTGGTCTCACCATCTCACTGTCTCACCGTTTCACCCTTTTCTGGTCTTACCAATTTTGGGTCTCATGGTGTGTTCTTATGTCACACGTTTCACCCTTTCTGGTCTCATGCCTCACCTAGTCTCACGTCTCACTTGGTCTCACGCCTCACCTGATCTCACGGTGTTTCACCCTTTTCTCGTCTCCCACATTTCTTGTCTGTTTTTCACCGTCACACGTTTCTGGTCTACTCTCACCATCGCACGTTTCTGGCTGCTCACACCATCGCACGTCTCTGTTCTGAACTCACCTGGTCTCACCTGCTCCAGGTCTGATCTGGTCTCACCCATTCCAGGTCTGGTCTGGTCTCACCCGTTTCAGGTCTGGTCTGGTCTCACCTAGTCTCACGTTTCCAGGTCTCACCTGGTCTCACTGTTCTGGTCAGGTCTGGTCTCACCTGGTCTCACGTTTTAGTCTGGTCTGGTCTCACCTGGTCTCACGTTCTAGTTTGGTCTAGTCTCACCTGGTCTCACGTTTCCAGGTCTCACCTGGTCTCGCGTTCTGGTCTGGTCTGGTCTCACCCGTCGCACGCTTCGCTGGTCTCACGTCTTCCCTGGTCCAGATCTGCTCTCACATCTCAGTGCAAAGTGAAACTTGATGATGAAGATGAGGATGGTGATGATGAGCAGAATTCAAAATGGAGAAGACCATCATTCAAGTCAAGGAAGTCCAGCAAAAAGACTGCTAATCCACAGAAGAAGAAGAGAGGCTCATTCAAGAGTTATGTGAGCCAGACAAAAGAAGCCGATGAGGAGGATGATGTAGACTCATTAAATGAGCATGCCTTTATGGCATCAGCTTGATATGGTAGTTCAACCTTTGAAGAGGAAGAGGAGATTGACAAAGAAGAACCAGATCTTGAAGCTGAGTTAGAAGCAACTTCAAAGGAGATAATCAAAAGGGGCAGAACCATAAGAAGGTTGGAGGCCCATATAAAACAAGTTGAAGCAAAGATTAAGGAAGCAGAAAGTCAAAAGGATAAAATAGGAGCTGAACATATTGACTTGAAGAGAAGATTTGAAGAACATATCAAAATATGTGAATGCCTTACTATGGAGTTTGGCTCAAGGACTTTAACAATTGAAGAAATGGAGATAGAGTTGCTGAGACTTCAGCAACAACTCAAAAAGATTGAAGAGAACTTATAGAAGCTTAAAGTGGTGGGAGAAACAAGTTCAGTAAGAGAAAAAGAAGAATGAACAGAAAGTGCAGCAATTTGAGGCTACATTGCCTAAAGATAATGATACTTTGCCACAGAAGTTGAAAGAGAAGGTTAAGTCTCAAAAAGAAAAGACTGATCAGTTAGGAACAGTGAAGGCTGAAAATAAAGAAGATTTAAAGAAGCAACCTAGGGTTGCAAACAAAAATGAAGAAAAGAAAGTCAGCCAGCAAAGGGCTACGGCTAAACAGAAGAAGGAGAAGAAGGTGACTGAAATGAAAGTCACACAAGCAAAGAAGTTAACAACCTTGCCTACATAGTAAGTAATGAACAAAAGAAAACAAGCTATGATTAGACCTAAGAAGAGGTAGTTTCAAGGTTACTGTCTTTATTGTGAAGTTTGGGGTCATAAGGCAAGTAAATGCTAGTGGAAAAGGCCAATATATATCTCCAACTTGAGAAGATACGATGCTGCATATAGGGGGAGACAATACAAAATTCAGAAGAAAACACCTGTCATGAGTTCTTGCACATACTGTAAAAAGCAAGGACATACTGATAAGGATTGTTGGTAGACGCCCAAACTAGTGGTTTCAAAGAACAAGTTTGCTATATTAGCAGACTTGGAACAGTGTGAAACGTGCGGGCAGGATGGCCATAATGCCAAGAGATGCATAACACTTCTCCCTGAGCAAGAGAAGGCACTCAATGACACAGTAAAACCAACTGGTACAGTTAAAGCTGAGAAAAAGGAGAAAGCTATCTTCAAACCAGTTCAAAAGAAGGAATATAGAGCTAAAAGGGAGGTGGCTAATATAGTTGAAATTGCACTAAAGGCTGACTACAAGGATAAGCAGTGGATCCTTGGTAGTTGATGTACTTCACACATGACAGGAGACAAGAGTAAATTATCAAAGCTGAACAAGTCAAGAGAAGGCATAGTTAAGTTTGGCAATGATGATTTACTCAACATCAGTGGTCAAGGGTCAGTAAATATTGGAAAAGGAAAGCTGAAAGATGTTCTGCACATTGAAGGACATAGATATAATCTAGCATCTGTTAGCCAACTATGCAATGAAGACCATAAAGTGATATTCACAAAAACAGGTTGCTAAGTAAAGAGTAAAGAAGGCAATACTGTTGCAGCTGGGAAGAGAACAACTAAAAAATTATATGTGATTGATGAGGACAAAACAAACAGTTGTTTGCTTACAAAAGAAGAACAGAATCAACTCTGGCATAGGAGGCTGGGACACTTAACACAGAAGAACATGAGGAAGCTAACCACTACTCATGCAATCAGAGACATTCCGGACCTCAAGAGAGAGAGGGAGTATGTCTGCTCAGCATGCTCTAAAGGAAAATTGGTCAAAAAGCAGTATAAGACCAAAGAGTTCAGTTCTGAAGCAGTGCTTGACATTGTGCATACTGATTTGTGCGGGCCGATGAGAACAAAAGGGTTGAATGGTAAAAGGTACTTCATCTTGTTTGTTGATGATTATTCTAGAAGGACCTGCATCATGCACCTCAAACACAAGTCAGAAGTTTTGAAATGTTGTAAGAGATACAGAAGATTGGCTAAAAATGAGAGTGGAAAGAAGATCAAAGTATTGAGGTCAAATCAAGGCACTGAATTCACAAATGGAGCTTTTGAAGATTACCTTGAGAAGCATGGAATTCACCATTAGATGGCAACAGTAACAACACCTTAACAGAACAGGGTGGTAGAGAAAAGAAATAGAGCTATGGTTGAAATGGCAACAACTCTACTACTCGAATCCAAGCTTCACACAAGATTTTGGACAAAAGCAACATTTACAACCGTGAACATACTGAACAGACTTTTACTAAGGCCCAATACTGATAAGACTCCATATCAGCTATGGAGTGGGAAAAAGACAACAGCTAAGTATCTTAGAATCTTTGGCAACCCATGTTTTGTGAAGAATAAGGAGTAAAACTTGGGAAAATTCCATGTTAGGTCAGATAAAGGCATCTTTGTGGGATACTCAGCAAAGACAAAAGGTTACAGAGTTTTTCTGCATAAACTGGGAAAAGTGGTCACTTCCAGTAATGTGAGAATAGATGAAAACTAGAAAACAATGCATAATGGAAAAGCTGAGGACAATGAAGAAGATGACTTCAAGATAGATGAAGAATCAGACCAACATGAAGAAGAGGGAAAAGAAGTAAGTTCAGTCTTAGAGAAGAGTGAGTCTGAAGATGAAGAAAGAGATTCTCGTACAACTAAGACTGTGTAAGAGAGAAAGACAAAGAAGACATGGACCAATGCTCATCAAGGAAATCAAATCATAGGTGACCCATCAGCAGGAGTTACAACAAGAAGAAGAATTGTGGGAGCTACTGCTTTACTCTCACAAGTTGAACCTAAATCTGTTGAAGAGGCTGCACAAGACAAAGCCTGGGTCAAAGCTATCAATGAGGAGCTGGATCAAATCGAGAAGAATGAAACATGGGAGTTGGTTCCAAGACCCACTAATAAGAATGTCATAGGAACAAAATGGGTGTTTAAAAATAAACACAATGAAGATGGCAAGGTGGTGAGGAACAAGGCTAGGCTGGTTTGCAAATGCTACACTTAGATAGAAGGAGTAGATGTTGATGAAACTTTTGCACCAGTAGCAAGGTTGGAAAATATTAGAATGTTCTTAGCTTTGGCAGCACATAAGAGGTATAAAGTTTACCAGATGGATGTGAAATCAGCCTTTCTGAATGGGCTCCTGAAAGAAAAGGTGTATATTGAACAACTCGATGGAGTACAAATCAATGAGGATGAGACACACATGTGCAAGTTGAAGAAAGCCTTGTATGGCCTTAGACAAGCCCTAAGAGCATGGTACAGCAGGCTGGACGTGTATTTGAGAAGGTTGAACTTCAGAAGAGGAAAAGTTGATAATAACCTATATGTGTTCAACTCAGAGAAAGGCCAACTGATAACCATAGTATATGTAGATGACATCATCTTTGGAGGGGATCACTCTGAGCTATGCCAAGAATTTGCATAGAAGATGAGTGAGGAATTTGAGATGTCATTGATTACAGATAAAAAAGTGTGAAGAAGGTATTTTTATTTCTCAGACACAATATGCCAAAGAGATGCTGAAAAAGTTTGGCATAGAGGATAGTAGACCTGTTAGTACCCCTATGATAGTAGGCTGTAAGTTAACAAAAAATCAGGAAGGAAGGAGTACAAGTCCCACAGAATACAGGAAGATGATAGGGAGCCTTCTGTATCTTACAGCATCAAGGTCTCATCTCATGCAAGCTGTGTGCATCGCCAGCAGATTCCAAGCTGATCCTAAGGAATCTCATGTGTTGGTAGTGAAAATAATCCTAAGATACCTCAAAGGGACACTGGAAATGGGTTTGTGGTATCCTACCATGGATTCTTTTAAACTATGAGCATACACTGATGCAGACTGGGCAGAAAGTACAGTGACAGAAAATCAGCCAATGGCTGCAGCTTCTACTTGGGTTCAAAGTGTGTTGCATGGCTAAGTAGAAAGCAAAACAGTGTTGCTTTGAGCACAGTGGAGGCTGAGTATATGGCTGCTTGTGCAACATGTACTCAGGTGATATGGAGGCAAAGACAATTGGCCAATTTGAGTGTTGAAGTGAAGTTACCAGTGAGTGTACTTTGTGATAACCAAAGTGCAATTGATCTCAGCAAGAATCCAATTCAACATTCAAGGAGAAAGCATATTAACATCCGGTATCACTTTATCAAGGATCAAGTGGAAAAGGGCACAATTCAGTTGGAGTATGTTGGCACCAAAGATCAAATCTCAAATATTCTAACTAAACCTCTGTCCACAGAGCTGTTTAAAAAGCACAGAATGAGTCTGTTTGTGCAAATGCCTCCTTAAGCCTGAAGTTCAGGTGAATCCTCCATCTCTACTTTGCGAGTTTTTCAAATTTGTAATTGTTTGGCAAAGGGGGAGAGAAGCAACAATGCGGGGGAACTGTTAAGGAAGGGGGAGTGCATATTTAGGGGGAGTTGTAATCCATTTGCTTCTGGATTATTACTCTAAAAGGATTATGAAGTACTGCTACATAATGGCTTTCGTTGTGAGTGTTGCCAATAATTACAAAGGGGAAGATTATTGTTCCCACAGCCTTGTATGGGTTGTAATTGTTGTCAACCAGATTTAAGTGTGCAAGTAGAAATGGCTCATTCAAGCATTCAAGGAATGAGTTTTTTAGTAGAAAGAAAAGAGCAAGAAAAATAAATTAAGGAGGATAATGCTGAATTTTGAATGGAACAGTAATATGAAGCCACATGGAGGGGCAAGAAAGGAAATTCGTCGGGGCTCCAGTAAACCCTACTAGGGTTTGCATATAAGGGAGTATATAAACCAAGACTTATCTCTTTGTTGAAGTGACCACCGTAAGATAGAGAAACACGTTAGAGCAGACCAGAAAGAGAGGATGTAAGACCTGGAGAAGGTGAGATGTTAGAGTAGACCAGACCTGGAAACCGTGAGATGTAAGAGCAGATCAGGACCAGGGAAGACGTGAGACCAGCGAAGCATGCAACGGGTGAGACCAGACCAGAACATGAGACCAGGTGAGACCTAGAAACGTGAGACTAGGTGAGACCAGGTGAGACCAGACCAGACCAAAACGTGAGACTAGGTGAGACCAGACCAGACCAGAATGTGAGACCAAGTGAGACTTGGAAATGTGAGACCAAGTGAGACCAGACCTGACCAGAATGGTGAGACCTGGAAATGTGAAATGGGTGAGACCAGACCAGACCTGGAACAGGTGAGACCAGGTGAGATCATAACAGAAACGTGCGATGGTGTGAGCAGACCAGAAACGTGCGACAGTGAGAGCAGACCAAAAACGTGCGATGGTGAAAAATGGACCAAAAATGCAGGAGACGAGAAAAGGGTGAAACACCGTGAGATCAGGTGAGGCGTGAGACCAAGTGAGATGTGAGACCAGGTGAGGCGTGAGACTAGAAAAGGGTGAAACGTGTGACATCAGAACAAACCGTGAGACCCAAAATTGGTGAGACCAGAAAAGGGTGAAACGTTGAGACAGTGAGATGGTGAGACCAGGAGATAGGTGAGACCGTGAGATGGTGAGACGGTGAGACCAGAAGTTGTGTGAGACAACCTAGAGAAGAAATTTGGTGAAGCATTTGAGAGAACTCAACGAATTTTTCAGATTTCTTCAAGAGAGGTTAGAGAGTGTTTTGGTGAGCTTCCAAGCAGTAGTGAAGCAGCCTATTCAAATCAAACAGAGGCAACACCAGATAGAAGAAGGGTAGACACAGTAAGTGACACTCTTTGTATTGTGATTGCTTTGTATTTGCAATAGTGAAAGGAGTAGAAGATTAAGACATCCATTGTAATTATAGGGAATACCACATTGGTGTTCTCAAGTATAGTGGATTGTCTCGGTAGAGTAAGAAACTCTACCATTGTGGAGTACGTCACATTGACGGAACCACGTAAATCTCTCATGTCCTTGCTTTGAATTTACATTCTATGTTTTGAATTGAGTTGTGAACACAACTAAAGAATCATCAAACCCATAACCTAAAAGAAGACCTAGTCAAGAACAACCAATTCATCTAATATGCAAGGTGTCTGAAGGGTAACTTTGGGGACTATTGTGATCAGTAGGTAACAATAGATCTACCTTAGTTGAATCTGGGAAAGAGTTCATTTTTGGCTTAAATTATTAGAGTTTTTTTTATGGGGTGTGATACTGATTCAGCCCCCCTGTCAGTATCACAGACTAGTAGATCCTAGGGTGAAGTTAGGAACTTCAATTATGCATGCCCTAGAAAGCTAGGAAACAAGTTGGATTGATCAAATCAGAACTCTAAGGAAACTAAGTCCTTAAAACCCCAATCTTGAGATGCCACAAAGGTTGATGACTCCTTTGATAAATCAAAACAATGTATTCTTCCAAGAACACAAGAAAGCATAGCAAAGCTTGTTGAAAAATACCTCAATCTTGTTTATTCCCCTTTATATAGTTGTAGCCTTTATATAGGCATGTAAATATTACAATCCTATAAAGAAAAGGTGTTTCTTAACATACCTATATAGGAAAACCTTAATTACAGGTGATTCCTCTAATTAAGGAATACAATTCTAACTTGATTAGGAATTCTAAATCTGCCTTGATTCAGATTTCTTAAAAAAGACTACCTTTAATGATATAAAGTCAAAGTAAAACCCTAACTAATGTATTAAGACTCAGCTGAACCTACATGCCCAAATAAACCTAAGAAGTTAAGCCTTTTTTACATGTTATTTGGCCTTAACTTCAAACCCAGCAACCCAAAACAAAATCAGGCTCATTAATACAACTTAGCATGCAATTGAGCCTTTCCATAGCTTGGTCATGTAGCCTTTCCATCATCTTACATATAAAAATAAATGATTGTCTTTGGTGTAGCATTGAAAACTTTTAGAACTTTTAGGACAGTCTTGGAATCTTCTAGAGCACCTATTTTGTCATGCAGCTCCATGATTAAGCCTTGTAAAGCCTCTTTTATCCTCATTGTCCTTGCCCTATCATTGGACCACCAATTCCTTATAAAGGATCTAAGGAATACTTGCTTTGTTATACTTGAATAGCACTTTGTTCTTCATCATCTACCATAAGGAGGTGGAGATTGCTATGATTTGGGCTAGTGTAACACAAGATAGAGAAGCTACCATTGCTTAATGATTGTAAGGGTTGAAAAGAGACATCACCATCATAGTTATATTGTAGCATTATGTAGAGTTAGAAGACATGGTTTATATGATGATGAAAGTTAAGAGATAATTCAAATGGAAGGCTTTTACAAGGTTTGACAAAATTTGGATTCCACTTTATCCTAGAAATTAAATTAGAGCCAAGGGGAGGAGAGGGCTGATTACAAACCCAAGGCCAAATCTTACAAGAGTAAAGAAGTGAGTTTGAGCAAGAAGAAAGGTAATTATAATTCCTAACATAGTAAAGATAAAGATTTTAGATTTTTGAGTGTTTGGGAACTATTGAATCTCAAAATCCAAATAATTATAACATGGTGTTGCAAGGTAATTGTGATATAAGATTGAAAGTGAGTCTAATATTGACTCCATGCCACCATTAGAGGAGGCAAGTGATTGAGAGGAGTGCCCAGTTAGGGTGTTGGTGGCTAGATGAGTATTAAGTGTAGAGAGATAATATCTTCCATACACAATAATACCTCATAAAAAATAAGGTATATAGTGTAATCAATGATGGGGATAGTTGTACAAATGTACCTAGCACTTTATTGGTTAAAAAGCATAATTTACTTACCATGAAGCACCTTAGGTCATATAAGTTTCAATGGTTGAACAGATGTAGGGGGTTTAAGGTAGATAAGTAGGTGTTAACTATTGTTTACTATTGAAAGATATATTGATAAGGTCTTATGTGATGCTATACCTATGCATGTTGGGCATACTTTGTTAGGAAGACTATGATAATATGATCAATGTATAATGTATGATAGATTTGAAATATGTATTCTTTTATAATAAATGATAAATATGATAATCTTATACTTTTGTTAGCTTAACAAGTTATGAAGATCAATTAAGGAATAAAAGAGAGTGAAAGAAAAAAAGAAATTGAGGCTAAGAGGTGAAAAGACGGAAAGAGAGAAGAGAATAAAGATGAGACCAAGGAAAATGAAGAAAGAGGGCATGCGAGAAAATTTAATAGTTTATATGTAAAAGAGAGTGATCTTAAGAGAGCTTTCAATTAAAAAAAAACCTATGATTGTACTTTTGTATAAAAAGACTTATTTAGTATTGATAAGCCTAACTGATGGAGAACAAGGTGCTATTAAAGTGCAACAAAGCAAGTATTCCCTAGATCTTTTGCAAGGAATCGGTGGTCCAATGATTAAAGCAAGGACAAAGAGGATGAAAGAGACTTTACAAGGCTTAATCATGGAGCTGGAGCTACATGACAAAGAGGGTGCTTTAGAAGATTTTAACATTGTTCCAAAAGTTTTTAATACTACACCAAGGATAATCACTTATAGATGGACAAGGCTTAGAACTTGAAGAACAAAACTTGGAGCCCATGATATAAGCCCAAGCTATATGACCAAGCTATGGAAAGGCTCAATTACATGATAACTTGTATTAATGAGCTTGGTTTTGTTTTGGGTTGCTAGATTTGAAGTTAAGGCTGAATTACACATGAAAAAGGCTTAAATTCTTAGGTTTAATTGGGCTTGTAGGTTCAATTGAGTCTTGATACATTAGTTAGGATTTTACTTTGACTTTATATCATTAGTGGTAGTCTTTTTTAAGAATTGCTAATTAAGGTAGATTTAGGATTTTTAATCAAAGTAGAATTGTATTTGTTAATTAAAGGGATCACCTATAATTGAAGTTCCCTACTTTACCTGAGGATCTACCAGTCTATAATATTGAAAGGGGAGGTGAATCAGTATTACACCCGTTCTTTTTAATTGATAGGTGAACAACTTCAAACTCTTCTCAAATTAAACTAAAGTAGATCTATTGTTACCTACTAGTCACAATAGTCCCCAAAGTTACCTTTCAGACACCTTCCCTATTAAACAGATTGGTTGTTCTTGATTAGGTCTTCTTTTAGGTTATGGGTTTGATGATTCTTTAGCTGCATTCATGTTGTTCCCACAGCCTTGTATGGGTTGTAATTGTTGTCAACTAGGTTTAAGTGTGCAAGAAAGTAAAGCCACATGGAAGGGCAAGAACGTAAATTCACCGCGTAAGCCCTATTAGGGTTTCATGGAAGAGAGTATATAAAGACCTTGGAAGACAAAATTAGGGTAAGGCCAACACAATAGAATACATGGCAAAACACCAAACCCTACATAGAAGAACACCACTTGCAAAAGAAAAGAGTAGTCGTTGTGAACAGTGTAGCTGTTGAGTGAACAGTAGTCGTCGTGAACAATGTAACTGTCGAGAGAGAGAAAGAGGAGATGGTCGACAGCCGGGCTGAACGAAGAACAGCCGTTGTTGGAGATAAGAGAGAAAACAAGCCGTCGTCAGAAAAGAAGAGAGGGTGAACGACATAAACACAAAGAGTGATCGGAAAACACAAGGCATCTCTCTCGGCAAAACAGGGAACGAAGAGAGAGAAAACCCGATACAGAGAAAGAGGGAGGTCAGAAATTGAGCAAATCGGAGCAGATCGACGGGAAGGAGAGAGAGAGAGAAACCTGATTGCCAGACTAGAGGAGTCAACGGGAAGGAGAGAAAAAGCAACCCGACGGCTAGAATAGAGGAGTCGATAGGAAGGAGAGAAAGAAAACCTGATTCGGCCAACCAAGAGGGGTACACGGCAGAACAGGGGCTGGACGGGAAAAACAGAAACCACCGGTAGAGAGAAATCCGACTGGACAGTGAGAGAAATCCATTAGTAAGAGAGAAAAATCCAGCTAAACAGCAAGAGAGAGAGAGAGAGAGAAATGAACAGGTGAGGCATGAGACGTGAGACCACTGGCTGGAAGAAAACCAGAACCGTGAGGTGAGAGCAAAAACCAGAAACACATCACCCCTGGAAGAGAAGAAAACTAGAACGTGGGTCGGCGTGAGACCAGAATGTGCGTTGGTGTGAGACCAGAACGTTCAATGGCGTAAGACAAGGAGACGGGTAAGACCGTGAGATGGTGAAAGCAGGAGCTATGTGAGACAACGTAGAGAAGAAATTCGGCGAAGCATTGAAAGAACTCAATGTATTTCCAGATTTCTTCAAGAGAGGTTAGAGAGCGTTGCGGTGAACTTCTAAACGGCAGTGGAGCAGCCTTTCAATTCAATAGAGGCAAGACAAGTTAAAAGAAGAGTAGACAAAGTAAGTGACATTCTTTGTATTGTACTTGCTTAGTAATTGCAATAGTGAAAGGAGCAAAGGATTAAGACATCCATTGTAATTGGAATTCTCAAGTATAGTAGATAGTCTCGGTAAGGGAGAGTCCCTACCATCGTGGATGTGCGTCACGTTGACGGAACCACGTAAATCTCATGTGTCCTTAATTTTCTTTACGTTCTATGTTTTGAATTGAGTTGTGAACGAAGCTAAAGTATCAGCCAACCCATAACCTAACGAAGACCTAAACAAGAACATCTGAATTGTCTATTAGGCAAGGTGTTTGAAAGGTGACTTTGGGGACTATTGTGATTAGTAGGCAGCAATAGATCTACCTTAGTCAAGTCCGAGAAAGAGTTTGCTTTTAATAAGAGGTTGAAGTTTTTCACTTACCTGCGAATTGCGAATTATGGTGATACTAATTCACCCCCCTCTCAGTATCACAAACTAGTAGATCCTAGGGAGAAGTCGGGAACTTCAATTGGTATCAGAGCACAAGTTCACCAGTTTGAAGCTTCACAGCTTGGTGTACTAGTTTGAAGGAATCTAGAAGTTTGACTTGTTCAGCATACTGAGAAATGGAAGCCGGTACCAGCACCAGTACTACTTACAACAAGAAGGTTCCAATCTTTAACAGAACCAACTACCATATGTGGAGAGCAAGAATGTAGCTGGTATTTGCAACCATGGGCATAAACGTGGTGAAATGCGTACAGGAGGGTTTTGTGGCTCTGGAAGAAGGTAAAGACCCAACCCCATAGGAGTTAAGGCAGTTTGAGATAAATGGGAAGGCCTCAAATGTCATCATTTCAGCATTGACAAATGCTGAGTATGCTAAACTTATGGACTGCAAATCTGCCAAGGAGATATAGGACAGATTGCAGAAAGTCTATAAAGGTAATGGTAAAATGAAGGAGGCTAAGCTTCAAATGTTCAAGGAGAGATATGAATCTCTCAGTATGCAGAAGAATGAGACAGTTCAAGAGTTCTTCACTAGGGTTATTGACGCTGTAAACAACTTGCAAAGTCATGGGAAGAACAAGAAGGACTCATCTATTGTGAAGAAATTTCTGAGAATTCTACCTGAGAGGTTTGCCTCAAAGGTGGCAGCCATAGAGGAGAGTAAAGATCTCAATTCTATGTCTCTACATGATCTCCAGTGCAATCTCATTGCATATAAGATGAGGATAAAGTCAGCTGAAAGCTCTGCAACAACGAAGGTATCAAAGGAGGCAACTTTCAAAGCTATGAAGCACTTGAAGATAAAAGAAGAGGAAGAATCATCCAGTGAGGATGATGATGAGGAGGAGGAGGAAGAAAGTGAAGGTGAAGTATTGGCTTACTTCACAAGAAAATTCAAAAGGGGGTCCAAGAAGGGAAAAGGACAGTTGTCCTTGAGATGTTATCGGTGTGGGAAGACTAGACACTTTGCTTCTCAGTGCAAAGTGAAACTTGATGATGAAGATGAGGATGGTGATGATAAAGATGAGGATAATGATGATGAGCAAAATTCAAGATGGAGAAGATCATCACTCAAATCAAAGAAGTCCAGTAAGAAGACTGCCAACCCACAGAGGAAGAAGAGAGGCTTATTCAAGAGTTATGTGAGTCAGACAAAAGAAGCTGATGAGGAGGAAGATGAAGACTCATCAGATGAGCATGTCTTTATGGCATCAGCACAAGGTGGTAGCCCACAACCTCTAAAAAGGAAGAGGTGGTTGATGAAGAAGAGCCAGATCTTGAAGCTGACCTGGAAGCAACTTCAAAGGAGATAATCAGAAGGGGCAGAACCATAAGAAGGTTAGAGGCCCATATAAAACAAGTTGAAGCAAAGTCTAAGGAAGCTGAAAGTCAAAAGGATGAAATAAGGGCTGAGCATATTGACTTGAAGAGAAGATTTAAGGAACAGATCAAAATATGTGAAGACCTTATAGTAGAGCTTGGCTCAAGGGCTTCAAAAATTGAAAAAATGGAGAAACAGTTGTTGAGACTTCAACAATAACTCAAAAGTAGCAAAGAGAACTTGCAGAAGCTTGAAATGATAGGAGAAATAAGTTCTGCAAAAGGAGAGAAGAATGTAGAGAAAGTGCAGCAATCTGAGGCTGCATTGGCTAAAGAAAATAAAAATGTGCCACAAAAGTTGAAAGAGAAGGTTGTGACTCAGAAGAAGATAGCTGAGAATAAAGAAGATCTGAAGAAGCAACTAAGGGTGGCAAACAAGAAGAAAGAAAAGAAAGTCAACCAACAGAGGGCTACGGCTGAACAGAAGGAGAAGAAGGTGGCTGAAATGAAAGTCACACAAGCAAAGAAGCCAGCTATGTTGCCTACACAGCAAGTGATGAACAAAAGAAGACAAGCTGTGATCAGACCCAAGAAGAGGCAGTTTCAAGGTCATTGCCTTTATTGTGGAGTCTGAGTTCATAAGGCAAGTAACTGCTGGTGGAGAAGGCTAGTATATGTCCCCAACTCGAGAAGATATGATGCTACATATAGGGGGAGACAATACAAAATTCAGAGGAGAACACATATTGTGAGTTCTTGGACATACTGTAAAAGGCAAGGACACACTGACAAGGAGTATTGGTGGAAGCCCAAACCAGTGGTTTCAAAGAACAAGTTTGTTGTATTGGCAGACTTGGAACAGTGTGAAAGGTGCGAGCAGGATGGTCATAATGCTAAGAGATGCATGACACTTCTCCTTGAGCAAGAGAAGGCACTCAATGGCACAGTGAAAACAAGCGGTGCAGTCAAAGCAGAGAAAAAAGAGAAAGCTATCTTCCAGCCAGTTCAAAAGAAGGAATATAAAGCTAAAAGGGAGGTGGCTAATATAGCTGAAATTACACTCAAAGCTGACTACAAGGATAAGTAGTGGATCCTTGATAGTGGATGCACTTCACACATGACGGGAGACAAGAGTAAATTATCAAAGCTAAACAAGTCAAGAGAAGGCAGAGTCAAGTTTGGCAAAGATGATTCACTCAACATCAATGGTCAGGGGTCAGTAAATATTGGAAGAGGAAAGATGAAAGATGTTTTACACGTTGAAGGACTCAGATATAATCTAGCATCTGTCAGCAAACTATGCAATGAAGACCAGAAGGTAATATTCACAAAAACAGGTTGCCAAGTAAAGAGTAAAGAAGGTAATACTGTTGCAGCTGGGAAGAGAACAGCTGGAAATTTGTATGTGATTGATGAAGAAAGAGATCCTCTTGCAACTAAGATTGTGCAAGAAAGAAAACCAAAGAAAACGTGGACCAGTGCTCATCAAGAAAATTAGATCATAGGTGTCCCATTAGCAGGAGTTACAACAAGAAGAAGAATTGTGAGAGCTACTGCTTTACTCTCACAAGTTGAACCTAAATCTATTGAAGAGGCTATACAAGATCTAACTAAATCTTTGTCCATAGAGCTGTTTGAAAAGCACAGAATGAGTCTGTCTATGCGAATGCCTCCTCAAGCCTAAAAATCAGGTGAATCCTCCATCTCTACTTTGCGAGTTTTTAAAATTTGTAATTGGTTGGCAAAAGGGGAGAGAAGCAACAATAGTGCAGGGGGAGCTGTTAAGAAAGGGGGAGTGCATATTTAGGGGGAGTTAAAATTGCTGCATAATGGCTTTTGTTGTGAGTGTTGCCAACAATTACAAAGAGGGAGATTGTTAGGGAGATTATTGTTCCCACAACCTTGTATGGGTTGTAATTGTCGTCAACTAGGTTTAAGTGTGCAAGAAAGTAAAGCCACATGGAAGGGCAAGAAGGTAAATCCACATGGAAGGACAAGAACGTAAATCCGCCGCGTAAGCCCTATTAAGGTTTCATGGAAGAGAGTATATCTTGGAAGACAAAATTAGGGTAAGGCCAACATAATTGAATACACGGCAAAACACCAAACCCTACACAGAAGAACACCACCTGCAAAAAAAAAAAGAGTAGCCGTCGTGAACAGTGCAGCCGTCGAGTGAACAATAGTTGTCGTGAACAGTGTAACCGTCGAGAGAGAGAAAGAGGAGACGGTTGACAGCCGGGCTGAATGAAGAACAGCCATTGTCGGAGATAAGAGAGAAAACAAGCCGTCGTCGGAAAAGAAGAGAGGGTGAACAGCATAAACACAAAGAGTGATCGGAAAGCCCAAGGCATCTCTCTCAGCAAAATAGGGAACGAAAAGGGCGAAAACCTGATACGGTGAAAGAGGGAGGTCAGAAATTGAGCAAATCAGAGCAGATCGATGGGAAGGAGAGAGAGAGAAACCCGACTACCAGACTAGAGGAGTCGACGGGAAGGAGAGAAAAAGAAACCTGATGGCCAAAACAGAGGAGTTAATGGGAAGGAGAGAAAAAGAAACCCAACGGCCAGAACAGAGGAGTCAACGGGAAGGAGAGAAAGAAAACCCGATTCGGCCAACCAAGATGGGTACACGACAGAACAGGGGCTAAACGGGAAAGACAGAAACCATCGGTAGAGAGAAATTCGGCTAGACGGTGAGAGAAATCCGGTTGGATGGTAAGAGAGAGAAATCCGTCAGTAAGAGAGAGAAATCTGGCGATAAGAGAGAGAAATCCGGCTGAACAGCAAGAGAGAGAGAAACGAACAGGTGAGGCGTGAGACATGAGACCACTGGCTGGAAGAAAACCAGAACCGTGAGGTGAGAGCAAAAACCAGAAACGCATCACCCCTGGAAGAGAAGAAAACCAGAACATGCGTTGGCGTGAGACCAGAATGTGTGTCGGCGTGAGACCAGAACGTGCGACAGCGTGAGACAAGGAGACGGGTGAGACTGTGAGACAGTGAAAGTAGGAGCTGTGTGAGACAACGTAGAGAAGAAATTCGACGAAGCATTGAAAGAACACAATGTATTTCCAGATTTCTTCAAGAAAGGTTAAAAAGCGTTGCAGTGAACTTCTAAGCAGCAGTAGAGCAGCCTTTCAATTCAACAGAGGCAAGACAAGTTAAAAGAAGAGTAGACACAGTAAGTGACACTCTTTGTATTGTAGTTGCATAGTAATTGCAATAGTGAAAGGAGCAGAGGATTAAGACATCCATTGTAACTGGAATTCTCAAGTATAGTGGATAGTCTCGGTAAGGGAGAGTCCCTACCACCGTGGATGTACGTCACGTTGACGGAACCACGTAAATCTCGTGTGTCCTTAATTTGCTTTACATTCTGTGTTTTGAATTGAGTTGTGAACGCAGCTAAAGTATCAGCCAACCCATAACATAATAAAGACCTAAACAAGAACATCCGAATTGTCAATTAGGCAAGGTGTTTGAAATGTGACTTTGGGGACTATTGTGATTAGTAGGTAGCAATAGATCTAGTTTAGTCAAGTCTAAGAAAAAGTTCGCTTTTAAGAAGAGGTTAAAGTTGTTCACTTACCTACGAATTGTGAATTGTGGTGATACTGATTCACCCCCCTCTCAGTATCACAAACTAGTAGACCCTAGGGAGAAGTCGGGAACTTCAGTTCACAACTCAATTCAAAACACAAAATGTAAATTCAAAGCAAGGACACGAGAGATTTACGTGGTTCCGTCAACGTGACGTACTCCACGGTGGTAGGGATTCTTCCTCTACCGAGACAATCCACTATACTTGAGAACACTAGTATGGTATTCCTTATGATTACAATGGATGTCTTAATCTTCTACTCCTTTCACTATTGCAAATACAAAGCTATCCCAATACAAAGAGTGTCACTTACTGTGTCTACCCTTCTTCTAGCTTGTGTTGCCTCTACTTGATTTGAATAGGTTGCTTCACTACCGCTTGGAAGATCACCAAAACTCTCTCCAACCTCTCTTAAAGAAATCTGAAAATACGTTGAGTTCTCTCAAATGCTACATTGAATTTCTTCTTTAGGTTGTCTCACCCAACTCCTGGTCTTACCATCTCACGGCCTGCACTGACGCTTCAGGTATGCCTTTTCACATCTCATGGCCTACCTCACGCTACTGGTCTGTCATTTCACACCTTACAGACTGCCTCATGCTTCTGGTCTGCCGTTTCACGTCCCTTGGCCTGCACCATGCTCCTGGTCTCCCGTTTCACGTCTCTTGGCCTGCACCACACTTTTGGTTTTGTTGGTTCACGTTTCTCGCCCTACCCCCTGCTTTTGGGTTTTTTGGTTCACGTCTCTTGGCCTGCCTCTCACTTCTGGTTTTGCTGGTTCACATCTCACATTCTGGTCTATTGTCTTCTCTTCCGGGTGGTCTCACAGATACCAAGTCTAGTCTCACTTAGTTTGGTTTCCAGGTCTGGACTGCTCTAACATCTCACCTTCTCCAGGTCTCATGTCCTCTCTTTCTCTAGGTCTGGACTGCTCTAATGTCTCACCTTCTCCAAGTCTCATGTCCTCTCTTTCTCCAAGTCTGGTCTGCTCTAACGTCTCACCTTCTCCAGGTCTCACAAATCTGATTTCTTCTCTTGCAGGTGGTGCATATCTGGTTTGCTCTCTTGGTGGCGTGTGTTTCTCTCTTACGATGGTGGCTTTCTCTCTTATGGTGGTGTGTATCTCTCTTACGGTGGTGGCTGTCTCTATCTTTTGGTGGTGTGCTCTCCCGTTTCTCTCCAACGTTTTTTCTTCTCTTGCTCTACCGGTTTATATACTCCCATTTATGCAAACCCTAGTAAGGTTTACTGGAGCTGCGGTGAATTTCCTTTCTTGCCCCTCTATATGACTTCATATTACTGTTCCATGCAAACCCTAGTAAGGTTTATTGGAGCTACAACGAATTTCCTTTCTTTCCCCTCCGTTTGGCTTCGTATTATTGTTCCATTCAAAATTCAGTATTATCCTCCTTCTTAATTTATTTTTCTTACACCTTTCTTTCTACTGAAAACTCATCCCTTGAACGCTTGAATGAGCCACTTCTGCTTATACACTTAAATCTGGTTGACAACAATTACAACCCATACAAGGCTGTGAGAACAACAATCTCTCCCTTTGTAATTGTTGGCAACACTCACAACGAAAGCCATTATGTAGTAGTCCTTCATAATCTTCTTAGGGTAATAATCCAGAAGCAGATGGATCATAACTCCCCTTAAATATGCACTCCCCCTTCCTTAACAGCTCCCTCCGCACTGTTGCTTCTCTCCACCTTTGCCAACCAATTACAAATTTGAAAAACTCGCAAAGTAGAGATGGACGATTCACCTAAACTTCAAGCTTGAGGAGGCATTTGCACAAACAGACTCGTTTTGTACTTTTCATTCAGCTCTATGGACAGAGGTTTAGTCAGAATATCTAAGATTTGATCTTTAGTGCTGTCATACTCCAACTGAATTGTGCCCTCTTCCACTTGATCCTTGATAAAGTGATATCGGATTTCAATATGCTTTCTCCTTGAATGTTGAACTGGATTCTTACTAAGATCAATTGCACTTTGATTATTACAAAGTACACTCACTGGTAACTTCACTTCAACACCCAAATTGGCCAATTGTCTTTGCATCTATATCACCTGAGTACATGTTGCACAAGCAGCCATATACTCAGCCTCCGTTGTGCTCAAAGCGACATTGTTTTGCTTTCTACTTAGCCATGCAACACACTTTGAACCCAAGTAGAAGCTGCAACCACTAGTTGATTTTCTATCATCTGTACCACAAACCCATTTCCAATGTCCCTTTGAGGTATCTTAGGATTCTTTTCACTGCCAACACATGAGACTCCTTAAGATTAGCTTGGACTCTGCTAGTGATGCACACAGCTTGCATGAGATCAGGCCTTGATACTGTAAGGTACAGAAGGCTCCCTATCATCTTCCTATATTCTGTGGGGCTTGTACTCCTTCCTTCCTAATCTTTTGTTAACTTGCAGTCTACTGTCATAGGGGTACTGACAGGTCTGCTATCCTCCATGCCAAACGTTTTCAGCATCTCTTTGGCATATTTTGTCTGAGAAATGAAAATACCTTCTTCACACTGTTTTATCTGTAATCCAAGAAAGTAAGTCATTTCTCCAATCAATGACATCTCAAATTCCTCACTCATCTTCTATGCAAATTCTTGGCATAACTCAAAGTGATCCCCTCCAAAGATGATGTCATCTACATATACTATGGTTATCAATTGGCCTTTCTCTAAGTTGAACACATATAGGTTATTATCACCTATTCCTCTTCTGAAGTTCAACCTTTTCAAATACGTGTCCCACCTACTGTACCATGCTCATGGGGCTTGTTTAAGGCCATACAAGGCTTTCTTCAGCTTGCACACATGTGTCTCATCTTCACTGATTAGTATTCCATCGGGTTGTTCGATATACACTTCTTCTTTCAGGAAGCCATTCAAAAAGGCTGATTTCACATCCATCTGGTAAACTTTATACCTCTTATGTGTTGCCAAAGCTAAGAACATTCTGATAGTTTCCAACCTTGCTACTGGTGCAAAAGTTTCATCAACATCTACTCCTTCTATCTAAGTGTAGCCTTTGCAAACCAGCCTAGCCTTGTTCCTCACCACCTTGCCATTTTTATTGCGTTTATTTTTAAACACCAATTTTGTTCCTATGACATTCTTGTTAGTGGGTCTTGGAACCAGCTCCCATGTTTCATTCTCTCAATTTGATCCAGCTCCTCATTGATAGCTTTGACCCAGGCTTTGTCTTGTGCATCCTCTTCAACAGATTTAGGTTCAACTTGTGAGAGTAAAGCAGTAGCTCCCACAATTCTTCTTCTTGTTGTAACTCCTGCTGATGGGTCACCTATTATCTGATTTCCTTGGTGAGCACTGGTCCATGTCTTCTTTGTCTTTCTTTCTTGCACAGTCTTAGTTGCAAGAGAATCTCTTTCTTCATTTTCAGACTCACTCTTCTCTAAGTTTGAACTTACTTCTTTTCCCTTTTCTTCATGTTGGTCTGATTCTTTATCCATCTTGAAGTCATCTTCTTCATTGTCCTCAGCTTCTCCATTATGCATTATTTTCCTGTTTTCATCTATTCTCACATCACTGGAAGTGACCACTTTTCTCAGTTTATGCAGAAAAACTCTGTAACCTTTTGTCTTTGCCGAGTATCCCACAAAGATGCCTTCATCTGACCTAGCATGGAATTTTCCCAAGTTTTGCTCCTTATTCTTCACAAAACATGGGCTGCCAAAGATTCTAAGATACTTGGCTGTTGTCTTCTTCCCACTCCTTAGCTCATATGGAGTCTTATCAGTATTGGGCCTTAATAAAACTCTGTTCAGTAGGTGCACAGCTGTAAATGTTGCTTCTATCCAAAATCATGTGTGAAGCTTGGATTCCAGCGGTAGAGTTCTTGCCATTTCAATCACAGTTCTATTTTTCCTCTCTACCACCCTGTTTTATTGAGGTGTTCTTGCTGCTGCCATCTGATGGTGATTTCCATGCTTCTTAAGGTAATCTTCAAAAGCTCCATTTGTGAATTCAGTGCCTTGATCAGACCTCAATACTTTGATCTTCTTTCCACTCTTATTTTCAGCTAATCTTCTATATCTCTTGAAGCATTTCAAAACTTCTGACTTGTGTTTGAGGTGCATGATGCAAGTCTTTCTGGAACAATCATCAACAAACAAGATGAAATACCTCTCACCATTCGACCCTTTTATTCTCATCGGCCCACACAAATCAGTATATACAATGTCAAGCACTGCTTCAGAATTGAACTCTTTGGTCTTATACTGCTTTCTGACCTGTTTTCCTTTAAAGCATGCTGAGCAAACATACTCCCTCTCTCTTTTTAGGTCTGGAATGTCTCTGATTGCATAAGTAGTAGTCAGCTTCCTCATATTCTTCTATGTTAAATGTCCCAGCCTCCTATGCCAAAGTTGATTTTCTTTTTCTTTTGTAAGTAAACAGTTGTTTGTCCTATCCTCATCAATCACATAAAAATTTCTAACTGTTCTCTTCCCGGCTGCAACAATATTGCCTTCTTTACTCTTTACTTGGCAACCTGTTTTTGTGAATATCACTTTATGATCTTCATTGCATAGTTGGCTGACAGATGCTAGATTATATCTGAGTCCTTCAACGTGCAGAACATCTTTCAGCTTTCCTTTTCCAATATTTACTAACCCTTGACCACTGATGTTGAGTGAATTATCATTGCCAAACTTGACTCTGCCTTCTCTTGACTTGTTCGGCTTTGATAATTTACTCTTGTCCCCTGTCATGTGTGAAGTGCATCCACTATCAAGGATCCACTGCTTATCCTTATAGTCAGCCTTTAGTGCAATTTCAGCTATATTAGCCTCCTCCCTTTTAGCTCTATATTCCTTATTTTGAACTGGCTTGAAGATAACTTTCTCCTTTTTCTCAGCTTTGATTGTACCAGTTGGTTTTATTGTGCCATTGAGTGTCTTCTCTTGCTCAAGGAGAAGTGTCATGCATCTCTTGGCATTATGGTCATCCTGCCTACACCTTTCACACTGTTCCAAGTCTACCAATACAACAAACTTGTTCTTTGAAAACACTGGTTTGGGCTTCCACCAACAATCCTTGTAAATGTGTCCTTACTTTTTACAGTATATGCAAGAACTCACGACAGGTGTTCTCTTCTGAATTTTGTATTGTCTCCCCCTGTATGCAGCATCGAATCTTCTCAAGTTGGAGACGTATACTAGCCTTCTCCACTAGCATTTACTTGCCTTATGACCCCAATCTCCACAATAAAGACAATAACCTTGAAACTACCTCTTCTTGGATCTAATCACAGTTTGTTTTCTTTTGTTCATTACTTGCTGTGTAGGCAAGGTTGCTGGCTTCTTTGCTTGTGTAGCTTTCATTTCAGCCACCTTCTTCTCCTTCTTTTGTTCAGCCATTGCCCTTGGCTGGCTATCTTTCTTTTCTTCTGTGTCTACCCTTCTTCTAGCTTGTGTTGCCTCTATTTGATTTGAATAGGCTGCTTCACTACTGCTTGGAAGACCACCAAAACTCTCTCTCACCTCTCTTGAAGAAATCTTGAAATACGTTGAGTTCTCTCAAATGCTACACTGAATTTCTTCTCTAGGTTGTCTCACCCAACTCTTGGTCTCATCGTCTCATCGTCTCACGGCCTGCACTGACGCTTCAGGTCTGCCTTTTCACGTCTCACGGCCTGCCTCACGCTACTGGTCTGCCATTTCATGCCTCACAAACTGCCTCACACTTCTGGTCTGTCATTTCATATCACTTGGCCTGCACCACGCTCCTAGTCTGCCGTTTGACGTCTCTTGGCCTACACCACGCTTCTGGTTTTGCTGGTTCACGTTTCTTGGCCTGTCTCCCGCTTCTGGTTTTTCTGGTTCACGTTTCTCGGCCTGCCTCCTGCTGCTGGTTTTTCTGGTTCACATCTCTCGGCTTGCCTCCCACTTCTGGTTTTGCTAGTTCACGTCTCACGTTCTGGTTTGTTGTTTTCTCTTCTAGGTGGTCTCACCTTCTCCAGGTCTCACGTCCTCTCTTTCTCCAGGTCTGGTTTGCTCTAATGTCTCACCTTCTCCAGGTCTCACGGATCTGATTTCTTTTCTTGCAGGTGGTGCGTATATGGTTTGCTCTCCCAGTGGTGTGTGTTTCTCTCTTACGGTGGTGGCTTTCCCTCTTACGGTGGTGGCTGTCTCTATCTTTCGGTAGTGTGCTCTCCCATTTCTCTCCAACGTTTTTTCTTCTCTTGCTCTACCGGTTTATATATTCCCTTCCATGCAAACCCTAGTAAGGTTTACTGGAGCTGCGGCGAATTTCCTTTCTTGCCCCTCCATGTGGCTTCATATTACTGTTCCATTCAAAATTCAGCATTATCCTCCTTCTTAATTTATTTTTTTTTGCACCTTTCTTTCTACTGAAAACTCATCCCTTGAATGCTTGAATGAGTCACTTTTGCTTGCACACTTAGATCTAGTTGACAACAATTACAACCCATACAAGGCTGTGGGAACAACAGTAATTAAGGTTGAAGTTCCCTACTTCACCCTAGGATCTACTAGTCTGTAATACTAAGAGGGGGGATAAATCAGTATTACATCCCTTCTTTTTAATTGATAGGTGAACAACTTTAAACTCTTCTCAGAAATGAACTCTTTCTCAGATTCAACTAAGGCAAATCTATTGTTATGTACTAGTCACAATAGTCCCCAAAGTTACCTTTCAGACACCTTGCCTATTAAATGGATTAGTTGTTTTTGATTAGGTCTTCTTTTAGGTTATGGGTTTGATGATTCTTTAGCTACATTCACAAATCAATTCAAAACATAGAATGTAAATTCAAAGCAAGGACACGAGAGATTTACGTGGTTCCGTCAATGTGACGTACTCCACAGTGGTAGGGATTCTTCCTCTACCGAGACAATCCACTATACTTGAGAACACCTGTGTGGTATTCCCTATGTGATGCGAAAAACCCCAAAAAGACGTGGCTTAGGGACCCAACGCACACAAGGAATCAAAGAACAACTAGGAAAGCTAAACCATAGTTTAATATCACAAACCCTAGACCCACCCTTCAAAGGAACACGAATCTAGAGCATTTAAGAAGGATATGGACGCCACACTCCAGAAAAGAAAGGAATTGGGAGTGAAAAGTCAATTGGAATGCCACAAGAAGAAATACCTCTTGATAAGTTGCTTAGTCTTTAAAAGAACCGAGAGGAAAAACCCCTTGCTTTCTATTTCACTCAAAGTTGTCTGCCTTTCAACTTTCATTGCCATGTGCACCATGTCTTCTAATTCCACATAGTGCTGCAATTCAACCACATTTGCTATGTCCCTATTTAGCCCTTGCAAAAATCGAGCCATGGTTGCCTCTCTATCTTCTTCTACATTGGCCCTAATCATGGTAATCTCCATCTCCTTGTGGTAGTCCTCCACACTTTTGGTGCCCTGAGTAAGCCCTTGCAGCCTTTGGTACAACTCCTTGTAATAGATTAGGGACAAACCTCCTCCTTATGATAGCCTTCATCTCCTCCCATGTATCAATAGGCCGCTCATGATTCCTTCTCCTAGTCAAAACAAGTTGATCCCACCAAATAATAGCATAATCAGTAAATTCAACTGCAGCAAGTTTTACCTTTTTCTCCTCGGAATAGTTGTGGCAATCAAAAACCAATTCAACCTTCGTCTCCTCTTCTAGGTATGCATCAGGATCATTCTTACCTTGGAATGAAGGAATTGTCATTTTAATACTACCCAAATTATGGTCGTAGGTGCCTTGCCTCCCAAATTCTCTTTGATCCCTTCTATTGTTACTAGTTCTAACCATTGTAGTTTGATTGTCAAATTCATCATCTTCATGGTCATAGGCACGTGTCAACTGCCTTCTTGCTTTGGGAGCCTCATATTCCCCATATCTCCTTTGCAACTCTGCTATTATATTAGCTTGCTCCTCCATCCTCTCCCTCATATCATCAAATCTAGTATTCATACGCTCAAATTGTTGTTGCATAGCTTTGATCATGAAGGACACATCACCAGCTCCCTCTTGAGCTGCACCTTTGTCTTTGGACGTCATAGTCTTACTTCTACACAAAACAAATAGGATACCTCACAAAACACTCCCTCACATGTGTCACTCAAAAGATTGTGTCACACTCCCTCGTGTTTACACTCTTTATGGTTTTTCTTTATATGAACTTTCACTCTTACCTTTTACCACTCAGATTTTCCCTTTCAGCTCTATAAAGAACTAAACAACGTAAATCAAGGCTATTGATTTTGAACAGAATAAGCTAAATGGCGTAGAATTGAACAAATTAGAGAACAAAGAATCAAGCGAAAAAGGATGTCAACGCAAATGGATTTAATGAACTAGACTCACAAAAAATCAAGATAGGGGTAATATAACCTAGAGGACAAACTTGGGTAACAAAATAGGAAAACAGATGTTAGAATTGGAGTTGAGTAAGAAAACTTTATTATTATTGTGGCCAATATGACCAAATTGTTAACCTTATCAATAACTTTGAATTTGATGTTTTCTTTCTTTTGTTCTTCTTCCTTCCTTTTTCTTTTTTTTTTTTCGTTTTTTCTTTTCAACACAAAACAATAGTAGAATACTTAGACATACCAATTGGTATTGAAATTAGCACGTTTATGAGCTTAAACAAACAAGCAAAGAGAGAAGGATTGCAAATAAACAGATTTGTGCATTTGAATGATAATGCACATAATAGACAAACTAAACAACAATAAATAAATCAAAAGATAGAAAATTGAAGAGTGAGTGGATTCAACCTGATTTAGAACCTGCTCTGATACCAATTGATGCAAAAAAAACCCCAAAAAAGACGTGGCTTAGGACCCAACGCACACAAGGAATCAAAGAATAACCAGGAAAGCTAAACCAGAGTTTAATATCACAAACCCTAGACCCACCCTTCAAAGGAACACGAACCTAGAGCATTTAAGAAGGATATGGACGCCACACTCCAGAAAAGAAAGGAATTGCGAGTGATAAGTCGATTGGAATGCCACAAAAAGAAATACCTCTTGATAAGTTCCTTAGTCCTTAAAAGAACTAAGAGGAAAAAACCCTTGCTTTCTATTTCACTCAAAGTTGTCTACCTTCTTCCATAGCATACAAGGGGTGCCTATTTATAGGCTAAGATAGCAATCCTAAAGAGGCATAAATTCCTACTTAAGAGAAATCCTTATTTTGGAGGAATTTCTAAATATGGACAAATTCCAACATAGACAATAAACTCTTATTTAGGATAGACAATAAACTCCTATTTAGGAGGGAATATTATTACTTATTTTGACCTATTTAAGTATCTTAATTATATTAATTAGGCTTGGACTCTTTGTCAAACTTGAAGTTGCACCATTTGAAGTTTGGTTGGCCTGAATGTCCTGAATTAGCCCATTTAGTGCTTCTTTAATTTTTTTGGCTCTAACTTGTGTTATTGGGCCTTCTAGAATGTGCAATGGACCTCTTGCATCCCTTGAAGCCTTCCACCCATCATCTCTATGGTTCTCATCACTATGATTACAATAGATGTCTTAATCTTCTACTCCTTTCACAATTGCAAATACAAAGCAATCACAATACAAAGAATATCACTTACTATGTCTACCCTTGTTCTAGCTTGTGTTACTTCTGTTTGATTTGAATAGGCTACTTCACTGCCACTTGGAAGATCACCAAAACACTCTCTAACCTCTCTTGAAGAAATCTGGAAATACGTTGAGTTCTCTCAAATGCTACACTGAATTTCTTCTCTAGGTTATCTCACCCAACTCCTAGTCTCACCGTCTCACCATCTCACGGCCTATACTCACACTTCAGGTCTACCGTTTCACGCCTCACAGCCTATTTCACACTACTGGTCTGCTGTTTCACGTCTCACGGACTACCTCACGCTTCTGGTCTACCGTTTCACGTCTCTAGGCCTGCACCAAGCTCCTGGTCTGCCATTTCATGTCTCTTGGCCTGCACCACGCTTCTGGTTTTGCTGGTTCATGTTTCTCGGCCTGCCTCCTGCTTCTGGTTTTTCTGGTTCACATCTCTCGGCTTGCCTCCCGCTTCTGGTTTTGCTAGTTCACGTCTCACGGACTGGTCTGTTGTCTTCTCTTCTGGGTGGTCTCACAAATACCAGGTCTGGTCTCACCTAGTCTGGTTTCCAGGTCTGGTCTGCTCTAACGTCTCACCTTCTCCAGGTCTCACGTCCTATCCTTCTCCAGGTCTGGCCTGCTCTAACGTCTTACCTTCTCCAAGTCTGCTGTCTTCTCTTCAGGTGGTCCGTTTCTAATCTGCTCTCCCAGTGGTGTGTTCTGGTTTGCTCTCCCGGTGGTGTTTTCTAGGTTGCTCTCCCGGTGGTGTGTTTTGGTTGGCTCTCCGGGTGGTGTTTTCTGGTTTGCTCTCCCTGTGATGTGTTCTGGTTTGCTCTCTTGGTGGTGTGTGTTTCTCTCTTATGGTGGTGTGTATCTCTCTTACAGTGGTGGCTGTCTCTCTTACGGTGGTGGCTATTTCTATCTTTTGGTGGTGTGCTCTCCCGTTTCTCTCCAACGTTGTCTCTTTCACGTTTTGCTCTCTCGGTTTATATACTCCCTTCTATGCAAACCCTAGTAGGGTTTACTGGAGCTATGGCGAATTTCCTTTCTTGCCCCTCCATGTGGCTTTATATTACTGTTCCATACAAAATTCAACATTATCCTCCTTATTAATTTATTTTTCTTAGTCTTTTCTTTTTACTGAAAACTCATCCCTTGAATGCTTGAACGAGCCACTTCTGCTTGCACACTTAAATCTGGTTGACAACAATTACGACCCATACAAGGCTGTGGGAACAACAAAGGTTTTCCTATATAGGCATGTTAAGAAACACCATTTCCTTATAGGATTGTAATATATATACATGCCTATATAAAGGTTATAACTATGTAAAATGGAATAAACAAGATTAAGGTATTTTTTAGTAAGCTTTGCTATGCTTTCTTGTGTTCTTGGAAGAATACGTTGTCTTGACTTATCAAAGGAGTGATCAACCTTTATGGCATCTTAAGATTGGGGATTTTAGGACTTAGTCCTTAGGGTTCTGATCTGATCAACCCAACTTGTTTCCTAACTTTATGGGGTGTGCATAACAAATTAATTCAAGGGTTTCTAGGGCAGGTTGCCTAGCTAGTTCTTTATCAATAATCCTCTATACTCTTGGTATAAATCCAATAATAATGATTAGGGATGAACCTTCTCCTCCTTTATCTCCTCCCATGTATCGATAGGCCTCTCATGATTCCTTACCTTAGTTAAAACAAGTTGATCCCACCAAACAACATCATAATAAATAAATTTAATAGTAGTAAGTTTTACCTTTTTCTCTTCAAAATAGGTGTGGTAGTTAAAGGCCAACTAAACCTTATTCTCCCATTTAAGGTATGCTTTAGCATTAATTTTCATTTCAAATGATGGAATTTTCATTCTAATGCTATCTAAATCACGATCATAGGCTTGCCTACTAAAATCTCTCCAAACATTTCTATTATTAGCAATTTTGACCAAAGTAGTTGTATCATCCAATGCATCATTTTCATGGCTCATCTCTCTTACCTTTTTGCATTAAGAACCTCACAATCCCCCTGCCGCCCTTGCAACTTCGTTATTTTATTAGCTTGCTCTTCCATCCTATCCTTATATCATCAAATCTAGTGTTTATGGGCTCAAATTGATATTGTATAGTGTTGATCATGAACACATCCCTACCTCCTTCCTCAGTTAAACTTTGTCTATAGATATATTGTTAATTATGCATAAAATGGGTAAGATACTTCACAAAACACTCCCTTATGTATTTTACTCAAAATAGTCTCACACACCAATGTGTTTATACTTTTTTTTTTTTTCAAGATTTGTTTACACTCTTACCTTTTATAGAATTGTCACGACGAGCTTTCTAAGATGGTGGGAGTCTCAACAAATCTAGAGTGGAGGGCACAGTGTTAGGCATTTCTCCATGGTCAAAGTTGCATGGTGTTCATATGGTTAGGAGACAAAGGGTAGCCAGGAGCATTAAGATGTGTATATATTGACTTTGGAGTCACCACTAATTATTTTGGGTGTGATTAAATGCCATAAGTGACTTGGTCTACTTCACCAGGACTTTTTGAGGTTCAAGAGCACAGTTATGTTTGGTGGAAGTCATAACCAATCTAAAAACTTGTCACATGTGGCAATAGTACTACTACTTGTGTGTTTTTATTTCTAATTTCTCCTTTTCACTTTACTAAGCTTTTCTACAAGATAGATAAACATGAAATGATAAGCTGTAGGATAGAGTCACGTGCTAAATCTAAATAAGATAGATTAATTTTATAATGAAGTCTATAAGAATGCCAAAATATACAAGGACTACACCAAAAAGTGGCATAAGAAACACTTACTAAGACGAAATTTTATAAATGGTTAGAAGGTTGTTCTTTATAACTCTTGACTTTGACACTTTCTAAGTAAATTAAGGTCATGGTTGTTTGGACCATTTATAGTGATACAAATATTTCCTTATAAAGCAATTGAAATTTCTCATTACATAAAAGGCACATTCCAAGTCAATGGTTAGAGATTAAAGCCTTATTTAGATGGTGGTTTTAATAAGTTTTACACCACCATTCAGCTGCATAAACTAGATTAAAAATCACAAAGAGTCGAGTTAAGGATTATAAACAATGAGCTTTGTGAGAGGTAACTCATGTTTCTAGGGAATTTTCTAATTCTTTATTCCTTTTAGTTATTTACAACATTAAGGACAAGGTAGATTTTAAGGTAAAGGCAAATTGTTCACTCTTTATCTTTTCTTTTTTTTTCTCTTGCTTTTGGTTTTTTATTTTCTTCGATTTATTTCATGGGAAAAATTTTGTTCTAATTTGCTTTGATTTCCCCTTGCTTTGATGATCATGATTGCATTGGGACATGATTTAAAGAAATAGGTCAATATTGTGTTTGTTTAATACTTAATTCATGTGTTAACTTTATCTTATGGTTGAGTTATGAAATTCTAAATAATGGTCATAATCATTAACATGTTGTGCATCCTTAAAGAAAGTTGTTAGCCTATTATTCTTTCACCATGGATGAAAAACTATTCACACTTGTTCCATTGACTCCAAAACAGGTGTATGAAGACCAAGTGAGACTTTATAAAAGTGAGAAAAAGAGAAGGAATGAAAAGAAAGAGAGAGTAGAGAGAAAGAAAGTGAAGGAGAGAAAAACATGGTGAAAGCACTTAAGAGTGCTAAGTACAAGAGTGGTTAGGTTCAAAAGAGTAAAAATGAGAGAAAACAAGTAAGTGTTTTGCAAAAGGAGCAGATGTTAGGGTTGCCTTCCAAGTTAGGTAACAAATGATCTTGATCTTTACAAGGATTCTCATTTCTCTAACACTGACCTTAATTCATCTTTGCCTAATGTTGTTTCATCTTTGTTGCAAGATTATAATGTTGTATTCCCTAAGGAGATCCTAGATGGCTTACCACCAACGAGAGCGATTGAACATCATATTGATCTTATTCTTGGAGCTCTCATTCCCACAAGTCGGTGTATAGAAGTAATCCTAAGAAGACAAAGGAGCTTCAAAAGCAAGTTGACAAATTGATGAAGAAGGGACATGTAAGGAAGAGCATGAGCCCATGTGCAATGCCACTGTTGCTTATGACAAAGAAAGATGGATCTTGGAGGATCTGTGTCGATTGTAGTGTTATCAACAAAATAACAGTTAAGTATTGACATCCTATACTTAGGCTTGATGATATACTCGATGAATTGCATGGTACTTGTTACTTTTCTAAAATTGACCTTAAGAGTAGGTATCATCAAATTAAGATAAGGGAAGGTGATCAATGGAAAACTGCATTCAAGACTAAGCATGGTTTGTATGAATGATTAGTTATGCCCTTCAGTTTAACTAATGCACCTAGCATTTTTATGAGACTAATAAATCATGTTTTGAGACCTTTCTTAGGAAAAATTTGTTGTGGCTTATTTTGATGGCATATTAGTATAGTAGAAATTTTGATGGAGAACAAGGTGCTATTCAAGTACAACAAAGCAAGCATTCCCTAGATCTTTTGCAAGGATTTGGTGGTCCAATGATTAGGGCAAGGACAATGAGGATGAAAGAGGCTTTACAAGGCTTAATCATGGAGTTGTGTGACAAAAAGGGTGCTCCAAAAGATTTCAAGGCTGTTCTAAAAAGAGTGTGGGCATAGCTGCACCATTGATTGAGGTGATTAAAAAGAGTGTGGTTTCAAGTGGGGTAAGGAACAACAAGATGCCTTTGATTTGCTTAAGGCTAAGTTATATAATGCACCACTTCTTGCTTTGCCTGATTTTTTTTAAGATTTTTGAAATTAAATGTAAGAGAAATGACCTATTGCATTCTTTAGTCAGAAGTTGAGTAAGGCAATAATGAATTATCCAACTTATAATAAAGAAATGTATGCACTTGTTAGGACTTAAAAACGTTTTGCCTAAGGAGTTTGTAATTCATACTGATCATGAGTTTTTAAAACACTTAAAGGGGCAAGGCAAGTTGAATAGAAGACATGCAAAATGGGTTGAGTTTATTGAAACTTTTTCATATGTAATTCAATACAACTCAGGTAAGGAAAATGTTGTTACTTATAGGTATACATTGATTAGCACTTTGAGCATTAAGTTGGGGTTTAAGCACATTATTGATTTGTATGCTAGTAATGCTGACTTTGGTAACGTGTATACTACATGTAAGACAGCTACTTTTGGTAAGTTCTATAGACATGAGGAGTATTTGTTTAGAGTAAATAAGCTTTGTATTCCTCAAGGGTCTATGAGAGCACTACTTGTAAGAAAAGCTCATAGGGGTGGTTTAATGGGACACTTTAGCATTTAAAAGACATTTGATGTTTTAAATGAGTATTTCTTTTGGCCACATATGAAAAGGGATGTTGAAAGAATTTGTGCCAAATGTATTACTTATAAACAAGCTAAATTTAGGGTTTTGCCTCATGGTAAGTATATGCCCTTAGAAATTCCTTGTGAACCTCTGATGAGGACCGTTTTGATTCTCACACTGAGGGGGGTGAATTAATGTGAGATATGTGCTTTTCACAAATTAATCCGAATTTAACTGCTGTGGCTTGTAATTTTTATCTTTCTTCTTTATATGAGTGTGACAGTATGAATATAAATCAATGTATAGGCACCCAAGCACACACGACAATTTTTACATGGTTCACCCATAATGTGTGAGCTATGTCCACAGTGTGATAGGATCCTTTTTAAATCACACAATCCATTCTTGTTATCAAGGGATACAGTTTGGTTATGGAAGGATCACTCCTTAACCACTTACAATGATCTCGTGATCACTCCAAGGGTATCCTACCCTGTGGTTCAACAAATTATCAAGAGTTTATGAAAAAACCTTTCCTGGAGTACGATCACTCCATGTGTACAGACTATTAGAGTAGCATATGGATCTTCTCCTTCCTTTGCTGCCAGTGTTGTCTCACCCATTGCCGGTGCTGCCTCACTTGTTGCCTTGGTAGGATCTCTCCTTTATTGCCAGGCACGTTTTCTCCTTAGCTATTGTAAGCTGCCAGACCTACTACTAGGTACGTTTCCTTTTTTGTTGGACCTTCTACGGGGCACGCTTTCTCCTCTTTCTACTGCAAGCTGCCGAGCCTACTGCTATTGCTACCTGCATGCGATGCTGTTGCTGCCTGCATGTTTTGCTATTACTGCCTGCATGCGCTGTTATTGCTGTCCGCACGTGCTGCTATCACTGTCCGTACGTGCTGTCGCTGCTATCCACACGCACTGCTAATGCTGTCCATGCATGCTGCCATTGCTGTTTGCGGCTGCTGTTAATGCTATTTGCATAGCTGTCACTGCTGCTTGCTGTCCACACATGTGCTGTCCGCGCACGCTGCACCTAATGTCTACATGCGTTGTGCCTGCTATCCATGCGCGCTATGCCTACTGTCTATACGTATTGCTCCTATTGTCCATGCCCTCTATTCGTGCTCTCTATGACTGTAGTCTGCACTTTTTGTGCCTTCTATCTGTGCGTGCTTTGCCCACTGTTTGTTCACACTATGCCCGCTGTCCGTGCTCTCTGCCCTGGCTATTCGTGCTCTCTACGCTTGCTGTCCGCATGCACTACACTGGTTGTCCACACGCTCTGTACCGATTGTCTACACGCTCTGCGCCTGCTTTCCTCACCCACTATGTTTGTTGTTCATGCGTGCTCTACGCCTGCTGTTGGCACTAGCTACACCTGTTGTCTGCACAAACTATGCCTATTGTCTACACTAGCCACTGCTACTATCCACACACATTACGCCTATTGTTCAAACATGTTGTCCTGCTATCCGTGTGTGCTGCTCCTACTATCGGCTCGCACCGCTACTGCTGTCCATGCATGCTATTACTGCTTTCTCGTGCTGCTATTGCTCTCCCAAGGCACTGCAACAGTTTTTCTCACATCACTGCTGCTCTCCTCCCACGCTGCAATAGTTTTCTCACACCGCTATTGCTCTCCCCACATGCTGTAGTAGATTTCTCGCGCCACTGTTGCTCTCCACGCAGGCTGCAGCAGTTTTCTCACGCCGTTGCTTCTTTGCTGGTTGATTACCGGACTTGCTGCTGCACTTTCTGCAAGTGGCTATTGATTCCCAGACCTGTTGCTGCATGTTTTGATTTTTTACTTGATTCCAGGGCGTGCTTTTATTGCTAGGAAGTCTCTTGAGGTGCTGTTGGTGCTAGTATACCTCCTGGACGTGCAGGGACGTGCTACTGTTACTGGAATACCCTCTTAGACATGCAAGAACCTACTGCTGGTGCTGGTATACCCTCCTGGACCTACAGGAATGTCTGCTGCTGCTAGTATAACCTCTTGGACTTGCAGGGACATGTTGCTGTTGGTGGGAAACCTCCTGGACGTGTTGTTGCTGGGAAGTCTCCTAGATGTGTTGGTGCTACTGGGAAGTCTCCTGGATGTGCTGCTAGTGTAGGGAAGCCTCCTAGACGTGCTGTTGCTCTCCTCTTGGCCGGCTGCCTTACCTTCTTTCCTTGGTAGCTGCTGCACTCTCCTTGGCCGATTGCTCCTTGCTTTCTTTCTTCCTTTCCTTGGCCAGTTGCATTGCCTTCTTTCCTTAATGGTTGCTACACTCTCCTTGGCCGGCAGCCTTGCCTTCTTTCTTCCTCTCCTTGGCCAGTTGCACCTTGCTTGGTGGCTACCTCCTCTTTGTCATTCACCTCTCTTTTTCCCTAGGTTTTCCACTCACCTCTCTCTTTGGCCGACTCTCTCAATTTTTTGCAGCATACACCCTTCTTGCAAGATGCATAAAGGTATTTATAGAGCTTTGAGATTAAGGCTACAATCATCAATGGTCATCGTTATTCCCACATGTTGCCCTACAATCAATGGCTGAATTTGATTCCTAAAATTTAAGGTCAATGGTCAACATTGACTTCCTAAAATTTAAGATCAACAATCAACAATCAATGGTCAATCTTGATCCCCAAAATTTAAGGTCACAATCAACATTGACTCCTTAACACTAGGGTTGACTTGTCATCATCGATTTCTCCCAATGACCTCACTACATCTCAACAGCATTCATAATATCAAATCAACACATATAACCGTGTGAGATGATGTTGACAACAAATCCAACATTACCCATCAAAATGGGCTCAACAATCTCCACTTTGGATTTGTTGGCAACACATTAAATCCAACCATGCACATAGTCATTCACAACTCCCCCTAAACCATGCATCTCCCTTAACCTGGTTTAACTCCCCCTTTCTGCTTCTCCCCCTTGACATGTTCTCCCCCTTTATCCACCAAGCTACTCCCCCTTTTTATCATATACCCTTTCTTTGGATTTATGCAAAATATCTCCCCCTTTGACAACAAATCCAAAGAATAATAGTAGAGGGAAACTTGGTATGCACATAGTCATGCAAATGTAGCATGTGTTTTTGCTTCTGGAAACTTGGTATATGTTTCCATTTGTTCTTTCAGCCTTAGTAAGAACAGCATCATCTCTTAATCTCTTTACTGTGTAGCCACTCTTGTTGAAAGTAACTTCATGTCCATTATCACAAAGCTGGCTAACACTAATGAGATTGTGTTTTAGCCCTTCAATATACAGCACTTTCTTTGATTTCAACTTTTTTGCACCAATTTCAATAGCACCAATACCTTGAATCTTTAAGGCACCATCATTGCCAAATCTAATAGACACTTCATCATATTTTGCTACTCCCTTCAACATCTTGGAGCCTCTTGTCATGTATGAAGAGCAGACACTATCTAGGATTCATGGTTTTTCTTTCTTAGAAGCTTTTAAGGCTACTTCCACAACCATAAACATTTCTCTTCCTCTTTTTCCTCTTTGGTTGAATATGGGAGCATGTGTAGGTGTTCTCCTTTCCACTTTTTGACTGGGCAATAATGGTTGGTGTGTTCTCCTTTGCACTTCTTGACTAGGCAGTAATGTTAAGTAATCCTCAGCAGTGTGTCCACAGATCTCTCCTAGCAAATCAAAACTGTTTCTTAGCATAATATGATTTCTTTTCACCTGAGATTGTTTCCTTTCTTGATAAAGTGTCCCCTTAGACTTTTGCCTCACATTCCTCTTCATTATAGGCTGAATATTCCAACAAGTATTAGCCTTGTGCCCACACTTACCACAACTCCAGCAAAATCCTTTGAACCTAGAATTACTTCTCTAACCAATTCCATGTCTTCTTTCTTTAGCAACTAGTGTGGCAACCTTCTCTCCATCTTTGACAGTTTGTCTCCTGTGGATGGAAGTCTCCACCACATCTTTCCTAACACATTTTAACTTGGGTTGGTCTCGCTTCTCCATCACATCATTGTGCTTGCATTCGGGTAGAAACACAATTTTTTTCTTTTCTTCTACCTTCTCACTTGGCTTCTCAATGTAGCCAAGTCCTTTCTTTCTCAAGGTCTTTGATTACTTGGACAATCATCTAACTTTTTGGTAGAATCCTCTTTGATGGCACTTACTGATGATGACTCTCCTTTCATTTCCATGGCCTGCATAAAGCTTTCTTCATGCTCTTGCTCTTGTGCAATCACCTTAGCACCATGATCTTTGTATATCTTGCCTTGCTCAGCCTCAGGTACAATTAGCTCCTCAATCCTCTTTAAGTACTCCTCCTCTATTACTTCAAACTCCTTTTCTTTCACTTGGAGATTAAATTCATCGATAACAAAATTTTCATACAGCTTCTTGAGATGCTTTACCTCTTTTTCCAACTTGCTATTTTTTCACAAACAAGCTCTCAACTCATTTTCAAGTGGCTGCAACAACTCATCCTCATCCTCTTCTATTGATTCCTCCTTGCTTGAAGATTCTTTGTCATCATCTACTTGAGTGACTAGCATATCCTTTGTAGCATCATCATTAGAATCATTATCAACTTCTTCTTTAGAATCCTCTTTATCCAGCTTGCTCAAATAATTTCTTCTTTTAGATCTGAAGAATTGCTTTTTTCCTTTGGCACTTGAATTTTCAGCTTTAGAACAGTTGGATTTCTTTGTTCTCCACCTTGGGGTAGGCTCATCATCATCATCATTACTTGCTTTTATTCTCTTTGGCAGTCTACGACAAAGTGCCCTATGTCACCACAGCTAAAACACTTCAAGGGTAATTTTCCCTTGTACTTCCCATTTCCTTTCCTCGTATTGTTGGTGATATACACCAAAACTTTATCCAGTTAAGGATCACCATCTTCTTCTCTAGAGCTATTTTCAGATTCTTCTTCTCGGTCTTTAATCTTTAACTTCTTCATTGCCTTAAAGGCCAGCTCCTTCTCCACCTTAGACTTCTTTTCTTTCTTCATTAGGGCTATTCTCATTTCATAAGCTACCAATATGCTATGCAAGTCATCTAAGGGTAGTCTATCCAGATCTCTATCTTTTATGGAAGAGACTTTGGCATTGTAAGTTTCGGGCAAGTTTCTGAGTATTTTCCTTACCACAGTGGCATTGTGGATCTCCTCTCCATAGCCTCTGATGGAGCACACAATCTTGTTCATTCTTTTAAAGAATTCTCATCATTCTGCATCTTTATGTCTTGGAATCTGCTCCTCCAAATTTGTAACTTGGCTTCCTTCACAACCTTGTCTCCTTCATAAATGTTCTTCAGTTTGTCCTAAGATTTGCTTGGTTGTGTTACACCCCATCACCTTGGTGAATTTTTTATCTAACAAAGAGGTGTATAAGGCATTTCTCGCCTTTCCATCACACTCTAAGTTCTTCTTATTAGCTAGTGTCATAGGATCACCTTCAGCAACAGGGATGAAGCCACTAACAACAGACTCAAACACATCAGGACCAAAGGACGTCAGATATGGGAGCATCCTATTCTTCCATAAATGATAATTTTGTCCATCAAACGTAGGGATGCCCTTGCTATTAACACTATTTAGGCTATCCATGATCTTAAGCAATAGTAGAGATAAAAACTCACATAGCAATGCACAACCTCACTTCAAAGTAGAAAAATTGGATCAAGGACCGTTTTAGGACTCACACTGAGAGGGGGGGCGAATCAGTGTGAGATATGCACTTTTTACAAATCGATTCAAATTTAACCGCTATGGCTTGTTAAAGCCGATGATCCAATTTTTATCTTTCTCCTTTATGTGAGTACAACAGTACGAATATAAATCAATGCACAAGCACCCAAACACACACGACAATTTTTACGTGGTTCACCCATAATGTGTGAGTTACATCTACAATGCGATAGGATCCCTCCTAAATCACACAATCCATTCTTATTATCAAGGGATACAGTTTGGTTATGGAAGGATCACTCCATTTATAATGATCTCCTGATCACTCCAAGGGTATCTCACCCTGTTGTTCAACAAATTATCAAAAGTTTGTGGAAAAACCTTTCCTAGAAAATGATCACTCAACGATGGAGAAGAATATGGATCTTCTCCTTCCATCGCTGCCAGTGTTGTCTCACCCACTGTTGGTGATGCCTCACTTGCTGCCTTGGCAGGATCTCTCTTTTATTGCTGAGCACGTTTTCTCCATCGTTGCTGCAAGCTGCCAAACCTATTACCGGGTATGTTTCCTCCTCTGTTGCTGCAAGCTACTGGACCTTCTATCAGGCATGCTTTCTCCTCTTTCTACTACAAGCTGCCAGACTTGTTGCTATTGCTACCTGCACATGCTACTATTGCTACCTACACATTCTACTATCGTTGCTGGCACGCACTGCTATTGCTATTCGCACGTGCTGCTATCATTGCCCTTACACACTGTCGCTGTTGTCCACGCATGCTACTAATGTTGTCTATGTACATTGTTGCTGCTATTCACGGGTGCTGTTAATGCTGTCTATATGGGCTGTCACTACTGCCTGCTATCCACACGCACTGTGCCTATTGTCCACGCACATTGCACTTGTTGTTCGTGTGCACTGTGCCTGCTATTCGCACACACTGCTCCTGTTGTCTGCGTTCTCTGTGCCTTCTATCTATGCTCTATGTTCCTGCTATCCGCACTCTCTACACCTTCTGTCCACGTACATTGTGCCTGCTATCCGCACACACTGCGCCTACAGTCCACAACCTTTACATCTGCTATCCATGCGTGCTGTGCCTACTGTCCACGCTCCCTGCGCCAGCTGTCAGCGCACACTGTGCCCACTGTTTGGGCTCGCTATGTGCCTGCTATCTGCACTCTCTACTTGCTATCTGTATGAGCTGTGCCCACTGTCCACGCTAGCTACACCTGTTGTCTGCACAAATTGTGCTTACTGTTTGCACAAGCTACTACTACTGTCCACACAAGCTGTACTCGCTGTCCACACTAGTACACCTACTGTTTGCACAAACTGTGCCTACTATTTGCACAAGCTGCTACTACTGTCCATACACATTGTTCCTACTATCCGCACGTGCTACTCCTGCTATCGACTCGCACTACTGCTACTGTCCGTGCGTGCTATTACTCCTTTCTCACGCCGCTGCAACTCTCCCAGCGCACTGCAACAGTTTTTCTCACACCATTATTGCTCTCCCCGCAACATTGAAGCTATTTTCTCATGCCATTGCTACTCTCCTCGTGCATTGCAATAGTTTTCTTACGCTCTTGCTGCTCCCCCTACGCAATGCAACAGTTTTCTTGCACTGCTGCTACTCTCCCCACGCACTGTAACAGATTTCTTATGCCACTGCTGGTTTGCTAATTGATTCTCGAACCTGTTGTTGCACTTTCTATAGGTGGCTACTGATTCCCAAGCATGCTTCTATTGCTAGGAAGCCTCCTAAGTTGCTGCTGGTGTTGGTATATCCTCCTGGATGTGCAGGGACATGCTGTTACTGCTGGTATACCCTCTTAGATGTGTAGGAATGTGCTGCTGGTGTTGGTATACCCTACTGGACCTATAGAGACATCTGCTGCTGCTGGTATACCCTTCTGGACATGCAGAGACATGCTGTTGATGCTGGTATACCCTCTTGGACGTGCTGTTACTGCTGGGAAGTCTCCTAAATGTGCTGTTGGTGCAGGGAAGCCTTTTAGACATGCTGCTACTCTCTTCCTGGCCGGCTGCATTGCCTTCTTTCCTTGGTGGCTGCTGCACTCTCCTTGGCCGATTGCCTTGCCTTCTTTCCTTGGTGGCTGCTACACTCTTCTTGGCCGGTTGCCTTGCCTTCTTTCTTCCTTTCCTTGGCCGGTTGCACCTTGCTTGGTGGTTGCCTCCTCTTTGCTGTTTAGCACTCTTTTTCCCTAGGCTTGCTGCTCACCTCTCTATAGCTCACTCACCCTTCTTGCAAGATGCATAGGGGTATTTATAAAGCTTTGAGATTAAGGCTACACGATCATCAACGGTCATCGTTAATTCCTAAAATTTAGGGTCAATGGTCAATGGTCAATGGTCAACGGTCAATCTTGATTCCTAAAATTTAGGATCATGGTCAACATTGACTCCTCAACACCAAGGTTGACCTGTCATCACCGATTTCTCCCAATGACCTCACTACATCTCAACGACATTTATAATATCAAATCAACACATATAACCATGTGAGATGGTGTTGACAACAAATCCAACATTAACCATTAAAGATGGGCTCAACAACCTCAAACCAACATTTCTATGGATTTTATTCTTGGATTACCTAGGTCCAAGAAGGGACAAGATTGTATTCTTGTTGTAGTTGACAGGTTTTCAAAGATAGTAAATTTCATTGCTTACGCCAAAATAGATGATGCCACGCATATTACAGACTTATTTTTTAGGGAGATTGTTCACCTACATGGAGTTCCAAAGAGTATTATGTCAGACCATGATGCAAAATTTTTAAGCCACTTTTGGAAGACATCATGGGGTAAGCTTGGAACAATGTTATTGTTTTCTACAACTTGCCATCCATAAACAGATTGACAAACTGAGGTTATAAATCAAGCTCTTGGTACATTGTTGCATGTTGTTATTGGTAAGAACTCTAAAACTTGGGAAGAATGTTTGTCTTTTGTGGAGTTTTCCTATAATTGTGTTATGTACTACGGGTTATTCTCCTTTCGAGCTTGTTTATGGTTTTAATCCATTATCTCCTTTGGATTTAATACCATTACCTATGTAGTACAAGGTTAGTTTAGATGGGAGAAAGAAGGCTGAAGTGGTTAGGCAACTTCATGAGAATGCTAGGCTTACCATTGAGAGAAAAAGCAAATAGTATGAAACACAAGCCAACACAGGTTGTAGGCATATCACTTTTGAACCTAGTGATAGGGTTTGGGTACACTTGCAGAAGGACGAATTTCCTACACAAAGGAAATCAAAGTTGCAACCAAGGGGAGATGGTCCTTTTCAAGTGGTGGCAAGAGTCAATGATAATGCATATAAACTTAACTTGCTAGGTGAGTATAATGTGAGTGCAACATTTAATATTTATGACCTTTCTCCTTTTCTCTTTGATGATGTAGGTGCTAATTTGAGGACAAATCATTTTGAGGAGAGCGAGAATGATGGAAGCCATATTGTACCAACACAAATCAATAAGGGTGTTAATGCTTTGCAAAACCTTAGACTACCAATGACAAAGGCGAGGTCAAAGAAAATAAATGAAGCACTCAACAACTTGTTGTGCAACATTTACTTACAGGAAGTTGCTAGGCACAAATTAAGGATGATGGAGACTTCACCAGGGCTTGCAAATGTGTCATCTGTGGAGGAATATGAAAACCATGGCCTTGGGAAGGAAGTTGGAGTTAGAAGCCCATGTTTGGGCATTTAAATGGGTTATTTTCATGGGTTATATTGTTATGTAGTGGATTAGACAAATTTCAGCATCTTAATGGGTTATTTTCATGGGTTTTTATTATTATTTAGTGGGTTGGATGAATTTCCCTAATAAGCACATCTTAGCAGCTAGGCTTTTTGGGGGTTAACATATTAAAAGGGAAAGAAGGATGGCTCGAGGGGGAGAACAAATTTTTTGAGTGTATGAGCTATTTTTCTCTAGTTCTTTGAGAACTAATTTTGAACTTTCATACTTAAGTGTGTTGGTTCAATAGACTTATCTTCTTCAATGTCATCGTTGTTAGAAGTGGCATCTAAATCCTATAGTTCTAGTTCTTAGTTGTTTATAATCATTGGGTCAAAACTCCAATCCTTTAACTTGTGTTAGAATGATCCTATACCAACATTGGTGTTGGATTCCATTTACATATAATTGGAGTCTATATCACCTTTCAAGAGAATTATGGAAAGAAATATTTCTTTAAATAATAATTAAAAAAGGATTTGGAAAAAATGGAAAGAATAGTACGTTCTTTAGGTTGAGAGAAATTTTGGATTAGTCGACTAGCTTATGGTCAACCAATTGAACTAAAGAAGATTGAAGAAAACTAATAAAAAGAAAAATAAGACAATTTGGCAGGAAGTTAGGATCAATTGATTGAATCACGTGCTATGTTCCACTACATGGACAAATAAGTATGACATGCTAAAAGTTTAGACCAATCAACTGAAGCATTAGCTAAGGTCAATTGGATAAATGAAAAGTTCTTACTCCAAAAAACTAATTTTTTTTATATAGAGATTTTGCATCTATACACTAAAACTTGTTACTATAATATACCAATGTGACTAAATTTCAAGAAGTTAAATTATACAGAGATTGTGGAATGGTTGCTAGACGCGAGCCCCTCCTTGGGCGGATTCCTCCTTTTGCTCCTCAGCCTATGGGGTATTAGCAGCCGTTTCCAGCTGTTGTTCCCCTCCCAAGGGCAGGTTCTTACGTGTTACTCACCCGTCCACCACTGGAAACACCACTTCCCGTCCGACTTGCATGTGTTAAGCATATATATCCGAAGTAGCATGATTGGAGCTTCTTATTTAGTAGCATGATTGGAGCTTCTTATTTAGGCTACTACCTAACATGTTCTTGCTCTTTCTTAGTTAGATAGTAAGCAAGATCGTAGCGTGGAAAGTCTTGCTTCTATTATGATATTGTTGTTTTGTTGTAAACCTGAATAAAAATATATATATATAATTTATAGACTATATATGACTTCCATTTCGTTCTTCCACCTTAATCCTAGTACACGGAACACCAAACGGAGACCTGCACTGTGGATGAAGGGTTCTCAACCAATCTCGCACTTGACACGCAAAGCAATAAACAGCAGTCTATCTTCACAGAGAAAGAGAAGGATCTTGGGCAAGGGGTTCCCGGCTTCGCGAGACCTTTTCGATCTGCTCTAGGCTAAGCTCAATGGGGCCTTGATTGATGCCAATCTCTTAGTCTGATTCAGATAAACTGTGAACCAAGACATGAAAAAGAATGAACTCAAAGCGAATTCTTTAATATGAGATCTTCTACCCTATGTAGGCTCGCTTCGCATAGGCTACACAAGCTTCAGTGCGGTACACAGAACACAAACTTAATATCAATGAAATTAAGTACACTTAACTACGCCTGTGAACTCGGATAGCCTTTAAGCATTCTTTGAATCTGCTCTAGGAAAAGAGCATTCTTCTCCTATTCTATTTATAGATAGAAAAAAAGATCACTCCTAAAAGCAAGCTTGATCAACTATACGATACCACTAGCGGACGACTATCAGCATCCACCTTCTGCTTTGTAGTATAAGATTTTGAACCCCAACAGCAAAAGAAAAAAACTATATGTTATTCAGGAGGTTGGTCATCCATTAGGAAGGAGCGTACCGACAGACCTGTAATCCAAAAAGAAATAGAAGATTCAAATCCAAGAAATTGTAGAGCTTGGACAAAGTATTCACTTTGCGTTCCCTAAGAAATAAGATCACAATAAATATTGTGTATGTGTAGAAGGCTCACTCTCTCGTCTACAAAAAAGAGACGTTCGGTTACGTCGTGTAGTGGGGGTAATTCAACATTTAAACCAGGAGTAGTCTTTCTATACACACGTAAAAGATTTTCTAGTCGGGAAACTATGTTTTCTTTCAGTGCATTTATTGTCAATTCATTCACCTTATCTTCTAAATTTAGAGCATTGATTTCTCTGGCTTGTTGTCCAGCTCTAAAAGCTACGAGTCCTATAGATATCGCTAAACCTAGCGATACGATATAATCCGATATCAGCATGTCCATGCGAAAGCTTGTACTTGTAGTTCTGCTTCTTGCTCTTAAAATTAAGAAAGACTTTTGGGAAATCGCTTGGTCAAACAACCAACACAAAGTCTCTCCTGGGGGAGCAGAGCAGTTAAAGAAGAAAAAAGCACTTCTGGATTGGGGACTGGAGCAGGACTCATCTTTTTATTGTGAAAAAGGACGCTCTCGGCTATCGGCTATCTTATCTTCTAAAAGAGATCAAAGCAACTCCAACTGTCACTTTCCTTTCATTGAAGGAAATTTTTGGAATGTGCTCTCCAGGTTTTTACCTTTCATAGTGCTTTCCGCCTTGGGAAATCCAGAATCTTACCCGATTTATTACCCTCTTGAAACAGGAACTCTCTTCACTCTTCAAACTTACACAGGGGTAAAAACTACTTTCAAGGAGACAGGAACTATAGAAGGGGAACAAGAAGAGGAAGGGACTACATTGAGAGGTGGCTGTAAGGAAACTGCCTCGGCGACTAGCTTTTTGGCAACTGAATGTAACTCCTTAGAACTTTCTATAGTCTTGAAAGAAGTCTCAACTGTTTCTTTCATAGCCAATAAGCCAGAATCAGGAAGTGCTGCTACTTGTTCAGAAAACATGCCATAATAAAGAGTGCATCCGATACATAGACAGAGTAGAAGAGCGGGTAGGATATCTGGTAAATAGGACAACATTGGAGATGGTGCCGGAATGTTTTGAATGTTAGGAAGGAAGCCCACCTTAGGGGAAAACTTCAATTCCTTCATCAAGAGGGGTCCATTCCCGGATTTAGTCCTTGCCAGTATCTTGTCCAGATTCCTTAGATCACTTTCTGGCGATCGCAACAATTGACGCTTTTGTTCAGCCTCAATAACATGGCATATGCTTTCAGTTCCCAACAAGGGGTTTACCGCTTTCACAGGCTTGATTTTCAAACCACTCCAGAGAAAAGGCATTTTTAACTTAAGTTGTCTATATGCTTCTTAGATACTGTAGGCAGTTTAGTCTTCGCCTTTATTGGTTTAGCTACTCTGGTTGGCGGAGTTCTATTCTGGCCATCAGACGTTGACTGAAAGCGAGGTTCATGTCTAGAAGCAAGTAATTGAGCCAATTTGGATACTTTTGCGATAAGAGATCTAATTTTATAATTTTTTGTTCCCACAGTCTTGTATGGGTTATAATTGTTGTCAACTAGATTTAAGTGTGCAAGCAAAAGTGGCTCCTTCAAGCATTCAAGGGATGAGTTTTTCAGTAGAAAGAAAAGAGCAAGAAAAATAAATTAAGAAGGAGGATAATGCTGAATTTTGAATGGAACAGTAATATGAAGCCACATGGAGGGACAAGAAAGGAAATTCACCACGGCTCTAGTAAACCCTATTAGGGTTTGCATAGAAGGGAATATATATAAACCAAGACTTATCTCTTTGTTGAGGTAACCACTGTAAGAAAAGAAATCAGAGAAGACAGTAGACCTGGAAACGTGAGGTGAGAGACCAGACCTGGTATCCATGAGATAGTGAGAGCAGACCAAGACCAGCAAAGCCAGAACATGCGACGGGGAGTGACAAACCAGAACGTGCGACGGGGAGTGACAAACCAGAATGTGCAACGGGGCGTGACAGACCAGAACGTCCCACCAGGCGTGACAGACTAGAACATGCGACGGGGCATGACAGACCAGAAACGGTGAGAGCAAACCAGAAACGTTAGAGGAGACCAGAAATGAGAGACCAGCGAAGCGTGAAACGGGAAAGACCAGACTTGGAAACCGTGAGACATGAGAGCAGACCAGAAACGGGAGAGACCAGACCTGGAAACCGAGAAATGTTGGGGATACAGACCAGAAACGTTGGGATACAGACCAGAAATGTTGGGGATACAGACCAGAAACATTGGGGATACAGACCAGGTGAGACGTGAGACCAGGTGAGGCATGAGACCAGGTGAGACATGTGACCAGGTGAGACGTGAGACCAGAAAAGGGTGAAACCGGTGAGACCAGAGGAGATGTGTAATCCAGAATCGGTGAGACCAGAAATGGTGAGACATGAGACCAGAATTGGTGAGACGTGAGACCAAAAATGGTGAGACGTGAGACCTGGAGACGGTGTGACGATAAGACTAGAAAAGAGTAAGACCGTGAGACGGTGAGACCAGAAGTTGTGCTAGACAACCTAGAGAAGAAATTCAGTGAAGCATTTGAGAGAACTCAACGAATTTTTTAGATTTCTTCAAGAGAGGTTAGAGAGTGTTTTGGTGATCTTCCAAGCGGTAGTAAAGCAGCCTATTCAAATTAAACAGAGGCAACACAAGCTAGAAGAAGGGTAGACACAATAAGTGACACTCTATGTATTGTGATTGCTTTGTATTTGCAATAGTGAAAGGAGCAGAAGATTAAGACATCCATTGTAATCATAGGGAATACCGCACTGGTGTTCTCAAGTATAGTGGATTTTCTTGGTAGAGGAAGAAAATCTACTACTGTGGAGTACATCACATTGATAGAACCACGTAAATCTCTCATGTCCTTGCTTTAAATTTACATTCTGTGTTTTGAATTGAGTTGTGAACACGACTAAAGAATCATCAAACCCATAACCTAAAAGAAGACCTAGTCAAGAACAACCGATTCCTCTAATAGGCAAGGTGTCTGAAAGGTGATTTTGGGGACTATTGTGATCAGTAGGTAACAATAGATCTACCTTAGTTGAATCTGGGAAAGAGTTCATTTTTGGCTTAAATTATTAGGTTTTTTTAAGGGGTGTGATACTGATTCACCCCCCCTCAATATCACAAACTAGTAGATCCTAGGGTGAAGTTGGGAACTTCAACCAGTGTTAGGAAAACAAAAGTTTCTAGATTTTGATTTAGATTATGCTTGAATTTTTAAAAAGGAAAAAGAAAGGAAGAAAAATGAAAGAAATTAAAAAAAAAAAAAGAAAGAAAGAGTAAGGTTCCAATTCTTATGTTCTCTTGCTTTAATCTATGTCCTATCCTTTCCTTTTATTAGCCATTATGCTTGATTCTCTCAAAAAGAAAGAAAAAAGGATAAAAAGAAAAGAATAGAAAAAGAAGGAAAAGTAAGGTTCAAATTCTTATATTCTTTTGATTTGATTTATATTATATCCTTTCCTTTTATTAGTCATCACTTGAGCCTAACATTACATTCTTGATAAAGTTATTTTGATGTTTGGTAATGTGGGTGCCTACATTGGTGGAGAAAGATATGGAAAGTTGGCCTATGGAAGTTTACTCATATATACTTTAGATATCACCTTCATTATCATCCATTTGCATAAAACCATCCAAGAAACATACATAGATTTATGATTGGTCATCTGTATATTCTTTTCTACTCACATAAGATGTTTTGGGAGTGCGTGAATTAACTATTATACTTGTTCAATATTATAAAGTTTTAAAATAATTATGACATGTGATCTTTGAAGCAAGTATCTAAATGTAGGGTAAAATCATTGGAAATTTCTAAGTGTTTAGTTTCACATGTTGATTCTCTTTTGTTCGAGGACTAGCAAAACTTAAATTTTGGGATATTTGATAAGGTCTAATTTGATATATATTTTCTTGTAACTTTAGTTTTAAATTAGTATTATTTCTACTTAAATTTGGTTTTATGTAAATTTAACATACTTTTACATTTTTTTTACAAGAAAGGAGCACAATGAATATTTGAAATCAATTTGGGTCATGAAAAGGAAGAATAATTGATGGAGGAGTAAAAATAAAAACAAAGAATGATTCAAAAGAGGTGATATGGAGATTTTCTTGAATAGGAATCCTATCCCAATTAAGAATTTTATTAGGATTCATGTCTTATAATTGATTAAGCATAGTTTGGTATTTTATGCATTGTTTTCAGTATAGAAGTCCAAATTGCATGATTCTTATGGCAAACAAAAGCTAAGAGTGGGCTATAACTATTTAGTTCATTTCAATGATTTGATTTCTATATAAGAGAAGATTCAATAACAAATTATAAGTCAAAAGATTTCCATAGTTGATTGAAATAGGAATACTTAATCAAAAAAGGGGCTACCACATTGTAAAAAGGGCATGAAAAAAATAACAATAGGAGAAGAACCACACAAAACAAAAACATACAAGAAATTAAAAATAGGGAGCAACATGAAAAAAGTAAAAGAAGAGAAGTGATGACATCTTCAAGGGAGCAACCTTAAAGCTATTTCATCATTTTTTCACAAAACTCTTGTTGTTTTCAATGTTTAGTTTGGTTTTTATATTTCTTTATCTTAAATTAATTTACTTAGCTAGGGCTATAATGTAGCCAAATGATTTTCATTAGCTTTTATGCTATTGAAGAAGATTTTTTTCTTTTTCCTAATAAGTATGCATTATTATGCATAATGATTTTAAAGCCTTGATCACCTTTTAAATTGATTTGTTATTCATGGTCAAGATCAAGAAGAGATGCCTTGTAATAGATTAAATAATGCACACCATTAATTGGATAACATATAAAGATGTAAAAACACAAATCATGAAGTAATGATGGGTGGATTTCCAAAGTATCTACTTAAGCTAAAGTTTTTCATAGAACTTAATTCTTGTTCATTTATATAAATCTACATAAAGATATAATATGTTAACAAGTAAAGGTAGATTTAATACATCCTGAGAAAGAGTATTGAAAGATTATAAATTCTACTATCCCATGAATAGATCATCTTTTTTATATCAATTTAATTAAAAACTTTATGCAACATTGGTGTGGTCAACCAATGGCTTAATACCTATTACCTAGTATCTTTTAATCTTAGTTTACTCTCATTGTTTAGCTTTTAATTTTTGTATTTATATTTTGTTTGTGTCTATTTACCTTTCTAATCTTTGAAATTAGTTATCTCAATCAAATTTATGATCAATAGATGTTTTAGTACTTATTTCCTTTCAATCATCATGGAACAATCTCTATTCATTTTTATACTACTTGAGCAATTAGTGCACATGCTAGTAGCTATCCACACACATCAGGGTGCTTATATGGCAAACTCATTTAAGACAAGGTGCCTTTGGTCCTACTATCTATCCTTATTTAAGAGACATATTCAGTGACCTTGCCTAAGATGGAGAGCCTTAGGTTCTCTTTGCAAGAGTCTTGCATGTTGACCTCAATTCAAAGATGATCCCTTATACCCTTATGACTCTTCTTGCGTAAGAGACTTCTATGGTAATTGCAATTAAGATGTGATGCCTTGGACTTATATCAAAACATCACTTAGAATGTGATGTCTTCGGCCCTCTTAGCATTTCTCACACATGATACTTGTGTGGCAACTATGCTTGAGAAGGATTGCCTTAAGTTCTCTTTATAGGGGGGCTTGTAAGGTGACTTTACTTAGGATAAACCCCATGAAAGAGACTTGTCAATGACAATGTTAAGGATAGAGTTCCTTAGATTCTTTTAAGAGAAAGCTTATGTGGTGACTTCAATTAGGACTTGGGATGCCACAATCAAAATAAGGCACCTTAGGTTCTTCTAGTAATGGACCTATGTTAAATTTCACTCAAGATGGGGTGCCATAATCAAAATGAGGTACCTTAAGTTCTTTTATCTGTGGGCCTATGTAAAATCTCACTTAAGATGAGGTGTTGTAGGCCGTTTAATAAAGAACCCGTTAGGCGACCTGCCTTAGAAATTCTTGAATAAATTTGTTATGCACATCCTAGACAACTAGGAAACAAGTTAGGTTGATCAAATCAGAACCCTAAGGAAACTAATGGATAGAACAAGGTGCCATTCAAGTGCAACAAAACAAGTATTCCCTAGATCCTTTACAAGGAATTGGTGGTCCAATGACTACGAAAAGGACAAAGAGGATGAAAGAGGGTGCTTTACATGGCTTAATCATGGAGCTGCATGACAAAAAGGGTGCTCTAGAATATTCCAAGGCTGTTCTAAAAGTTTTCAATGCTACACCGAGGATAATCACTTATCTTTATGGGCAACATAATGGACAAGTCTTAAAACTTCAAGAACAAAACTTGGAGCACATAATATAAGTCTAAGCTACATGATCAAGCTAAAGAAAGACTTGATTGCATGCTAAGTTGTATTAATGGGTCTGATTTTGTTTTTGTTAGCTAGTTTTAAGTTAAGGTTAAATTACATGTAAAAAAGGCTTAACTTCTTGGGTTTATTTCAGCTTGTAGGTTCAGCTGAGTCTTGATACATTAGTTAGGGTTTTATCTTGATTTTATGCCTAGTTATCATTAGTTGTAGCCTTTTTAAGGATTCCTAATCAAGGTAGATTTGTATTCCTTAATCAGAGGGACCTCTTACAATTAAGGTCTTCCTATAAGATTGTAATATTTACATGCTTAAATAAAGTTTACAGCTATGTAAAATGGAATCAACAAGATTGAGGTATTTTTCCAACAAGCTTTGCTTTGCTTTCTTGTGTTCTTGGAAGAATACATTGTCTTGACTTATCAAAGGAGTGATCAACCTTTGTGGCATCTTAGGATTGCGGCTTTTAGGACTTAGTTTCCTTAGGATTATGATCTGATCAACCCAACTTGTTTCCTAGCTTTCTGGGGTGTGCATAACAAATTGATTCAAGGATTCCTAGGCCAGGTCACTTAGTGCGTTCTTTATCAATTGGTATTGGAGCCTTAGTTCTAGAAATAAGTGGCGTATCCCTTTTCCATCTTTGTTTAGTACTTTTCTGTTGTTCCCACAGCCTTGTATGGGTTGTAATTGTTGTCAACTAGGTTTACGTGTGCAAGAAAGTAAAGCCACATGGAAGGACAAAAAGGTAAAACCACACAGAAGGGCAAAAACATAAAATCGCCGCGTAAGCCCTATTAGGGTTTCATGGAGTAGAGTATATAATGGTCTTGGAAGACAAAGAACAGGGGATGGCCAAATAGAAAACGGAGGTTGAAAATTGAGGAGATCGTAGCCGCACAGTAGTGGTCGTGAACAGTACCAATGGCAATAAAGAACAACCGTTGAGAGAGAGAAAGAGGAGAAGGCCAGAACAGAGGAGTCGATACGGCCAAAATCAGATCCAACTGGACAGTGAGATAGATCCTACTGGACAATGAGAGAGATCCGGTTGAACGAAGAGAGAGAAACTATCGGCAGAATCGAACACAGACGAAGAGAGAGAAATCCGGTGGTAAGAGAGAGAAATCTGACGGTAAGATAGAGAAATCCGACAAGAAGAGAGAGAAATCCGGCTGGACGGCAAGAGAGAGAAAAACGGACAGGCGAGCCGTGAGACAGTGGGATCGTGGGACAAGGAGACAAGGGAAACAGTGAGACAGCGAAAGCAGGAATTGTGTGAGATAACGTAAAGAAGGAATTCGGCAAAGCATTGAACTCAATGTATTTCTAGACTTCTTCAAGAGAGGTTAGAGAGCCTTGCGTTGAACTTCTAAGCAGCAATGGAGCAGCCTTTCAATCCAACAGAGGCAAGACAAGCTAGAAGAAAGGTAGACACAGTAAGTGACACTCTTTGTATTGTACTTGCTTAGTAATTGCAATAGTGAAAGCAGCAGAGAATTAAAGACATCCATTGTAACCTATATTCACAAGTATAGTGGATAGTCTCGGTAGAGGGAGAGTCCCTACCACCGTGGGTCACGTTGATGGAACCACGTAAATCTCATGTGTCCTTAATTTGCTTTACATTCTGTATTTTGAATTGAGTTATGAACGCAACTAAAGTATCAGCCAACCCATAACCTAACGAAGACCTAAACAAGAACATCTGAATTGTCTATTAGGCAAGGTGTCTGAAACGTGACTTTGGGGACTATTGTGATTAGTAGGTAGCAATAGATCCACCTTAGTCGAGTCTGAGAAAAAGTTTGCTTTTAAGAAGAGATTGAAGTTGTTCACTTACCTGCGAATTGTGAATTGTGGTGATACTGATTCACCCCCCCTCTCAGTATCATAAACTAGTACATCTTAGGGAGAAGTCAGGAACTTCATTTTCTTTGTGCTTTATTCATTCTTTGTATTTCTTTAATGGGTGGAAGGCTTCAAGGGATGCAAGAGGTCCATTGCACATTCGAGAGAAGGCCCAATAACAGAAGCTAGAGCCAAAAAGATTAAAGAAGCACTAAATGGGCTAATTCAGGACATTCAGGCCAACCAAACGAAAAAAAAAAAGACGTGGCTTAGGACCCAACAGACACAAGGGATCAAAGAACAACCAGGAAAGCTAAACCAAAGTTTAATATCACAAACCCTAGACCCACCCTTTAAAGGAACACAAACCTAGAGCATTTAAGAAGGATATGGACGCCACACTCTAGAAAAGAAAGGAATTGGGAGTGATAAGTCGATTGGAACGCCACAAGAAGAAATACCTCTTGATAAGTTCCTTAGTCCTTAAAAGAACCGAGAGGAAAAAACCCTTGCTTTCTATTTCACTCAAAGTTGTCTGCCTTCTTCCAGAGCATACAAGGGGTGCCTATTTATAGGCTAAGATAGCAATCCTAAAGAGGCATAAATTCCTTCTTAGGAGAAATCCTTATTTTGGAGGATAGAATGTTATTACTTATTCTGACCTATTTAAGTATCTTAATTATATTAATTAGGCCTGGACTCTTTGTCAAACTTGAATTTGCACCATTTGAAACTTAGTTGGCCTAAATGTCTTGAATTAGCCCATTTAGTGCTTCTTTAATCTTTTTGGCTCTAGCTCATGTTATTAGGCCTTCTGGAATGTGCAATGGACCTCTTGCATTCCTTGAAGCCTTCCACCCATCATCTCTATAGTTCTCATCATTACCCTTCCATGTGGCTTTACTTTTTTGCACACTTAAACCTAGTTGATAACAATTACAACCCATACAAGGCTGTGGGAACAACAGAAGATTTATTTCTTGAAGAGATTCCCTAAGGATGACCTCTTTAAAAAGGGGGATTGAGCACCAAATAGACTTCATACTTGGTGTTGGCATACCAAACGAACTTAGACTCCATGCTAGGTCCCTGTCATCTTAGTCTTAAAGAAAGATGGAACATGGCGCATGCGTGTGCATTGTTGAGCCATCAATAAGATCACTATAAAGTATAGACATCCTATCCCTAGATTAGATGATATGTTAGATGAGTTGCATGATTTGTGTGTGTTTTCAAAAATTGATTTAAGGAATGGCCATTATCAAATTTGCATTAATGAGGGAGATGAATGGAAAACAACCTTTAAAACTAAATATGAATTGTATGAGTGGTTAGTAATGCCTTTTGAATTAACTAATGCACCTAGTACATTCATGAGGTTAATGAATCATGTCTTCATTCTTTCATAAGGAAATTTGTAGTAGTTTACTTTGATGATATTTTAGTTTATTGCAAGAATTTGGATGAAATTGTGAAACACTTGTATGTTGTGTTCAGTGTGTTAAGAGAGAACCAACTATATGCTAATCTTAAAAAGTGCACATTTTGCATGGAATCCATTGTGTTTCTTGGCTATGTTGTTAGTTTGCAAGGTATTAGTGTGGATGGGGAAAAGGTAATGGTGATAAGGGATTAGCCTACGCCTTAGAACATGAACAAGATAAGAAGTTTTCATGATTTAGCAAGTTTTTATCAAAGGTTAAGGATTTTAGTTCCACTGTTGCACCTTTAAATGAACTTGTTAAAAAGAATATTGTTTTCAAATAGGATGATGTGCATGATCGGGCTTTTAGTACTTTGAAAGAAAAGCTTACTAATGCACCTTTGTTATGCTTGCCTAATTTTGATAAAGTTTTTGAGGTAGAATGTGATGCATCTAAAATAGGAATAATGGCTGTTTTGATGCAAAATTCCAACACTAAGTGGGGCAACCTTAAATTATCCCACTTATGATAAGGAACTTTATGCATTGGTATGAACTCTTCAAACATGGCAACATTATTTGTGGCCAAGGGAATTCATCATTCATTCTAATCACAAGAACTTAAAATTCTTGAAATCCCAAGTTAAACTTTATAAAAGACATGCTAAGTGGCTAGAGTTCATAGAAACATTTCCTTATATGATCAAGTACAAACATGGAAAGGAAAATGTTGTTGCTGATGCATTGTCCAGGAGGTACACGTTACTTACTTCTTTGCAAACTAAGTTACTCGGTTTTGAATTGCTTAAGGGCTTGTATGCAAATGATTCTAATTTTGGCCAATTATGGAATGCATGTGATAAGTGTGCGTTTGGTGACTTTTATATGCATGAAGGGTTTTATTTAAGAGGAATAAATTATGTGAGCTTCTTTGTTCTATTCATGAGTTGCTTATTAGGGAAACTCATGAGGGTAGTTTAATGGGACACTTTGGTGTGCAGAAGACTCTAGATATATTGCATGAGCATTTTTATTGGCCTAATATGAAGCATAGGAATGGTATTTGCCAAATGTTGAGTTTGCTTATAACAGATATATTCATTCTACTACTTCCTTGTCACCTTTTGAAGTTACTTATGGTTTTAATCCTCCTTTGGAGATTTTATCTTTGCCTACTAAAGAGCATGCTAACATTAATGGTAAGAGAAAAGGCATAATTTGTAAAGGATTTACATGCCACGATTCGAGCTAACATTAAAAGGAAGAATGAGCAATATGCTAAGCATGTTAATAAGGGGCGTGTAAAGGTTGTCTTTGAACTTGGTAATTGGAAGTAAGTGCAAATGAGGAAGGAATGATTTCCCCCACAAAGAAATCCCAAATTGCAGCCTCGAGGAGATGGACCTTTTCAAGTCTTGGAGAGGATTAATGATAATGCGTACAAGCTGGACTTACCAAGCAATTATGGTAATGTTAGTGTTACTTTTAATGTTGCTGACTTATCTTTATTTGATGTAGGTGATTCAAGGATGAATCCCTTTGAGGAGGGGAGGAATGATGGAGAATAAGGTGCTATTCAAGTGTAACAAAGCAAGTATTCCCTCGATCCTTTGCAAGGAATCGGTGGACCAATGACTAGGGTAAGGACAAAGAAGATGAAAGAGGCTTTACAAGGCTTAATCATGGAGCTAGATGACAAAGTGGGTGCTCCAAATGATTCCAAGGTTAAACGTTTGCAATGTTACACCAAGGATAATCACTTATCTTTATGTGCAAGATGATAGACAAGGCTTAGAACTTGAAGAACAAAACATGGTGCCCATGATGTCCAAGCAGCATGACCAAGCTAGGGGAAGGCTCAAATGCATGCTAACTTGTATTAACGGGCCTGATTTTGTGTTGGATTGCTGGATTTTAAGTTAAGGTCGAATGATATGTAGAAAAGGTTTAACTTCTTGGGTTTATTTGGGCTTATAGGGTCAGTTGAGTCTTGATACATTAGTTAGGTCTTTACTCTGACTTTATATCATTAGTGGTTGTCTTTTCAAGAATTCCTAATCAAGGCAGATTTCGGATTCCTAAACAAGACAGATTTAGGATTCCTAATCAAGGTAGATTTTTATTCCCCAATTGGAGGGATCACCTGTAATTAAGGTTTTTCCTATGGAAAAGAGATACATAACTTATTTCTAGAACCAAAGATCTGATATCAATTGATAAAGAACCCGCGAGGTGACTTGTCCTAGGAACCCTTGAATCAATTTGTTATGCACGTTTCAAAAAGCTAAGAAACAAGTTGAGTTGATCAGATCAAAACTTTAAGGAAACTAAGTCCTAAAAGCCCCAATATTCAAACATCACAAAGGTTGATCACTCCTTTGATAAGTCAAATAATGCATTCTTCCAAAAACACAAGAAAGTAAAGCAAAGCTTGCTGAAAAATACCTTAATCTTAATCTGGTTTAGTACTTTTATTTGTGCTTTATTTATTCTTTGTGTTTCTTTGCATAGTTCTTTTGGTTTGTTCTGATTAGCTTATTACTCTGTAGTTGTGTTAATTTTATGGGTGTTTGATTTGATTAAAAAAAAGGTTGAGAAAAAAAAAAGAAGAAAAAGAAAAAATGAAAAAAAAAGAAAAAAAAAGGAAGAAGAAGTTGTGTTTGTGCTGATTAGTGCATCTTGATTCTTTCAACCTATTGTGTATAAGGTTGCAAATTTGATTTTCTCTTTTTTTTCCAAGTCAAAAAAGGATATCCTAAATCTCTTTTAAAAGTTATGATTTTGAAATTTGTCACTATCTAACAGATTGCTCCTTGTGATTTGTTAATCTAAGTCTTTCAAGAACATAAAGGGGGCTAGATTGATTGGAAAATGGCAAGAATGGTGAGATAATCATTGAGAAGAGACAAAATAGAGTGAAACACGAGTGATAACAATCTGATTTGAGGGTAAACATGTGAGGGAGTGTGTGAGGAACAAATTTCTTTTAATTACTAACGTGTTTTTGCAGGTTGTAAACATGAGTAATGAAGGAGAAGTTCATGATATAGATGTGAAGATTTGGATGAAGGTTGTCACTGAAAAATTTAATACGATAAATGCAAGGCTAGATGAATTACAATCACCTAGCAAATCTAAATCCTCTAGAAGGCATGTGATTGAGGAAGAGTCAGACTATGAAGAATCAAGCTCAAGAAAAGGCAGGAAGGCTGTTTCCAAAAGAGATAGCAATTTGGGTAGCATAAAGATGAAGATTCCAATATTTCAAGGGAAAAATGATCCTAAACATTATTTGGAGTGGGAGAAAAAGGTTAAACATGTATTTGATTGCCATAATTATTTTGCAGAGCAAAAAGTAAAATTGGCAACTGTAGAATTCACTAATTATTCAAGTATTTGGTGGGACCAATTGGTGATAAGTAGAAGGAGAAGGAGGAATAAAGAAATTGCAAATGTAGTGGATTTGCAGCACTATTAAGAGATGGAGGAGCTATTGCATAAGGCTATCAAGGTGGAGAAACAAATCAAGTCCACAGGATCCCAATTTGGGTCAACTTCTAGTTCTACATGGAAAGCAACTTGGAAAGATGCCAAAGCAAACCTTAAAGTCAAAAGAAGATGCGAGGCCAAAGGAATCAGCTGCTATTTCTAAAGGTAAAACCAAAATGAAATCTTCTAAATCTCGTGATGTTAAGTGTTTTAGGTGTTAAGGACATGGACATATTGCTTCTCAATGTCTAAATAAAAGAGCTATAATTATGTTGGAGAATGGTGACATAGAAAGCATTAGTTCAAGTGATAATGACATGCCACCATTGAAGGATTGTTCTGATGTTGAAGTTGAAGAACTTGTTTATGGAGATATGTTAGTTGCAGGGCATGCACTAAGTATTTAGCCTAAAGATAATAAGGATGACGAGCAACGTGAGCACATTTTCTATACAAGATACCACATTAAAGACAAGGTATGTAGCATGATTATTGATAGTGGAAGTTGTAGTAATGTTGCTAATACTTTATTAGTAGAGAAGTTGAATTTGGATATCTTCAAGCATCTTAAGCCTTATAAGTTGCAATGGTTGAATGATTGTGAAGAAATTAGAGTAATCAAGCAAGTTTTAGTTGCCTTTTCTATTGGCAATCACAAGAATGAGGTTCTCTGTGATGTGGCACCAATGCATGTTGGTCATATACTTCTTAGGCAATCATGACAATTTGATAGGAAGGTTACTCATGATGGCCACAAGAACAGATACTCCTTTGTAATTAATAATCAAACTGTTGTATTAACTCCTCTTAAACCTATTCAAGCATATGAAAACTAGATTAAGATGACAAGAGAATGCAAAATGAGGGAAGAGCAAATGAGAGAACAAGGGGAAAGTAAAAAGAAAGAGAATGAGAGGTGAAAGGAAAGGAGAGAAAGTAAGGCTATGGAAAAAAAATTAAAGTGAAAAGGGTGAAGCAAAGACAAAAGTTGGAGAGAAAAGTGTGCAAAAAGGAGAGAAAAGTACAAAGGAGTTTGAAGATTGATTTCTTGAAGAGATTCCCCAAGGATTACCTCCTTTAAAAGGAATAAAGCACTAAATAGACTTCATACCTAGTGTTGGTATACCAAACCAACATGCCTATAGAGCTAATCTGGATGAAACAAAGGAGATATAGAGACAAATGGATGAGTTAGTGCAAAAGGAATTTGTAAGGGAGAGTCTTAGCCCATGCTCAATCCTTATCATCTTAGTCCCAAAGAAAGATGGAATATGGCACATATGTGTAGATTGTCGAGCCATCATTAAGATCACTGTAAAGTATCGACATCCTATCTCTAGATTAGATGATACGTTGGATGAGTTGCATGGTTTGTGTGTGTTTCAAAAATTGATTTAAAGAATGGCTATTATCAAATTTGCATTAAGGAGGGAGATGAATGGAAAACATCATTTAAAACTAAATATGGATTGTATGAGTGGTTAATAATGCCTTTTGGATTAACTAATGCACCTAGCACATTCATGAGGTTAATGAATCATCATGTCTTGCATGCTTTCATAAGGAAATTTGTAGTAGTTTACTTTGATAATATTTTAGTTTATAGCAAGAATTTGAATGAACATGTGAAATACTTGCATGCTATGTTTAGTGTGCTAAGAGAGAACCAACTATATGCTAATCTCAAAAAGTGCACATTTTATATGGAATCCATTGTGTTTCATGGCTATGTTATTAGTTTGCAAGTTATTAGTGTGGATGGGGAGAAGGTAAAGGCAATAAGGGATTGGCCTACACCTAAGAATACGAATGAGGTAAGAAGCTTTCATGGTTTAACAAGTTTTTATCAAAAGTTTGTTAAGCATTTTAGTTCCATTACTGCAACTTTAAATGAACTTGTTAAAAAGAATGTTGTTTTCAAGTAGGATGATGTGCATGATCAGGCTTTTAGTCCTCTAAAAGAAAAGCTTAATAAATGCACCCTTGTTATACTTAGCTAACTTTGGTAAAGTTTTTGAGGTAGAATGTGATGCATTTGGAATAGGAATAGGAGCTGTTTTAATGAAAGATTCCAAACCGATTGCTTATTTTAGTGAAAAGGTAAGTGGGACAGCCTTAAATTATCCCATTTATAACAAGGAACTTTACACATTGGTATGAACTCTTCAAACATGGCAACATTTTTTGTAGCTGAGGGAATTCATTATTCATTTTGATCATGAGAGCTTAAAGTTCTTGAAATCCCAAGGTAAGCTTAATAAAAGATAAGCTAAGTGGCTGGAGTTCATAGAAATATTTCCTTATGTGATCAAGTACAAACATGGAAAGGAAAACATTGTTGCTAATGCATTGTCTAGGAGGTACACATTACTTACTTATTTGCAAACTAAGTTACTTGATTTTGAATTGCTTAAGGCCTTGTATACAACTGATTCTGATTTGGGTGAAGTATAGAATGCATGTAATAAGTGTGTGTTTGGTGACTTTTATAGGCATGAAGGGTTTTTGTTTAAGAGGGATAAATTATGTGTGCCTATTTGTTCTATTTGTAAGTTGATTGTTAGGGAAGCTCAGGATGGTGGTTTAATGGGGCACTTTAATGTGCAAAAAACTCTAGATATATTGCATGAGCATTTTTATTGGCCTAATATGAAACATGATGTGTAGTTTATTTGTGATAAGTACATTATATGTAGGCAAGCAAAGGTTAGAGTTAAACTGCATGACTTGTATACACCTTTACATATGCCTAACCAACCTTAGACTAATATTTCTATGGACTTTGTCTTAGGATTACCAAAGTCTCAAAGTGGTAAGTACAACATATTTGTCATTGTTGATAAGTTTAGCAAAATGACTCATTTTGTTGTATGTTCTAAAATCAATGATGTAACACATATTGTTGAGTTATTCTTTAAAGAAGTGTGTTTGCATGGATTGCCAAAAATTATTATTAGTGATAGGGATGTTAAGTTCTTAAGTCATTTTTGACACACTTTATGGAATAAATTGGGAAATAAACTCTTATTTTCTATTGTTGCACATCCTTAAACAATTGGACAAACTTAAGTACTTAATAGAACACTCACTACTTTGTTATATGCTATCATTCAAAAGAACTCAAGGCAATGGGAACAGTATTTGTCACATGTTGAGTTTGCTTGTAATAAATCTATTCATTCTACTACTTCCTTGCCACCTTTTGAAGTTGCTTATGGTTTTAATCCTTTAACTCCTTTAGAGATTTTATCTTTACCTACTAATGAGCATGCTAACATTGATGGTAAGAAAAAGGTAGAATTTGTGAAGGATTTACAAGCCAAGGTTCAAGCTAACATTGAAAGAAAGAGTGAGTCATTTACTAAGTAAGTTAATAAAAAGCGTGTGAAGTTTGTCTTTGAACTTGGTGATTTGGTATGGGTGCATAAGAAGAAGGAACGATTCCCTCTACAAAGAAAGTCCAAATTGTTACCTTAAGGAGACAGATCTTTTCAAGTCTTGGAGAGGGTTAATGACAATGCCTACAAGCTAGACTTACCAAGCAACTATGGTAATGTTAATGCTACTTTTAATGTATAAAGACTTATCTTTGTTTGGTGTAGGTAATTCGCAGACGAATCCTTTTGAGGAGGGAGGAATGATGGAGAACCAAGTACTATTCAAGTGCAACAAAGCAAGTATTCCCTAGATCCTTTGCAAGGAATTAATCGACCAATGACTAGGGCAAGGACAAAAAAGATGAAAGAGGCTATACAAGGCTTAATCATGAAGCTGCATGACAAAGAGCATGCTCCAGACAATTCCAAGGTTGTTCTAAATGTTTGCAATGCTACACCAAGGATAATCACTTATCTTTATGTGCAAGATGATGGACAAGGCTTAGAACTTGAAGAACAAAATTTGGTACCCATGATATAAGTCCAAGCTACATGACCAAGCTAAGGGAAGGCTCAAATGCATGCTAACTTGTATTAATGGGTCAGATTTTGTGTTGGGTTGTTGAATTTTAAGTTAATTGGGTTGTTGAATTTTATGTTAAGGCCGAATTACATGTAGAAAAGGCTTAACTTGTTGGGTTTATTTGGGCTTGTAGGGTCAATTTAGTCTAGATACATTAGTTAGGTCTTTACTTTGATTTTATATCATTAATGGTAGTCTTTTTAAGAATTCCTAATCAAGGCAGATTTTGAATTCCTAAACAAGGTAGCTTTAGGATTCCTAATTAAGGTAGATTTAAAATTTCTAATCCAGACAAATTTAGGATTCCTAATCAAGGAAGATTTGTATTCCTTAATTAGATAGATCACCTATAATTAAGGTTTTCCTATATAGGTATGCTAAGAAACACCTTTTCCTTATAGGATTGTAATATTTACATGCCTATATAAAGGCTACAACTATGTAAAATGAGATCAATAAGATTAAGGTATTTTTCAGCAAGCTTTGCTTTGCTTTGCTTTCTTGTGTTTTTAGAAGAATACATTATTTGACTTATCAAAGGAGTGATCAACCTTTGTGGCATCTGAATATTGGGGCTTTTAAAACTTAGTTTCCTTAAGGTTTTGATTTGATCAACCCAACTTGTTTCTTCACTTTCTAGGGTGTGCATAACAAATTGATTAAAGGGTTCCTAGGGTAGGTCACCTAGCGAATTTTATATCATATTGTAAACTCATCGCCTAATTAAACTAAAATTTCCTTTGGGAATAAAGTCATTACAACTGAAAACACCAAAAATGCTAGGAAAACACACAACTTCATGCCAAAAAAAAAAAACAAAAGGGATACAAATCACTAAAATTAACTAAGTAAAACTATGAATAAAAACAAAATGCAAAAACTGATAGAAAAAATAATTTAAATACTTACTCTTGATCATGTAATGGTAGATAGTGTGAATAAGCATTGATTTTGTAGTATAGTACCATCAATTCAATGCTTGATAATTAAAATTTAAAGACACTAATATGAATAAAAGGTAATGTTGACTTATCATTTGATTAAATAAAATAACTTATAAGAATATCAATTAACAAAATTTTAGTTCTAGGTTTCTTTGCAACTATGATATTTGATATTTTCAATTGTTCACAATGTTGCCTAATTATATTAGAATTATTAACCCTAAATAACAATAAGTTTTATTACCCAAATTCTCCCATAAATATTCACTAAGTAGAACAAGTTCTTCACTTAGACTTTAACCATTATACCCTTAGAATGAGCTCTCTAAAGTTAAATACTAGCAACATTAAGAATTAGGAAAATATGTTAATTCAAATAGCAATCACATATGTTCAGATTGTTTAACTCATATTAAGTTATTTATAATAATAAGATGAAAATTTGTCCATAATCTCTTATTGTTAATTGCTACTTGGTGATTAGGAATATTATAAATACAAATTAGAGTATCTAACTCTAGTAGTCGACCATTGTTTAATCAATCGACCATTGTTTAATCAATTCAGCAGGCCTAAATAAAAGAATTAAACGAACAATCATCCAATAATCTAATCAAAGAAACTCAATCAATTACAATAAAAAAGAAAACAACATAATAAAATAATCTATTCCATTCAAATACCAAATATTTTGAAATCCTCTAAAACAATTAAAAAATCCTAACTACACATGCTTAAAAAAACTGAATTCTTACTAAAGTAATGTCTGCTACCCTCATGTGTTTGTCTCCTCTCTCTCCTTCTGTTCTTCACAACTAAAAAGGTCCTTATTTATATCATAAAAAATGTACATAATAAATATAAGAAAACCCTAGGACACTCCTAAGAAAAGTCTCTTAAATTCTCATTTCCTTAATTGCAACAAAATTCCTGTAATGAGTTCCAAGCTAAATCCTTATTAGTTATAGTCTAAATTAAGGTTTGTTATCTTCATCAGATCATATTCATCTTCTTTAGCTTTCTAAGGCACCTAGTCTTACCCAAAACAAAGGTCTAGATGTTAAGTCTATCTTTGATGGCTAATGTTGGATTTGTTGTCAACACCATCTCACACGATTATATGTGTTGATTTGATATTATGAATGCTTTTGTGGTCATTGGGAAAAACTGGTGATGACAGGTCAACCCTGGCGTTGAGGAGTCAACATTGATCGTGACCCTAAATTTTAGAGGTCAAGATTGACTGTTGATCATTGACTATTGACCCTAAATTTAAGGAAGCCAATGTTGATCATTGATCCTAAATTTTAGGAATCAAATCCAATCATTGATTGTAGAGCAACACGTGGGAATTAATGATGATCGTTGATGATCATGTAGCCCTAATCCCAAGGCTCTATATATACCCTTAGGTGTCTTGCAAAAAGAGAAAACTAAGGGCTGTAGAAAATTGAGTAAACGACAAGGAGAGAGGTGAGTGGCAAACCTAGGGAAAAAGGGAGGAGAACAGCAAAGAGGAGGCAGCCACCAAGCAAGGTGCAACCGACCAAGAAGGAGAGAAAGAAAGCAAGGGTCAACCAGCCAAGGAGAGTGTAGCAGCCACCAAGGAGAGGCAGCAAGGCAGCCAGCCATAGAGAAAAGAAAGAAAGCAAGGTAGTCGGCCACCCACACCAGCAAACCCTCCACAAGATAGCCACCACACTAGCAAGCCCTCACAAAAGTGACATCTGTAGCCAGTCACCATACCAACACATCCAAAAGGCTTTCCAGCAGACCAGCAGCACGTCCCTGCACATCCAAGAGGGTATACCAATAGCAGTAGATGTCCTTGCAGTCCAAGAGGGTATACCAGCAATAGCAGCATGTCGAGGAGACTTCCCAACAACAGCAACACGTCCAAGAGACTTCCTAGTAGTAGTAACACATCCAAGAGGCTTCCCAGCACCAGCAGCACGTCCAAGAGGCTTCCTTGCACCAACAGCACATCCAAAAGGATATACTTGCTCCAACAAACACCACTAAGGCAGTAGCCGCACTAGTAAACATCACCATAGCAGTAGCTACACCAGCAAACCAACATAATAGCCAAGGAAGACAAACTAGAAGGAGGCAGCAGTAGCTTGTGAGTCCAGCAGGAGATGGAGCAGCAGCAACGTGAGAAGATAGCTGCAGTGCACGGAGAGAGTAGCAGTGGTGCAAGAAGACAACTACAGCACGCGGGGATAGCAGCAGTGGTATGAGAAGACCGCTGCAGCGCATGAGGATAGTAGCAGCGGCGCGAGAAGACAATTTCAGCACACCCGGATAGCAGCAGTGGCGTTAGCAGATAGCAACAACGTGGGCTGATAGTAGCAATAGGGTGAGCAGAAAGCAGCAGCGCATGTAGACAACAGAAGCAGCACACGCAAATCGCAGTAACAATGTGTGTGGTAAGCAGTTGCAGTGTGTGCAGACAGTAGGAGCAACACTTGCGGAGTGCGTGCAGGCAGTAGTAGCAGCACAAGTGGACAACAACAGTTGCACATGTGAACAGTAGCAGCAAGATGCGTGGATAGCAGGAACAGTGTGTGCAAACAACAACCAAGGCACGTGCGAATAGCAGAAACACAAGTTGTGCGAATAGCAGGTAAAGCTTGTGCAAACAACAAGCACAAAGAGCACAAACAACAAGCACAGAAAGCACAAACAGTGGGCACAAAGTGCGAGGACAGTAGCAACAGTGCATACGAACAGCATTAACAGTGTGCGTGGATAGCATCGGCAGCATGTGTGGACAGCATTAATAGAGCACGAGGATAACAGCGACAGTGCATAGCAATGCATGCAAACAGCAGTAGTAGCACGTGCAAACAGTAGCAGCAGCGCACGCAGGAAACACCGGCAGCGAAGGAAGGAGAAGATCCATATGCTGCTTTACATGTAAGGCTAGAAGAGTTACAATCACCTAGTAAATCCAAATCTTCTAGAAGGCATATGATTGAGGAAGAAGATGAGGAAGAATCAGACTATGAAGAATCAAGTTTAAAAAGAGGCAGACAGGTTGTTTCCAAAAGAGAGCAATTTGGGCAGCATAAAAATGAAGATTCAAGTATTTCAAAGGAAGAATGATCCTAAACATTATTTGGAGTGGGAGAGAAAGGTTAAGCATGTATTTGATTGCCATAATTATTCCAAGAAGAAGAAAGTAAAATTAGCAACTATAGAATTTATTGATTATGCTAGTATTTGGTAGAACCAATTAGTGATGAGTAGAAGGAGGAATGGTGAGAGGCCAATTTAGTCATGGGAAGTGATGAAATCGGTAATGCGCAAGAGATTTATACCTAGCCACTACCATAGAGACTTGCATAGAAAGTTGTAACAGCTGGTGCAAGGGTCCATGATTGTGGAGGACTATTACAAGAAGATGGAGATAGCCATGATTAGGGCTAATGAAGGGGAAGACCGAGAGGCTACCATGGCAAGGTTATTGGTGGCTTGAACATGGAAATTGCAGATGTAGTGGATTTGCAACACTATCTGGAGATGGAGAAGTTATTGCATAAGGCTATCAAGGTGGAGAAACAAATCAAGTCCAAACGATCCAAATTTGGATCAGCTTCTAGTTCTACATGGAAGGCAACTTGGAAAGATGCCAAAGCAATCTCAAGGTACTGTTTCTAAAGGTAAAACCAAAATGAAATCTTCTAAATCTTATGATGTTAAGTGTTTTAGATGTCAAGGACATGGACATATTGCTTCTCAATGTCCAAATAAAAGATCTATGATCATGTTGGAGAATGGTGACATAGAAAGCATTAGTTCAAATGATAATGACATGCCACCATTGGAGGATTGTTCTGATGTTGATGTTGAAGAACCTGTTTATGGAGATATGCTAGTTGCAAGGCATGCACTAAGTAATTAGCCTAAAGATGATAATGATGAGAAGCAACGTGAACACATTTTCTATACAAGATGCCACATTAAAGACAAGGTATGTAGCATGATTATTGATAGTGGAAGTTATACTAATGTTGCTAATACTTTATTGGTAGAGAAGTTGAATCTAGATACCTTCAAGCATCCTAAGCCTTATAAGCTGCAATGGTTGAATGCTTGTGGAGAAATTAGAGTAACCAAGCAAGTTTTAGTTGCCTTTTCTATTGGCAATTACAAAGATGAGGTTCTCTGTGATGCGACACCAATGCATGCTAGTGTAGTTCTTAGTCAACCATGGCAATTTGATAGGAAGGTTATTCACGATGGCCACAAGAACAGATACTCCTTTGTAATTAATAATCAGACTATTGTATTAACTCCTCTTAAACCTATTCAAGCATATGAAGATCAGATTAAGATAACAAGAGAGTGTAAAATGAGGGAAGAGCAAATGAGAAAACAAGGGGAAAAGAAAAAGAAAGAAAGTGAGAGGTCAAAGGAAAAGAGAGAAAGTAATTCTAAGGGAAAAAAATTCATATAAAAAGGGAGAGGCAGAGAGAAAAGTTGGAGAGAAAAGTAAGAAGGAGAGTGTGTTTGCTGGGAAAAATGAGGTTAAGAGTGCTATGATCGCAAGGCAACAACTACTTGTGCTTATATACAACGATGTTTATTCTTTATCTAATGAATTTAATTCATCTTTGCCTAGTGTAGTTGTTCCATTATTGTAGGAGTTTGAAGATTTCTTTCCTGAAGAGATTCCACAAGGATTACCTCCTTTAAGAGGAATTGAGTACCAAATAGACTTCATCCTCGGTCCTAGCATACCAAACTGACTTGCCTATAGAGCGAATCTAGATGAAACAAAGGAGATACAGAGACAACTGAATGAGTTGGTGCAAAAACGATTTGTAAAGAAAAGTCTTAGCCTATGCTCGGTCCTTGTCATCTTAATCCCAAAGAAAGATGGAACATGGCCCACGTGTGTGGATTGCCGAGCTATCAATAAGATCGCTGTAAAGTATAGACATCCTATCCCTAGATTAGATGATATGCTTGATGTGTTGCATGGTTCATGTGTGTTTTCAAAAATTGAAAGAATGGCTATTATCAAATTTGCATGAAAGAGGGAGATGAATGGAAAACAACATTTAAAACTAAATATGGATTGTATGAGTGGTTAATAATGCCTTTTGGATTAGCTAATGCACTTAGTACATTGATGAGATTAATGAATCATGTCTTCATGCTTTCATAGGGAAATTTGTAGTAGTTTACTTTGATGATATTTTAGTTTATAGCAAGAATTTGGATGAACATGTGAAACAGTTACATGCTGTGTTCAGTGTGTTAATAGAGAACCAACTATATGCTAATCTTAAAAAGTGCACATTTTGCATGGAATCCGTTGTGTTTCTTGGTTATGTTGTTAGTTCACAAGGTATTAGTATGGATGGGGAGAAGCTAATAGCGATAAGGGACTGGCCTACACCTACGAACGCGAATTAGGTAAGAAACTTTTGTGGTTTAGCAAGTTTTTATTGAAGATTTGTTAAGAATTTTAGTTTCATTGCTACACCTTTAAATGATGGGATGACGTGCATGATCAGGCTTTCAGTACTCTAAAAGAAAAGCTTACTAATACACCTTTATTATGCTTACCTAACTTTGATAAAGTTTTTGATGTAGAATGTGATGCATCTAGAATAGGAATAGGAGCTATTTTGATGCAAGATTCCAAACCAATTGCTTATTTTAGTGAAAAGTTAAGTGGGGTAGCCTTGTCACCTTTTGAAGTTGCTTATGGTTTTAATCCTTTAACTCCTTTAGAGATTTTATTTTTGCCTACTAAAGAGCATGCTAACATTAATGGTAAGAAAAAAGCAAAATTTGTGAAGGATTTACATGCCAAGGTTTAGGCTAACATTGAAAGGAAGAATGAGCAATATGCTAAGCAAGTTAATAAGGGGCATGTGAAGGTTGTCTTTGAACTTGGTGATTGGGTGTAGATACATATGAGGAAGGAATGATTTCTCTCACAAAGAAAGTCTAAATTGTAGCCTCAAGGAGATGGTCCTTTTCAAGTTTTGGAGAGGATTAATGACAATGCCTATAAGCTAGATTTACCAAGCAACTATGGTAATGTTAGTGCTACTTTTAATGTTGTTGACTTATCTTTGTTTGATGTAGGTGATTTGAAGACAAATCCTTTTGAGGAGGGGAGAAATGATGGAGAACAAGGTGCTATTCAAGTGTAATAAAGCAAGTATTCCCTAGATCCTTTGCAAAAAATTTGTGGTCCAATGACTAGTACAAGGACAAAGAGGATGAAAGAGGCTTTACGAGGCTTAATCATAGAGCTGCATGACAAAAAAGGTGCTCCAGAAGATTCTAAGGCTGCTCTAAAAGTTTACAATGCTACACCAAGGATAATCACTTATCTTTATGTGCAAGATGATGGACAAGGCTTAGAATTTGAAGAACAAAACTTGAAGCCCATGATATAAGTCCAAGTTGCATGACCAAGTTAAGGAAAGACTCAATTGCATGCTAACTTATATTAATGGACCTCATTTTGTGTTGGGTTGCTGGATTTTAAGTTAAAGCTGGATTACATGTAAAAAAGGCTTAACTTCTTGGGTTTATTTCAGCTTGTAGGTTTAGTTGAGTCTTAATACATTTGTTAGATCTTTACTTTGACTTTAAATCATTAGTGGTAGTCTTTTTAAGAATTCCTAATCAAGGTAGATTTAAGATTTCTAATCAAGGCAGATTTAAGATTCCAAATCAAGATAGATTTAGGATTCATAATCAAGGTAGATTTGTATTAATTAAGGTTTTCCTATATAGGTATGATACGAAATACCTTTTCCTTATAGGATTAAAATATTTACATGCCTATATAAAGGCTACAACTACATAAAATGGGATGACTGAAGATTGAGGTATTTTTCAACAAGCTTTGCTTTGCTTTCTTGTGTTCTTGGAAGAATACATTGTTTTGACTTATCAAGGGAGTGATCAACCTTTGTGGTATATTGGGACTTTTAGGACTTAGTTTCCTTAAGGTTCTAATCTAATCAACCCAACTTGTTTCTTAACTTTTTGGGGCATGAATAACAAATTGATTCAAGGGTTTCTAAGGCAAGTTGCCTAGCACAAGTTCTTTATCACTTAGGATAGAGTGCCTTAGGTGCTATTACAAGGTGGCCAATGGGGTAACCTTACTTAGACAACATGCCTGAGGCCCTCTAGCTCTCTTTATACAAGAGACCAATGAAGTGATTGCACTTAGTAGGGAGTGCCTTGTGTTCTCTAAGCAAGGGTTCTTGTTATACAACTTTGCTTGGGCAAAATGTATTAAGCCCTCTTGGCACTCCTTATGTAAGACATTTGTGCAATGATTACATCAAGACAAGTTACATTAGCTTTTCCCAGCTTGGAGCCTATGAGTTGACCTTGCTTGGGACAAGATCCCTTGTATTCTCCTAAGCCTCCTAAAGCAGAAGACTTATGCAGTGACTTTGTAGTAGTTGTCGTCAAAGCACTGAAAATTTAATACCTTACTCTTGATTATTTAATAATGAATAGCATGAGCAAAGGTAATCTCATAGGCCTATCAATTCACTATTGATTAACCAAAAATTAAAGACATTAATGTGAGTGGGATGGATGTTGAACTATGATTTTTTTAACATATAAAATAAACAAACCAATCAAACAAAATAAATTATAGAAAGATCAAATACTAAAAGTCTAATTTTAAGTTCATTCGCAACTATGATATTTAATAATTTCAAACACCCGTAATGTTATCTCCATTCTAATGGAACTATTAACTTTATATAACAACAAGCTTTGTTACTTGAATTTTTCCTTAGATATTCATTAAGCAAAAGAAGCTCCTTACCCCCAGTATAAGCTCTCTAAAGTAATATACTAGCAACCATAAGAACTAGAAAAATAGGTTAATACAAGTAACAATCACACGAGCATAGATTGTTTAACTTGCATTAAGTTATTCATAACATTAAAATAAAAATTGTCTATAATCTCCAATTGTTATTCACTACTTAGTGATTAGGAAGAAGATAAAAATATATCACAATTCCTATTTCTAGCAATTAATATTTGTTTAATTAATTTAACAAGCCTAACCAAATTAATTGAACACAATACTCATTCAACCATTAAGTTAGAATAGCCAAAACAATTCCATAAGAGAACAACATACCAAAATAATTTATACCATTGAAATATCAAAGTTTTGAAATTTCTTAAAATTGTGGAAGAGGTTAACTACATGTGATAAAAATGAATTCCTTCTAGAGTGATTGTTTGATTCTCTAGTCATCCCTCACCTTTCTATTATCAAAAGACAGTTATTTATATCCTAAAGCACATGCATAAAAGTCATCAACAAACCCTAAAAACTCTTTAAAAAAATTTCTTAAATCTTAAAGACGTCCTAATCTTGATTGCTTAATCTTCCAAAATTCCTATATTGGATTTCAAGCTAATTTTGAACTAGACACAGTCAAAATTAGGGTCTAATTTTTGCATGTAGGTTGTAGTTCTGCTCTCCATCTTTCCCACATAGCAAGTCTTCCCCCCCCCCCCAAAAAGGTGTCTAAAGCCCAAGTTATGAGCTACAAACTAAGACTAATTTAGTCCAACCCATGATGAATTCCATAGCAACTTCTCCACTATTTTGAACCATTAAACAACCATTTTAAGCTTAGGAATCTTGATAAAAATTGTAGACTTGAATGTACACTTTAGTTTAGACTTTTAAATCACCTAATATAGATGTCTAAAACTCAAGTTATGCCCATTTAAGTACTCAATGCTCAGATAGGAATCCTACTCCAATTAGGATTGGACTTCAATTTTCTGCCCTATCTTTTAAGTAACATCTCAAGGCCCAAACAAACTTAGAATAGGACGCTCAACCAAAATTTGAAAATTTGAGATGTCTACTATAACCTTATTGAATCTTAACCTCAGAATTAGTGAGAAACCTAAAACAAGCAACAAAGGTCAAAACGATAAAATGTTAGAATTTTTTCTATTAAAAGCATTCTAGGAGCAAGAGAGGAGCATATTCTGTTAGGGTAGTTACTGAACCCACCACTGTACATTGTAGATCACTGATCATTGATGAACTATTGTAGATCATAACCATAAAAGGGAAAGAATTGTAAAGTAAAGGACATTACATTCAATAATTCAGATTCTTGGATTGTTCTCTTTTCTTCCCTCTCTCTCTCTTCTCTTGAAAAGTTTAATTTCATTCCCAATTGTACCAAATGAATAATATGATTGGAGTGTTTTTCTTCACTTTGTGAGAATTTCATCTTAGTTCTTTATCAAGAACTTATTTTGGTCTTATCGAGGCATCTTGTGGTGACCTAATTCATCATAGCTTTGATTCTAATCAATGGGTTTGATTAGGGTCAAGTTCTCCTTACTTGATTTGAATACTATCTAGGGTTATAATTCTGTGTAATTGGGTTTTAAACTTAACTCAGCCTAAGGTTCACATTATCAAGTTTTCCATTATAATTCTGTGTATGAAAAGAAAAAAAAATTAGATCAACAATTAGATTGAAACATTACTCCTTCAGTCTAAAATCTGTTGCATTGTTTCACATCTCATTATTCAATTTAGATTGGTTTTCACAAATCCTTATTCAATTAGGATTCATCAAAAAAGTTTTTCTTTTTCATTTCTTCATTCTAATTATAGTTTATCATCCATTTCTTTATTGTCTTTAAATCAAGTATAGAATTGTCTAACTCCATTGTTGTTTGTTGTTTTAGTAGAAACATTGATAGAGTTCTTCATAAAGGGCTTGTAAGGGGAAGTTGTGAGTGGTAAAAGGCAAGAGTAGTGCGAATATCATCAAGAAAAGTTAAAATTGAGTGAGATATTGAAAGAGAATAAGGTGTTATTCAAGTGCAATAAAGCATTCCTAGATCCTTTGCAAAGAATTGGTGATCCAATGATTAGGGCAAGGACAAAGAGGATGAAAGAGGCTTTACCCTCATGGAGCTGCATGACAAAGAGGGTGCTCTAGAAGATTCCAAGGCTGTTCTAAAAGTTTTCAATGCTACACCAAGTATAACCACTTATCTTTATGTGCAAGATAATGTACAAGGCTTAGAACTTGAAGAACAATACATGAAGCCCATGATATAAGTCCAAGCTGCATGACCAAACTAAGGAAAGGCCCAATTTGCATACTAAGTTGAATTATTAAAGGGCCTGATTTGGTTTTGGGTTGCTGGATTTTAAGTCAAAGTTGAATTATATGTAGAAAAGGTTTAACTTCTTAAGTTTATAAACAAGGCAGATTTGTATTTCTTAGGATTCCTAATCAAGGTAGATTTGTATTCCTTAATTAGAGGGACCTATAATTAAGGTTTTTCCTATATAGGCATGTTAAGAAACACCTTTCCTTATAGGATTGTAATATTTACATGCCTATATAAAGGTTACAACTATGTAAAATGGAATCCAGAAGATTGAATTATTTTTCAGCAAGCTTTGCTTTGCTTTCTGGTGTTCTTGAAAGAATAAATTGTCTTGACTTATCAAAGGAGTGATTAACCTTTGTGGCGTCTTAAGATTGAGGCTTTTAGGACTTAGTTTCCTTAGGATTCTGATCTGATCAACCCAACTTGTTTCCTAGTTTTCTGGTGAGTGAATAACAAATTGATTCAAGGGTTCTTAAGGTAGGTCACCTAGCAGGTTCTTTATTAGATATGAGTGACTGAATGACATAATCCCAAGTGCAAACACGGAAGGGAGTGTATGAAGAATCAAATTCTGTTTTGTTGTTAACATTTTATTTACAGGTTTAAATATGAGTAGTGACGAAGATAACAAAGAAAACAATCGTAAGTTGTTTATAAAGGTAGTTCAAGAGCAATTTAAGCTTCTAAACATGAGGCTGGATAATAGAGTCCCCACCCAGATCTAAATCTTCAAGAAAACACTCATTTTAGGAGGAGAAAGAGGATTCTGATTATAATAAATCTAGTTCTATGAAGGGTAAAAAGGTTGTTTCAAAATGATATAGCAATTTGGGTAGTATTAAGATAAAGATCCCTACCTTTCAAGGGAAGAATGACCCTAAACTTTACTTGGAGTGGAAGAGGAAGGTAAAACATGTGTTTGATTGTCATAATTACTCTGAGGAAAAGAAGTCAAACTAGTAGTGGTTGAATTCGCAGATTATGCTAGTAAGTGGTGGGATCAGTTGATGATCAATAGTTGTAGGTATGGTGAGAGACCAATTTGGTCCTGGGAGAAGTTGAAAGTAGCGATGCATAAGAGATTCATCCCTAGCCATTAGTATAGGGACTTGTACAAGAAGCTGCAAGGGCTAACTCAAGATTCCATGAGTGCAGAGGATTACTACAAGGAGATAGAGATAGCCATGATTAGGGCTAATCTAAAGGAGGACTGTGAGGCAACTATGGCTAGATGGTGATTTGAAGAGATAGCTGATGTAGTGAATTATAGCATTATGTTGAGATGGAGACTTATTGCATAAAGGTATCATGGTAGAAAGGCAAACAAATTCTAAGGGTTCACACAATTTTGGTTTGACTTCTAACTCATCATGGAAATAAAACTAGAAAGATAACAAATTCGCCTCATAACCAATAGAAGATGCAAAGCTTAAAGGATTCACTTACTGATGGAGAAAAGGTACTATTCAAGTACAACAAAGTAAGTATTCCAAGATTCTTTGCAAGGAATCGGTGGTCCAAAGACTAGGGCAAGGACAAAGAGGATGAAAGCGTCTTTACAAGGCTTAATCATGGAGTTGTATGACAAAGAGGGTGCTTTAAAAGATTCCAGGGTTATTCTAAAAGTTTCCAATGCTACACCAAGAATAATCACTTATCTTTATGTGCAAGATGATGGATAAGACTTAAAACTTAAAGAACAAAACATGGAGCCCATAATATAAGAAGTTCAAGCTGTATGACCAAGCTAAGGAAACGCTCAACTTGCATGCTAAGTTGTATTAAAGGGCCTGTTTTTATTTTAGGTTGCTGGATTTTAAGTTAAGGTCGAATTAAATGTAAAAAAGTCTTAACTTCTTGGTTTTATTTAGGCTTGTAGGTTCAGTTGAGTCTTGTTACGTTAGTTAGGGTTTATACTTTGACTTCTATGCCTAGCTATCATTAGTTGTAATCTTTTTAAGAATTCCTAGTTAAGATAGATTTGTATTCCTTAATTAGAGGAATCTCCTGCAATTAAGGTTTTTCCTATAAAGGTTACAACTATGTAAAATGAGAATCAATAAGACTGAGTTATTTTCAACAAACTTTGCTTTGCCTTTTTGTGCTCTTAGAAGAATACATTGTCTTGACTTATCAAAGGAGTGATCAACCATTATAGCATCTAAAGATTGGGGCTTTTAGGATTTAGTTTCCTTAGGGTTTTGATTTGATCAACTCAACTTGTTTACTAGGTTTTTTGGACTGTACATAACAAATTAATTCAAGGGTTCTTAGGGCAGGTCACCTAGAGGTTCTTTATCACTTACTATCTCCAAAGGTAAAACTAAAACTAAAACTAAATCATCTTCTAAGTCATGTGATGAAGTGTTTCAGGTGTTAGGAATATACACATATTGCTTCTCAATATCCAAATAAGAGAGCTATGGTTGTGATGGATAATGGTGATATAAAGATATTAGTTCAAGTGATGATGAAATGCGATCATTGGAGGATTGTAGTGATGTTGAAATAGAAGGACCGGTTCATGGAGATATGTAGATCACTTGGCGTGCTCCTAGCATACAACCTTAGGAGGATGGTGATGAGGGTCAACATGAGCACTTCTTCCATACTAGGTGTCATGTGAAAGATAAGGTATGTGGCATGATTATTGATCATGGTAAGTTGTAGTAATGTTGCTAGTGCTTTATTGGTTGATAAGTTGAATTTGTTTACTCTAAAGCATCCTAAACCACATAAGTTTCTATGGTTGAGTGAATGTGGAGAAGTTAAGGTGACAAAGAAAGTGTTAGTTGCACTATTGACAGCTACAAGGATAAGGTTCTTTGTAATGTGATGCCAATGCATGCTAGTCATTTACTCTTAGGGTGTTCATAGCAATTTGATAGGAAGGTTACTCATGATGGGTAAAAGAATAGATATTCTTTGTAATAAATAACCAAGTTGTATAAACACCTCTCAAACCATTGGAAATATATGAGGATCACAGATTAGAATAGCTAGAGAGTTTAAGATGAGAGAACAATGAGTGAGCAAACAGAAAAGAAAAAGAGTGAGTGTGTGCAACAATAAGAAAAAAAAATGAAAAGCACTTAGTTATGTGTAATGTAAGGAAAAATAAAGAGAGTGGTGTGCTAATTGGAGAGAAAAAGAAGAAAGCTAGTGCTTTTGCTAGAAATGATGAGGTAATAAGTGCAATGTTAGCAAGGTAGCAAATACTTCTACTTTTGCACAAGGATTTTTTTTTTT
>CM038595.1:9154468-9215466 GCA_021533255.1 Ceriops tagal | reverse complement strand
TTTTTTTTTTTCAACTAATGATCCTAACCCTTTTTTGCCTGGTGTAGTTGTTTCTAGGTTACATGGGTTTGCTTACCTATTTCTTGAGGAAATACCACATGGTTTACCTCCTTTAAGGGCTATAGCTCACCAAGCTATAGAACCAACTTGAGGAGACAATGGAGATACAAAGGCAAGTGGATGAGTTAGTGCAAAAAGGGTTCACAAGGGAGAGTCTTCCTATGTTTGGTTCCTAATATTTTGGTGTCAAAAAACACATGGAACATGGTGCATATGTGTGGATTGTCGAGACATCAATAAAATCATTATAAAGTATAGACATCCTATCCCTAGGTTAGAAGATATGCTTGATGAATTGCATAGTTTGTGTATAATTTCTAAGATTGATTTAGAGCATGACTAATATTGAATTCACAAGAAAGAAGGAGATGAATAGAAAACTACCTTCAAAACAAAATATAGATTGTATAAGTGTTTAGTGATGCCTTTTGGTTTAACTAATGTACCTAACACTTTTATGAGGTTAATGGATCATGTTTTGTGTTCCTTCATTGGTAAACGATATTTTAGTGTATAGAAAAGATTTAGATGATCATGTCACGCATTTGCATGGTGTTTTTAGTGTTTAAGGGAGCATTAGTTGTATGCATTAAGAAGCATTTTGCATGGAATCCATTGTTTTCCTTGCTTTTATTGTGAGTTCACACGGAATAAGTGTATATGAAGATAAGGTTAAAGCAATTAAGGATTGGCTTACACCTAAAATTGTGAATGAGGTAAGGATTTTTCATGATTTAGCAAGTTCTTATAGAGACCATATGATATGGAAAACCCCAAAAAGACATGGCTTAGGGACCTAACACACACAAGGAATCAAAGAACAACCAAGAAAGCTAAACTAGAGTTTAATAACACAAACCCTAAACCCACCATTTAAGGGAACATGAACCTAGGGTATTTAAGAAGGATATGGACGCCACACTCCAGAAAAGAAAGGAATTGGGAGTGATAAGTCAATTGGAATGCCACAAGAAGAAGTACCTCCTAATAAATTCTTTAGTCCTCAAAAGAACTGAGGGAAAAATACCCTTGCTTTCAATTTCACTCAAAGTTGTTTGATTTTCCAGAGCTTATGAGGGGTGCCTATTTATAGGCTAAGATAGCAATCCTAAAGAGACACAAATTCCTACTTAGGACAAATACTTATTTTGGAGGAATTCCTAACTATGGACAAATTCCAACACAGACCATAAACTCTTATTTAGGAGTGAAGGCTATTACTTAGTTTGACTCGTTAAGTATTCCAATTATATTAATAAGGCCTAGACTCGTTGTCAAACTCGAATTCGCACCATTTAAAGCTTGGTTGGCCTGAATGTCCTCAATCAGCCCATTTAGTGCTTCTTCAATCTTTTTGGCTCTAGCTTGTGTTATTGGGCCTTTTGGAATGTGAAATGGACCTCTTGCATCCATTGAAGGTCTAGCTCATGTTATTGGGCCTTCTTGAATGTGCCTCGTGTTATTGGGCCTTCCAGAATGTGCAATGGACCTCTTGCATCCATTGAAGCCTTCCACCCATCATCTCTACGATTCTCATCATTCCCCCTCTCCTTAAAAGGATTTGTCCTTGAATCATCACCTACATTAAAATGGGTAAGATCAGAAATGTTAAATGTTGCACTCACATTATACTTATCGGGAAGGTCCAACTTATAAGCATTGTCATTAATTCGTGCTACAACTTGAAAGGGACCATCTCCTCTAGGTTTTAGCTTTGAACGCCTCCGAGTTGGAAACCGTTCCTTGCACATATGCACCCAAACCCAATCACCAGGTTCAAACACCACCTTCTTTCATCCCTTTTTGACATGGGATGTCTATTACTTAGTTCATTTTTCAATATGTTGCCGCACCTTCTCATGCAATTTTTTTATCATGTCAGCCTTGCGTTCACCATCTAAGCTAGCATACTCATTGACAGGCATAGGTACCAAATCCAAAGGAGTTAACAGATTAAAACCATATAAAATTTCAAATGGAGAGTAACTAGTAACAGAATGAACACTCCTATTATATGCAAACTCGACATGTGGTAAACAATCTTCCCATATTTTCAAATTTGTTCAAATAATAACACGCAAAAGAGTAGAAAGAGTTTGATTAACCACTCAGTCTACCCATCAATTTGTGGATGACAAGTAGTTGAAAACAATAGCTTAGTACCTAACTTACCCCAAAAAGTCTTCCAAAAGTAGCTTAAGAACTTTGTATCTTGGTCTGAAACAATGCTTCGTGGCATGCCATGCAAACGTAGTACTTCAATAAAGAATAAGTCAGTCATATTGTTTGCATCATTAGTTTTATGACATGGGATGAAGTGTGCCATCTTTGAAAATCTATCAACAACAACAAATACAGAATCCCTACCCCTTTTTGTTTATGGTAATCCTAGTACGAAGTCCATAAATAAATCAACCTAGGGATGACTAGGTATGGGTAAAAGGGTATACAAGCCATGGTGTAAAACTCTAAATTTAGCCTGATTGCATGTTATACATTTCTCACATATCCTCTCAACATCTCGTTTCATGCATGGCCAAAAGAAATATTCATTTAGGACATCTAAGGTTTTCCTAACACTAAAATGACCCATTAGACCACCCTTATAAGCTTCTCTTACAACCAACTCCCTCAAAGAACTCATAGGCATGCATAAACAATTTTCCCTAAATAAGAAACCCTTATGCCTATAAAACTTCTCAAAGGTTGACGTCTCACATGCTCCATACACATTAGCAAAGTCAAGATTATTCACATATAAATCCTTAATATGTTAAAATCCTAATAAGTTTACAGTAAGTGTAGAGATAAGGGCATACTTGTGAGATAATGCATCAGCTACCACATTTTCCTTACCTTGTTTATATTTGATAATGTAGGGAAAGGTCTCAATGAATTCAATCCACTTGGCATGTCTTTTGTTCAACTTTCCTTGTCCCTTCAAGTGCTTCAAAGATTCATAGTCAATATGGATGACAAACTCCTTGGGCCAAAGGTAATGTTGCCATGTCTCCAAAGCACATACCAATGTATACATCTCTTTATCATAAGTAGGATATTTAAGGCTTACTCCACTTAGCTTTTCACTAAAGTAAGCAATTGGATGCCTTTCTTGCATCAAAACAGCTCCAATGCCAATACCCAAAGCATTACACTCAATCTCGAAAGCTTTTGTAAAGTTAGATAAAGCAAGTAAGGGTGTAGAAGTTAATTTTTCCTTGATGCAATTAAAAGCCTTGTCTTGGTCACTACCCCACCTAAAACTCATGTTCTCTTTGATAAGCTCAGTGAGTGGTTTAGCAATGATGCTAAAGTCCTTAACAAAGCGTCTATAGAAACTACCTAGACTATGAAAGCTACGTATATACCAAATTGCCTTAACTTTTTTCTCATCAACCTCAACACCTTTAGCATTGACAACATAGCCACGAAATGTGATCTAATTAGTACAAAAGGAACATTTCTATAAGTTAGCATACAATTTCTCAGAACGTAAAATACTTACAATAGAACATAAATGATTAAGATGCTCTTCTAGGGTTTTACTATAGACCAAAATATCATCAAAATACACAATTACAAATTTACCAATGAATGGACACAAAACATGATTCATTAGTCGCATAAAAGTGCTTGGTAAATTTGTAAGACCACATGGCATAATAAGTCATTCATATAAACAATACTTAGTTTTGAAAGCTGTTTTCCACTTATCTCCCTCTCTCATCCTAATATGATGATATCCACTTTTCAAATCAATCTTAGAAAAGACACATGAACCATGCAATTCATCCAACATGTCATCTAATCTTGGTGTGGGGTGACGATACTTTGCAGTGATTTTGTTGATTATTCAACAATCAACACACATCCTCCAAGTCCCATCTTTTTTGGGTACAAGTAGGACAAGAACAGCACATGGACTCATGCTTTCCCTCACATATCCTCTAGAAATATGCTCCTCAACTTGCCTTTGAAGCTCCTTTGTCTCCTCAGGATTACTTTTATATGCTAGCCGGTTAGGGATGGATGCACCCGGGATGAAATCAATTTGATGCTCAATTCCTCTATTAGGTGGCAATTCACTTAGGACATCATTAGGGAATATGTCTTCAAATTGCTACATTAGAGCGATAACAACACTAGGCAGAGATGGGTCAAACTTGTTAGTGTTAAAATAAGCCTCCTTGTATAAAAGTACGATCATAGGCTATTTGACATAAAATGCTCTTTTGACATCACTTTCTTTTGCATAGAGACTTTCTCTTTTCTTTTCTTTCTCTTGTGTCCTCACATTTTCTCCTCTCTTTTCTCTTTTATCAATCTCTCTTTTCTGTTCACTCTCATTTTTAATCCTTAATTGATCCTTATAAGCTTGTTGAGGTGATAATGGTACAAGAGTGACAGGTTTTTCATTCATTACAAAGGAATATCGATTCTTGAAACTGTCATGCATAACTCGCTTATCAAATTGCTATGGTCTTCCTAATAGAATATGGCCCGCATGCATAGGTACAACATCACCTAAAACTTCATCATGGTACCTACCGACAGAAAATGATATGAGCACTTGCTTATTTACCTTGACTTCACCACTCTTATTCAACCATTGAAGCTTATATGGCCTAGGATGCTTCATAGTAGGTAAATCTAGCTTCTCAACCATAGTTGTGCTAGCAACATTAGTGCAACTCCTACCATCAACAATCATACTACATACCTTATCTTTGATGAGACACCTTGTCTGAAAGATGTTATCTCGTTGCACCTCATTTTCTTCCTTTACTTGCACATTCAATGCTCACCTTGTAACGAGAGCTACTCCGTTAATCAGATACTCCTATCCATCACTTTCACCCTCTGATGATGGTACAAAATCATGAACTGATTCACTTTCAGTTTCAACATCACCATTACTTCTCAAGATCAATGCACACTTATTTGGACATTGAGATGCAATGTGACCCTTGCCCAAACACTTAAAACATTTAACATCTCTATTTCTACTTGGTTGGGATTCAAAATTACCTGTCTTATTAATAGAACCCATATTCTTGTGCTTGGGTAGCTTGGCTTTGGACTTGTAATTAGCCATCTCATCCCTTTTACTCCAATTTGGCTTCCAAGATAAGGTAGAACCCGAATTCTGCCCAAACCATGTGGAGCCCTTTCGTTTAAGTTGCCTTTCAACTTTTATTGCCATGTGCACCATGTCTTCTAATTCCACATAGTGTTGTAATTCAACCACATTTGCTATGTCCCTATTTAGCCCTTACAGATATTGAGCCATGGTTGCCTCTCTATCTTCTTCTACATTCACCCTAATCATGGTAATCTCCATCTCCTTGTGGTAGTCCTCCACACTTTTGGTGCCCTGAGTGAGCCCTTGCAGCTTTTGGTACAACTAACTATAATAGTGATTAGGGACAAACCTCCTCCTCATGATAGCCTTCATCTCTTCCCATGTATTAATAGGCCGTTCATGATTCCTTCTCCTAGTCAAAACAAGTTGATCCCACCAAATAATAGAATAATCAATAAATTCAACTACAGCAAGCTTTACCTTTTCTCCTCGGAATAGTTGTGGCAGTCAAAGACCAATTCAACCTTCTTCTCCCATTCTAGGTACACATCAAGATCATTCTTACCTTGGAATGGAGGAATTGTCATTTTAATATTGCCTAAATTATGGTCATAGGTGCCTTCCCTCCCAAATTTCCTTCGGTCCCTTCTATTGTTAACAGTTCTAACCATAGAAGTTTGATTGTCAAATTCATCATCTTCATGGTCATAGGCACATCTCAACTGCCTTCTTACTGTAGGAGCCTCATATTCCCCATGCCTCCCTTGCAACTCTACTATTGTATTAGCTTGCTCCTCCATCCTCTCCCTCATATCATCAAATCTAGTATTCATACGCTCAAATTGTTGTTGCATAGCTTTGATCATGAATGACACATCACCAGCTCCCTCCTGAGCTGCACCTTTGTCTTTGGATGTCATAGTATTACTTTTACTCAAAATAATTAGGATACCTCACAGAACACTCCCTCACGTGTGTCACTCAAAAATGGCGTCACACTCCCTCATGTTTACACTCTTTATGACTTTTTCCTTTATATAAATTTTCATTCTTACCTTTTACGACTCAGATTTTCCCTTTTAGCTCTATAAAGAACAACAATGTAAATCAAGTGTATTGATTTTGAACAGAATAAGATAAATAGTGTAGAATTGAACAAATTGGAGAACAAGGAATCAAAAACGAAAATGGATAACAAGGCAAACGAATTTAATGAACTAAACTCACAAAAATCAGGACATGGGTAGTACAACCTAGAGGACAAACTTGGGTAACAAAATAGGAAAATAGATCGTCGAATTGGAGTTAAGCAAGAAAAACTTAATTATTATTGTGGCCAATATGACCAAACTGTTAACCTTATCAATAACTTGAATTTGATGTTCTCTTTCTTTTATTTTTCCTTCTTTTTTTCTTATTTTTCTTCAACACAAAACAACAGTAGAATACTTAGATACAACAATTGGAATTGAAATTAGCAGGTTTATGAGTTTAAACAAACAAGCAAAGAGAAAAGGATTGCAAACAAACAGATTTGTGCATTTGAATGATAATGCACATAATAGACCAACTAAACAAAAATAAATAAAACACAAGGTAGAAATTTGAAGAGTGAGTGGAATCAACCTGATTTAGAACCAGACTTTGATACCAACTGATGCGAAAAACCCAAAAAAGACGTGGCTTAGGGACCCAACGCACACAAGGAATCAAAAAACGACCAAGAAAGCTAAACTAGAGTTTAATAACACAAACCCTAGACCCACCATTCGAAGGAACATGAACCTAGGGTATTTTAAGAAGGACATGGACGCCACACTCTAGAAAAGAAAGGAATTGGGAGTGATAAGTCAATTGGAACACAATAAGAAGAAGTACCTCTTAATAAGTTCTTTAGTCCTCAAAAGAACTAAGGCAGAAAAACCCTTGCTTTCTATTTCACTCAAAGTTGTCTGATTTTCCAAAGCTTACAAGGGATGCCATATAAACTAAGATAGCAATCCTAAAGAGGCACAAATTCACAAATCCTTATTTTGGAGGAATTCCTAACTATGGACAAATTCCAACACAGACAACAAACTCCTATTTAGGAGTGAATGCTATTACTTAGTCTGACCCATTAAGTATTCCAATTATATTAATTAGGCTTGGACTCTTTGTCAAATTCGAATTTGTACCATTTGAAGCTTGGTTGGCCTAAATGTCCTCAATCAGCCCATTTAGTGCTTCTTCAATCCTTTTGGCTCCAACTCGTGTTATTAGGCCTTCTAGAATGTGCAGTGGACCTCTTGCATCCATTAAAGCTCTAGCTCGTGTTATTGGGCCTTCTAGAATGTGCAATGGACCTCTTACATCCCTAAGAAATACAAATCTACTTGATTAGGAATCTTTAAAACAGACTACAACTAATGATAACTAGGCATAAAAGTTAGTAAAAACCCTAACTAATGTATTAAGACTCTGTTGAACCTACAAGCTTAAATAAACCCAAGAGGTTAAGCCTTTTCTACATGTAATTCGACCTTAACTTAAAATCCAACAAGTCAAAACAAAATCAGGCCCTTTAATACAACTTAGCATGCAAATCGAGCCTTTCCTTTGCTTGATCACACAACTTCGAGTTATATCACTGGGTCCAAGTTTTGTTCTTCAAGTTCTAAGCCTTGTCCATCATTTTGTGCATAAAGTTAAGTGATTATCCTTGGTATAGCATTGAAAACTTTTAGAACAGCTTTGAAATCTTATAGAGCACCCCTCTTTGTCATGCAGTTCCATGATTAAGCTTTATAAAGCCTCTTTCATCCTTTTTGTCCTTGCCCAAGTTACTGGACCACTAATTCTTTGCAAAGGATCTAGGGAATACTTGCTTTATTGCACTTGAATAACACCTTGTTCTCCACCATTATTCCCCTCCTCAAAAGGATTCATCCTCAAATCACCTATATCAAACAAAAATAAATCAGTAACATTAAAAGTAGCACTAACATTACCATAATTGCTTGGTAAATCTAGCTTATAGGCATTGTCATTAATCCTTTCCAAGACTTCAAATGGTGCAAATTCAAGTTTGACAAAGAGTTCAGGCCTAATTGATATAATTAAGATATTTGAATAGGTCAGAATAAGTAATAACATTCCCTCCTAAATAGGAGTTTATTATCTATCCTAAATAAGAGTTTATTGCCTATCTTAAATAGGAGTTTATTGTCTATGTTGGAATTTGTCCATATTTAGGAATTCCTCCAAAATAAGGATTTCTCCTAAGTAGGAATTTATGCCTCTTTAGGATTGCTATCTTAGCCTATAAATAGGCACCCCTTGTATGCTCTGGAGGAAGGCAGACAACTTTGAGTGAAATAGAAAGCAAGGGTTTTTTCCTCTCGGTTCTTTTAAGGACTAAGGAACTTATCAAGAGGCATTTCTTCTTGTGGCGTTCCAATCAACTTATCACTCCCAATTCCTTTCTTTTCTGGAATGTGGTGTCCATATCCTTCTTAAATGCTCTAGGTTCGTGTTCCTTTGAAGGGTGGGTCTAGGGTTTGTGATATTAAACTCTGGTTTAGCTTTCTTGGTTGTTCTTTGATTCCTTGTGTGCGTTGGGTCCCTAAGCCACGTCTTTTTGGGGTTTTCCACATCATAGCACGCTCTTTAGTAGGCAAAGGTAAAATCTCTAAAGCAGTTAAAGGATTAAAACCATAAGAAACTTCAAAAGGTGACAAGGAAAGAGTAGAATGAACAGATTTGTTATAAACAAACTCAACATGTGGCAAACACTGTTCCCATTGCCTCAGGTTCTTTTGAATAATAGCATGTAACAAAGTAGTAAGTGTCCTATTAACTACTTCAATTTGTCCATCTGTTTGAGAATGTGCAATAGTAGAAAATAAGAGTTTAGTTACCAATTCATTCCATAAAGTGAGCCATAAATAACTTAAGAACTTAACATCCCTATCACTAACAATAATTCTTGGCAACCCATGCAAATGCACTATTTCTTTAAAGAATAACTCAGCAATATGTGTTGTTGCATCATTGGTTTTAGAACATGCAACGAAATGAGCCATTTTGCTAAACCTATTAACAATGACCAATATGCTGTTCTTACCACTTTGAGACCTTAGTAATCCTAAGACAAAGTCCATAGAAATATCAATCCAAGGTTGGTTAGGCACAAGTAAAAGTGTATACAAGACATGCCGTTTTAACTCTAGCCTTTGCTTACCTACATGTATTAAACATATCATAAATGAAATGCACATCATGTTTCATATTAGGCCAAAAAAAATGCTCATGCAATATATCTAAAGTCTTTTGCACACCAGAGTGCCTCATCAAACCACCCATGTGAGTTTCCCTAAAATAGAACAAATAAGCACACATAATTCATCCCTCTTAAACAACAAACCCTTCATGCCTATAAAAGTCACCGAACGCACACTTATCACATGAATTCCTTACTTGGCCAAAATTAGAATCATTCGCATACAAGCCCTTAAGCAATTTTAAACCAAGTAACTTAGTTGGCAAAGAAGCTAATGTGTACCTCCTAGACAATGCATCATTAGTAACAACGTTTTCCTTTTCATGTTTGTAATTGATCACATAAGGAAATGTTTCTATGAACTCTAGCCACTTGGCATGTCTTTTATTAAGATTACCTTGGGATTTTATGTGGAATACCCCAAAAAGAGGTGGCTTAGGGACCCAACACACACAAGGAATTAAAGAACAACCAGGAAAGCTAAACCAGAGTTTAATATCACAAACCCTAGATCCACCTTTTGAAGGAACACGAACCTAGGGTATTTAAGAAGGATATGGACGTGGTATCTGATGCAGAAAACCCCAAAAAGATGTGGCTTAGGGACCCAACGCACACAAGGAATCAAAGAACAACTAGGAAAGCTAAACCAGAGTTTAATATCACAAACCCTAGACCCACCCTTCGAAGGAACACGAACCTTATTTAAGAAGGATATGGACGCCACACTCCAGAAAAGAAAGGAAGTGGGAGTGATAAGTCGATTGGAACGTTACAAGAAGAAATACCTCTTGATAAGTTCTTTAGTCCTCAAAAGAACCAAGAGAGAAAAACCCTTACTTTCTATTTCACTCAAAGTTGTCTGATTTTCCAGAGCTTACAAGGGGTGCCTATTTATAGGCTAAGATAGCAATTCTAAAGAGGTACAAATTCCTACTTAGGACAAATCTTTATTTTGGAGGAATTCCTAACTATGGACAAATTCCTACACAGACAATAAACTCCTATTTAAGAGTGAATGCTATTACTAAGTCTGACCATTAAGTATTCCAATTATATTAATTAGGCCTGGACTCTTTATCAAACTTAAATTTGCATAATTTAAAGTTTGGTTGGCTTGAATGTTCTCAATCAGCCCATTTAGTGCTTCTTCAATCTTTTTGGCTTTAGCTCATGCTATTGGGCCTTCTGGAATATGCAATGGACCTCTTGCATCCATTGAAGCTCAAGTTCGTGTTATTGGGCCTTTTGGGATGTGCAATGGACCTCTTGCATCCATTGAAGCCTTCCACCCATCATCTCTACTGTTCTCATCAAATTTCAAAAACCTTAAGCTCTCATAATCAGAATGAATGATGAATTCCCTCAGCCACAAATAATGTTGCAAAGTTTGAAGAGTTCATAACAATGCGTAAAGTTCCTTGTCATAAGTGGAATAATTTAAGGCTACCCCACTTAGCTTTTCACTACAATAAGCAATTGGTTTGGAATCTTGCATCAAAATAGCCCTTATTCTTATTCTAGATGCATCACATTCTACATAAAAAAACTTTATCAAAGTTAGGCAAATATAACAAAGGTGCATTAGTAAGCTTTTCTTTCAAAGCACTAAAAGTCCAATCATGCACATCATCTCACTTGAAAACAACATTCTTTTTAACAAGTTCATTTAAAGGTGTAGCAAAGGAACTAAAATCTATAACAAACCTTTGATAAAAAATTGTTAAACCATGAAAGCTTCTTACCTCATTCACGTTCTTAGGTGTAGGCCAAGCCCTTATCACCTTTACCGTCTCCCCATCCACACTAATACCTTGTAAACCAACAACATAGCCAAGAAACATAGCAGATTTCATGCAAAATGTACACTTTTTGAGATTAGCATATAGTTAGTTTACTTAACACACTTAACACAACATGCAAGGGTTTCACATGTTTATCCAAATTCTTGCTATAAACTAAAATATCATCAAAGTAAACTACTACAAAATTTCCCTATAAAAGCACACAAAACATGATTCATTAACCTCATGAATGTACTAGGTGCATTAGTTAATCCAAAAGGCATTACTAACCATTTATACACTCCATATTTAGTTTTAAATGCTGTTTTCCATTCATCTGCCTCTTTCATGCGAATGTGATAATATCCATTCTTTAAATAAAATTTTGAAAACACACACGAACTATGCAACTCATCAAGCATATCATCTAATCTAGGGACAGGATGTCTATACTTTGCAGTGATCTTATTGATGGCTCTACAATCCACATACATGTGCTATGTTCCATCTTTCTTTGGAACTAAGATGATACAGACCAAGCATGGGCTAAAACTCTCCCTTATAAATCCCTTTTGCACCAACTCAACCACTTGTCTTTGTATTTTCTTTGTTTCATCTAGATTAGCTTTATAGGCAAGTCAGTTTGGCATGCTAGCACTAGGTATAAAGTCTATTTGGTGCTCAATTCCTCTTAAAAGAGGTAATCCTTGGTGAATCTCTTCAGGATATAAATTTTCAAACTCTGGCAATAATGGAACAACTACTCTAGGCAAAGAGGAGTTAAAGTTATTAGATAAAAAATAAACATCTTTATACATAAGTAAAAGTAATTGTTGCCCTGTAATCATAGCACTCAAAACCTCACGTTTCCCAGCAAACACACTCACTTTCTTGCTTTTCTCTCCCTTTTGCACACTTTTCTCTCCAGCTTCTCTCTTTGCCTCACCCTTTTCACTTGAATTTTTCCCCTTAGCCATACTTTCTCTCCTTTCCTTTGACCTCTCACTCTCTTTCTTTTTCTTTTCCCCTTGTCTTCTCTATTTTCTTGTAATAGTCCTCCACACTCATAGACCCTTGCACCAGCCCCTACAACTTTCTATACAAGTCTCTATAGTTGTGGCTAGGTATAAATCTCTTAAGCATTACCGATTTCATCACTTCTCATGAGTGAATTGGCCTCTCACCATTCCTCCTTCTACTTATCACCAATTGGTCCCGCCAAATACTTGCATAATCAATGAATTCTGTAGTTACCAATTTACTTTCTTCTCCTTAGAATAATTATGACAATCAAACATATGCTCAACCTTTCTTTCCCACTCCAAATAATGTTTAGGATCATTCTTTCCTTGAAATGCTAGAATCTTCATCTTTATGCTGCCTAAATTGCCATATCTTTTGAAAACAACCCTCCTGCCTTTTCTTGAACTTGATTCTTCATAGTCTAATTCTTCCTCAATCACACGCCTTTTAGAGGATTTGGATTTGCTAGGTGATTGTATCTCATCTAGCTTTACATTTGTCATCTTAAATTGCTCAGTGACAACCTTCATCCACATCTTCACATACACTTCTCCTTCACTACTCATGTTTACAACTTGCAGAAACATGTTAGTAATTAAAAGAAATTTGTTCCTCACTCACTCCCTTATGTATTTACCCTCAAATCAGATTGTTATCACTTATGTTTCACTCTACTTTGGCTTTTCACAATGATGATCTCACTACTCTTCCTTTTTACACTCAAGCTAGGCCCCCTTTATGTTTTTGAAAGACTTAAGATCAACAAATCACAAAGAACAATCTGTTAAGCTTCAAAATCAGAACTTTTAAAACAAATTCAAGATAGTCTTTTGAGGCTTAAAAAAGAAAAAAAAAATCAGATTGGCAACCTTATAAAGGTACACAATAAGTTGCAAGAATAAATATGCATTACTCAGCTCAAACACAACTTCTTCATCTTTCCTTTTTCTTCTTTTTTTTCATTTTTCTTCTTTTTTTTCTTAACCTTTTTTTGTTTATCAAAACACCTACAAAATTAACACAACTTCAAGAGTAATAAGCTGATTGGAACAAACCAGAAGAACTAAGCAAAGAAACACAAAGAAAAGTACTAAACAAAGATGGAAAAGGGATACGTAACTTATTTCTAGAACCAAGACTCTAATACCAACTAATAAAGAACCCGCTAGGTGACCTGCCCTAGGAACTCTTGATTCAATTTGTTATGCACACCCCAAAAAGGTAGGAAACAGGTTGGGTTGATCAGATCAGAACCCTTAGGAAACTAAGTCCTAAAAGCCCCAATCTTAAGATGCCATAAAGGTTAATCACTCCTTAGATAAGTCAATACAATGTATTCTACCAAGAACATAAGAAAGCAAAGTAGAGCTTGCTGAAAAATACCTCAATCTTCTTGATTCCATTTTACATAATTATAGCCTTTATATGAGCATGTAAATATTACAATCCTATATGCAAAAGGTGTTTCTTAATATGCCTATATAGGAAAAACCTTAATTACAGGAGATCCTTCTAATTAAGGAATACAAATTTACCTTGATTAGGAATCCTAAGAAATACAAATCTGCCTTGATTGGGAATCCTTAAAACAGACTACAACTAATGATAACTAGGCATAAAAGTCAAAGTAAAAATTCTAACTAATGTATCATGACTCAGCTAAACCTACAAGCCCAAATAAACCCAAGAAGTTAAGCCTTTTCTACATGTAATTCAACCTTAATTTAAAATCTAGCAACCCAAAACAAAATCAGACCCTTTAATACAACTTAGCATGCAAATCGAGCCTTTCCTTAACTTGGTCACACAGCTTGGACTTATATCACAGTCTCCAAGTTTTGTTCTTCAAGTTCTAAGTCTTGTCCATCATCTTGCACACAAAGATAAGTGACTATTTGATACAAACTCCAGTTATTTTCAAACAAAACCCAACACCAATGTTGGTATAGGATCGTTCTAACAAAGGTTAAGGGATTGGAGTTCTGACCTAATGATTATAAACATCCAAGAACTAGAACTATAGGATTCAAAAACCACTCCTAACAATAACAACGTTGAAAAAGATTAAGTCTATTGAACCAACATACTCAAGTATGAAAGTTCAGAATTAGTGCTCAAAGAACTAGAGAAAATAGCTCATTCACTCATAAAATGAAGTTTTGCCCCCTCCAGCCATCCTTTTTCCCATTTTATATGCTAACCCCCAGAAACCCTAACTGTTAAGGTGGGCTTATTAAGGAAATTCATCCAGCCTACTAAATAATAGAAAACCCATGAACATAACCAGTTAAGATGCTAAAATTCGTCCAACCCACTATATAACAATATAACCCATGAAAATAACTCATTTAAATGCTCAAACATGGGCTCCCAGCTCCAACTTCCTTCCCAAGGCCATGTTTTCATATTCTTCCACAGATAACACATTTTCAAGTCCTAGTGAAGCATAGTCATTTCTCTTCCTCTTCTTCTTCTTGGGTCAAATTTAGGAGCATGTGTAAGTGTTCTCCTTTGCACTCATTGACCGGGCAGCAATGTTTAGCTAAATGTGGGAGCACATATAGGTGTTTTCCTTTGCACTCTTTGACCAAGTAGCAATGTCAAGCAATCCTTAGCAGTGTGTCTAGCCTTTTTGCATCTTTTATAGATTTCTCCCAACAAATCAAATCTATTTCTCAATAGAATATAACTTATTTTCACCTGTAACTGTCTCCTTTCTTGATAGAGTCTCCCCCCTAGACTCTTACCCCATATTCCTCTTCATTATAGACCCATTACTCCAGCACACATTAGCCTTGTGCCCATACTTACCACAGCTCCAACAAAATCCTTCAAATTTAGATTTTCTTCTTTTACCAAGTTCATGTCTCCTTTCTTCAGCAACTGTTGTGGCACCCTTCTCTCCATCTTTGACAACCTGTCTCTTTTGGATGAGAGTGTTCACCACATCTTTCCTAACCCATTTTAGCTTGGGTTGGTTTCTCTTCTCCATCACGTCATTGTGCTTGCATTCAGTTATAAACACAATTTTGTTCTTCTTTGCTACCTTCTCATTTAGCTTGTCAATATAGCCAAGGCCTTTCTTCCCTATGCAATGAGGTCTTTGATTACTTAGACACTCATCCAACTTCCTGGTAGCATCGTCCTTGATGGCATTTGCTAAAGACGACTCTCCTTTTACTTCCATGGCCTGCGTAAAGCTTTCTTCATGCTTCCTTAGTTTGGACTCAGCCTTGTGGAGCTTGGCTTGCAAAATTAGCACCTCTTGCTCTTGTGCAATCACCTTAACACCAAGATCTTTGTGTATCTTGCCTTGCTCTGCCTCAAGTAAAATCAGCTCCTTAATTCTCTTTAAGTACTTCTTTTCTTTTGCTTCAAACTCCTTTACTTTCACTTGGAGATCGGATTCATCAACAACAGAATTTTCATACAATTTCTTGAGATGCTTTACCTCATTTTCCCACTTGCTGTTTCTATGCAAACAAGCTTTCAATTCATTCTCAAGTTGCTGAACCAACTTGTCCTCTTCCCCTTCTGTTGATTCCTCATCACTTAAAGATTCTTAATCATCATCTACTTGAGTGACCAGCACATTTTTTGCAGCATCGTAATATGAATCTTTGATGGCTAATGTTGGATTGATTGTCAATAGCATCTTACTTAGTTGCCCATGTTGATTTGATGTTTTGAATGCCATTGAGATGTAGAGAGGTTGTTGAGCCCATCTTTGATGGCTAATGTTAGATTTATTGTCAACAATATCTGACATTGTTGTTCATGTTGATTTGATGTTTTGAATGTCATTGAGATGTATAAAAGTCATGTTGATTTGATGTTTTGAATGTCGTTGAGATGCATAGAAGTCATTGGGCAAAACCGGTGATGGCAGGTCAACCTTGAAGTCAATGAGTCAAAGCTGACCGTTGACCATTGACCCTTGACCCTTGACCCTAAAATTTAGGAAGTCAATGTTAACCATTGACCTTAAATTTTGGGAATCAAATCTGGTCGTTAATTGTAAGGCAACATTTGGGAATCAATGCTTGTCATTGATGATTGTACAACCCTAATCTCAAGGCTTTATAAATAACCCCATGCACCTTGCAAGACGTGTGTATGTACTGTAGAAAATTGAGAGAGAATGGCAAACCCAAAAACCAAGGAGAGGTGAACGGCTGAGAGAGAGGCAGCCACCAAAGGAGAGAGTGACTGGCCAAGGCCAAGGAGGCAACCACCAAGGAAGATGCAGCAGCAGCCGGGCAAGAGAGGTGTAGCACCAAGGAAATATGTAGTCTGCCAAGAGAAGTACAACACCAAGGAGAGGTGCAGTCGGTTAAGGAAGGTGCAGCAACCATCAACCCTACCAAAGGGAGAACAAGGTGCTGTCAGCAAAGGAGGCAACCTTACCAAAGGGAGAACAAGGTGTAGCTAGCAAAAGAGGCAGCCACACCAAAGAGAGAAGAAGGAGTTGTAGCAGCCGATAGCCATACCAAAAGGAAGAAGAAGTTGCAGCAGCCAGTAGCCACACCAAAGAAAGAATGAGACATGCAATAGCCACACCAAAGAAAGAAAGAGACGTGCAGCAACCACACCAAAGAGAGAAGAAAATGTGCAGTAGCTACACTAAAGAAAGAAAGAGATGTGTAGCAGCCACCCAAAGGAGAAAGTGCACTAGCCACCAAAGAGGGAGACAACAGCAGCAACATGTAGAGCCCATCTTTGATGGCTAATGTTGAATTTGTTGTCAAGACCATCTCACATGGTTGTATGTGTTGATTTAATATTATGAATGTTGTTGAGATGCAGAGAGGTTATTGGGAAAAACTGGTAATGATAGGTCAGCCCTGACGTTGAGGAGTCAATGTTGACTGTGACCCTAAATTTTAGGACTCAAATTTAGCCATTAATTGTAGGGCAACCTTTGGGAATCAATGACGACTATTGATGAACATGTAACCCTAATCTTAAGGCTCTATAAATACCCTTATGCATCTTGCAAGGAGGGGTGTGTGCTGCAAAATTTTTTAGAGAACAAAACCTAGTTACAGCAGCCAGCCACCAAACCCTCATCAACTTGTAATAACTGTCCCTCACCAACACTTGCAGCAGTCGGTCCTCACTAACAAACTAACAGCCTTGAACCAACAATCCAGAAGCCAAGAAAGACAAACTAGAAGGTGGTGCAACAACTTGTGAATCTGACAGCCAAGGAAGACAAACTAAAAGGTGGTGCAACAACCTGTGAATTCAACAGCTAAGGAAGACAAACTAGAAGGAGGCAGCAGCAACCTGTGAATCCGGCAGCTAAGGAAGACAATACTAGAACCAACAGCCACCAGCAAGTCTAACAGAAGGTGTTGAAGAACTAGCAATTGCATAAGGAGGTGTGCAAATTACATGTCCGGCAGAAGGTGGTGCAGCAACAGGAGGTCCCTGCACTAGCAAACCAAAAGGTTGCATCAGCAAGAGGTTCCTACATCAGCAAACCAAGAGGTAGCAACAGGAGGTTCCTGTACCAGCAAACTAGCAACCTTGCACCAACAGCAGGAGGTTCCTACACCAGCAAATTAGGAGGCGGCATCAGCAAGAGGTTTCTGCACCAGTATACAAGAAGGCTCTCCAGCAAAAGCAGCACTCCATGAGGCTTTCCAGCAAACTAGCAACACCGTAGGAGGCTTCCTAACAGCAGAAGCATGCTTAGGAATCAAGCAGAAAATCAGAACGTGCAGCAGTAGGTCCAAGAATCAGCAACCACTTGCAGAAAGTGCAGTAGCATGTTGTGCAGCAATAAGTCCTGGCATCAAGTAGAAAATCAGAACGTGCAGCAACAGGTCATTCAGCAACAGGTTTGGGCATCAAGCAAAAAATCAAAACGTGTAGCAGCAAGTAGTGCAGCAGTAGTTCATGCAATAGCATGTCCAGGAGGCATCCTAGCACCAGCAACACGTCTAGGAGGGATTGACAGCAGCAGCAGCATGCGCAGACAAGAGCCACAGCGCGTGCAAACAGTAGCAGCGTGTACGGAAAGTAATAGCAGCGTGTGCAGATAGCAGCATCATATGTAAAAAGTAATAGTAGCATGTGCAGATAGCAGCAGAAGTGCGTGCAGACAGCAGCAGTAGCATGTGTGAATAGCAGAAGCAATGTGGGTGGACAGTGATAACAGCACATACAGATAGCAATAGTAGTGGCTGTAGTGAGAAAGATACTTAGAACCTTACTAGAAGCTTTTAATGCCAAAGTTTCCTCCATAGAATATAAAGATTTGGATAGACTGGCCTTGGATGATTTATGCACCATATTGGTGGCTTATGAAATGAGAATAGCCCCAATAAAGAAAGAAAAGAAGCCTAAGGCAAAGAAGGAGTTGGCCTTCAAGGAATAAATTAGAACAAGAAGAAGAATCTGACAGTAACTTTGAAGTAGAAGATGGTGATACTAAATTTGATAAAGTCATGGTATACATCACTAGAAATATGAGAAAAGGAAAAGGGAAGTACAAGGGAAAATTACCCTTGAAGTGCTTTAGTTGTGGAGGCATTAGGCACTTTGCTATGAACTACCCAAAGAGAAAATAAGTAGACAATGATAATGGTAATGAGTTTGCCTTAAGGAGGAGAACAAAGAAATCCAGCTATTTTAAAGATGGGAATTCAAGTGCCAAAGGGAAAGGAGAACTCTTCAAATCCAAAATTTTTTCTTGAGTAAGTTGGATGAAGAAGATTTTGAAGAAGTTGATGATGATTCAGATGATGATGTTATAGAAAATGTGCTAGTTGCATAGGCAAATGATGAAAAAGAATCCTCAAGTGATAAGAAATCAGCTGAAGAGGAAGAGAAAGAGATGGTGCAGTAACTTGAGAATGAATTAAGAACTTGTTTGTACAAAAACAGCAAGCTAGAAAAGGAGGTAATGAATCTCAAGAAGCTGAATAAAAATTCTGATGTTGATAAAGTTGATCTTTAAGTGAAAGAAACGGAGTTTGAAGGAAAAGAGAAGGAGTACTTGAAAAAAATTGAGGAGCTAAATGTACTTGAGGCAGAGCAAGGCAAAATACATGAAGATCTTGGTGCTAAGGTGATTGCACAAGAGTAAGAAGTACTGAATTTGCAAGCTAAGCTCCATAAGGCTAAATATAAATTAAAGAAGTATGAAGAAAGATTTATACTGGTTGTGGAAGTGAAAGGAGAGTCCTCTTTAGCAAATGCTATCAATGATGATCTTACCAAAAAGGTTGGATAAGTGTCTAAGGAAACAAAGACCTCATTCCATGGTAAAAGAAAGGATTAGGTTATATTGAAAAGCCAAATGAGAGGGTAGAAAAGAAAAAGAAAATTGTGTTTATGCCTGAAATTGAATACACAAAGAAAAGATAAAATTGAAAGAAGTTGATGTTATGGAGAAGAGAAACCAACCCAAGTTAAAATGGGTTAGGAAAGATGTGATGAAAATTGATAAGGACCTTCTTGGGTCTCATACTAAGAGGGAGAGGGGGTGAATCAATGTGAGATGTTTACTTTTTACAAATCTATTCAGATTGAACTTCTGTGAGCTGTTAAAGTCTATGATCCATTTTTATCTCGCTTCTTTATATATCAAGCAAGTGCAAGTACCCGAGAACACACAAAAGTTTTACATGGTTCACCCACAATGTATGAGTTACGTCTACGGTGTGATAGGATCACTCTTAGATCACACGATCTACTCTTGTTATTAAGAGATACAACTGATGTTGTGGAAGGATCTCTCCTTTACCACTATGGAAGGATAACTCCTTAACCATTTACAATAATCTCGTGATCACTCCAAGGGTTTCCCACTCTTTTTCAAGAAGTACATGAAAAGGTTATAACAAAAACTTTCTTGAGAAAGATCTCTCCATGTGCATAGGTTACTGTTACAGAAAACTAATATTCTCCTTTCTTTCTGCTATTCTCTCCTTCTTCACTGTTAGTCCCTACTCAAGCTCTATCGATCTCTCCTTCTTCACTGTAGGTTTCACGACTTTCTCTTTGTTGTGCTCCTTGCTCTCTCTTTGCCATGTTTCACAGCTTTCTCTCTACCTCTACCAGTCTTAACTCTTTACCAATTCTGAACTCTTAACCGCTCACACTTTCTATCGGTTCTAAACTCTCAACCTCTACCAATCTTAGCTCTCTGCCTCTACAGGGTTTCTCTCCTGCCTTTGCTAGATTTCTCTCCTACCTCTGTTGGGTTTCTTTCCTACCCTTGTCAGTCATAGCTTTCTGTAGGTCTCTACCTGCCATGCTCTCCTCTGCAGTTTTCTTTACCTACCGGTTCTTTTCTCTATAGGTTCTCTCCTTTACAAGTTCTTTTTCTTGTAGGTTCTCTCTTTTTTTGGTTCTCTCCTCTACAAGTTTCTATGTAAGTTCTCTCCTTTGCAGGTTCTCAGGCAGAACTAAATACTAAACTTACCAAACTTCATCAAAATGAAGATGGAAAAATCACCTTAACCCTTAATAGGAGATCTCAAAGTTTGAGATTTTCTAATACCTTTTCCATCTCTTCAGCCATAGATTTAAAACAAGCATCAAACCCCTCGCCAGTAATAAATCTACCTTACAAAACCCAATTATCGGGGTTATTAACTTCAGATATTCCAAATACTTCATTCCAAAATGCTAACTACCAAACAAATATCCCTCATCCAAAATACCAAAACCCAGAAAATTTGTCAACATTAAACTCACCAGCAGCATTTGAAATCACTAAAAATCTCACGCATGAATTACATGTGTTAGAAAAAGATTTTCAAGTTAATAAAAAACTTTTGCATGATAATTTCTATGCAGATTATAATTCTATAAAGAAAATATGGTTTTTCAAAACTTTTCAAAATGTTACAAAGACATACAAGACAAATTTTATGATTTTTGCATCAACATAAAATTCATATTCTTTTCTTTGATTAGTTTGAACCATATGCATCTGAAAACTGCATTGCATATCCATTTTGCAAAACATCTAACTCTATTGTGCAAAGACATAAAGTAAGGGAATGGATCACTTCAAATGACAAGGTCACATAAGCCAAACATCCTCTACTCAGGCAACTTAAGGTTATTCACCAAGAAAACATAGTTGACCTGGCCCCTTACAAAATTCCTCAAAAGGAGGATGATCCCAGAAAACTTTTTGAAATGATTGTCCAATAAAACAACTTCTTTAACACCCATCTTCACACCCTTGGAGATCAGCTCACCAAAATAGAAAAACAAATCCAAAAAACTGATGTCCAGATCACCACAACTCCTAGTCAAAAACCCCCTAAACAACCTATTTTCAAACCATATCAAGTTTCAAAACCATCTCCAAACCCAGAAAATGATGATTTTGCTGAAGCCATTAAACTCTCCCTGAAAAACCTAAAACCATCTTAATTTGGCAAGGATTCCAAAAGAGATAAGCACACTTAATTAGGTATCAGATAAAGGTTCCCAAAACTTAGAGTCTTTAAAGGTAAACAAATTGGTTTGGCCAAAATCTATAACAGGTCTAATTGCTCCAGACATAGATATAGAAATTAAACCAAACACTTTGCCCAATACAAATTCAATGCCTCTTCCATTTACGAATAGAACATTGCTCGCATGTCTAAATATAACATCCTTAGTCTTTTGCAACAAATGACTATGGTTGTTAATGCTTACGAAAGATGGTGGGATTTTCACCTTAACAATGAACAAAAATAAAAGATTTACACTGCAATCAAAACCAATGAAGAGAATATTCCTATCCTCGACTTATTAGGTAACACGATTGAATATGCAGTTACTTGTCTCATCCTCACAATTTCTCTTCATTTTATTAAAGACCCTTCTCACCTTAAAGACAAAAATGCTATATTACTCAACAATCTTAAATGCAAAAAGCTCTTTGAATTTCAAAACTACAAAAGCACCTTTCTTACCAGAATTATGCTTAGAGATGATTCTATCCAACCCTTCTGGAAAGAAAAGTTCTTAGCAGGTCTTCCTACTCTTTTAGGAGAAGAAGTAAGAAATACTCTAAGGAACGCTTCTGGAAATCCTATCCCATATAGTAGACTGACTTATGGACAAATTGGTAAGTTATACACAAAAGGAAGGATATAGAATCTATTAATATTTGAAACTCTAAAAGCACTTGAAGTGGGAGCTCAAGCAATCTCGTTTTGAGGTAGGTACATTCTGTCAACAATCTAATTTCAGGTTTCCTAAGTCCTCTAGATCTTCCATTTCCAAGAAAAAACCATTTTCCAAACCTTACAAAAAATTTTCAAAACCGGGCAAATCTTCTTTTTATTCAAAACCAAAGAAAACAAGCCAGAAAACCCCATAACAGAAACCCTCTTTCTCTAAAAACCTACAAGATGTCACTTTTTATCGATGTGGCAAAAAGGGACACACTGCAAAATACTACAGAGATGCTAAAAAACTCTAGGAATTAAACCTAGAAGAAAAAACACTTCAAAAAATTCAAAACCTATTTGTTGCTTACACTGAATCTGAACTTATATGTAGTACAAATGAAGAATCAGAACATGAACTTCAGATATTTTCGTCTAAAGTTGAAATAGATCCAAAATAGGTAAATGTGTTTACTATAGACTAAGAGTTATTACTTGACATTATTAAGCATATTACTAAATCTTTCTTGTAAAAAAATTACTTTAAAAAACTTCTAAAATCCCTTGAAAACCAACCCAAAACACTTGAACATCCAAACCTTAATAAGGTTCCTTACAATCTTACTGAAATCCTTTCAAAACATAAATCAAAAGTCTTGAACCCAACCCTTCAAGACCTAAAAGAAATCAAAACCATCAAAATTGAACTCCTCAAAGAAAACCAGAAAAGGGGAGAGGAAGCCATACAATTTCTTCTCTCAAAACACCATGAAAACTTTAAACCTAATGAACCAGAAGAACTAGAGGAATCCCCAAACCTTAAAAACATAGAAAAAATCCTAGAAGATTTTTTGTTTGCTCTTGAGCAGGTAACTTCTAGGAAATACTTGATAAAAATTTATCTTGCTTTTTTTGATAATTTTAAAATTGATACTATTGCTCTTTTTGACATTGGTGCAGATTTAAATTGTATTAAGCAAAGCATAGTGCCAAAAAGATTTCAAGAAAAAGCAAATGAAAAACTTTCTGCTACAAACAATTACAAAATGGTAATTTCCAACAAAACTACTACTTTATTGAAAATCAAAATTTCAAAATCAAAAGTAGTTTTGTTCTTGTTAAAAATATGCATTATGTTGTTATTTTAGGGACTTCTTTCATAAATTTAATAACTTCATATTTTGTCAATTATGATAGCATTTCCTTTGGAACAAAATCACAAGAACTTGTTGTTCCATTTTTAAATATACCATAAACTAGAAATTTTAATCTCATAAAAGCTCATTTAGTTTATAAGAATAAGATTCACAATTTAATGATTTCAAAGTGTTTTCAACTTTTTGAACTTCAAAACCAATTTTCTTCAAAGAAAATTGAAAAGGAATTACAAAACCCTTTTCTCCAAAAAAAAAAAAGAATTGAGAATTTAAAAAATCTGTTGCAAATCGAACTTTGTTCAAATCTGCCAAATGCATTTTGGGATAGGAAACATGATTGACCTACCCTATGAACCAACTTTAGTGAAAACCAAATCCCCAAAAAAGCATGCCTTATTAAAACGTCTGCAGAATTAGAAAAATGCTATAGAAGTGAAATTAACAACTTAGAATCAAAAGGACTAATCTCAAAATCTCGATCTCCATGGTCTTGCGTAGCATTCTATGTCAACAAGAATTTTGAGATTGAAAGAGGAATGCCAAGGTTAGTTATCAACTACAAATCCTTGAACAAGGCTCTCGAGTGGATTAGGTATTCCATACCTAACAAAAAGGACTTGTTGCAAAAATTGCATTTAGCATGCATTTTCTCAAAATTTGACATGAAATCAAGATTTTGGTAGATTCAAATTCATCCAAAAGACCATTACAAAACTGCATTCACCATTCATTTGGACAATACAAATGGAATGTTATGCCTTTATGTTTGAAGAATGCTCCTTCTAAATTTCTAAGAATCATGAATGATATTTTTGATACTCATTCAAAATTCTACATCATTTACATAAATTCTCAAAATCAATTGAAAAACATTTTAAACATTTATATAAATTCTTTTCAATTATTAAGAAAAATGGTCTTGTGGTCTCCCAATCAAAGATCTCTTTATTTCAAACAAAAATCTATTTCCTTGGTCATTATATCACCCAAGGAACCATCACTCTTATTGAAAGGTCTTTAACCTTCTCTAAAAAATTCTTATATAAAATCACAAACAAAACTTAGCTTCAAAGGTTCCTTGGAAGTCTAAATTATGTCCTTGATTTCATCCCAAATATTCAAAATCTCATAAAACCCTTGTATGATAGGCTTAGGAAATATTCTAGTCCTTGGATAAAAATTACTCTACTATTGTTCAGCAAGTGAAATCCTTGGTCAAAGAGATTCCTTATATTCAAATTGCAAACCTCTCTTTTTAAAAAATTGTTGAAACTGATGCTTCTGAAATTAACTATGGTGGTATTCTAAAGAAGATCCAAGATGGCAATAAAAAAATTGTCCAATTCACTTCTAAACATTGGAATGATTCCTAGAAAAATTATTCCACAATTAAAAAGGAAATTCTTGTGATTGTCATGTGCATTAAAAAATTTCAAAGCGATTCACTCAATAAGAAGTTTATACTTTGGATTGATTATAAATTAGCAAAAGAAGTCCTCTAGAAGGATGTTTGAAACTTGGCATCTAAGCAAATCTTTGCTAGATAGCAAGCAATATTATCAGTCTTTGACTTTGACATTGAATTCATAAAGGGATAGAAGAACTCAATTCCTGATTTTCTAACCCAAGAATTCTTATAGGAAAAACCAAAAACATTCCCCAAAAGAACAAAGGAAAAGCAATCCTAACCCAAAAAAGAAGAAGCCTATTCTTTTCCAACAACTGAGACCTAGCTTACCTCAAAACCCACAAAACTAGAACCAATTACCTCAAGCCAAATAGCCTTGGCAAAACTCATAAAAACTTGGGCTAATATGGTCCAAGAGGATGTGCAAGGTCAGACCTTGACTCCAAAAATGGTTAAAAAACCTTGACTCAAACCCAAAACTGTGCAAGGTCATTCAAGAAATTTACATAGAGGTTGAAAGCCTCAAAGGTTGAAAACTCATTTGAAAAAAGGAGACAGGTTCTTCCTTAAAACTCTTGTCTCAAAATGATTTTGAAAATCTTTCTTTGAAAATAATTTCTTCACAAACACACATAAAACACTTAAAATATTTTTAGAAAAGTGATTTTCAAAATGTTTTACCTACGAAAGAAAACTTCTTCCATGAAAACCCTTCAAAGACCACATTAAATGTCTTCCCTACTATATAGCATTATAAACCCATTAACAGTATAAAACCCTAAAAATACTATATGGCCATCCTTGAATACACCAAGTTTGCCAAATTCAAACACTTCTCGTAAGAAGAAAACCCTACAAAACCTGGATATTCAACCTGTCAAATCCAAAAAATCCTTAGCCATCGGACTGGGGACAAGCCCTCACAAAACCTAAACTATTCCTTACCAATTTCAAAACAAAGTATGACCATTGCTTATTCTTCAATTATTAAGATTACCAATAAGCATGATTTAATACTTTCCTTATCCAAAATGAAAAGAACAGACATTCATGGCAATTCTTTTTCAATATAAAAAGTGACTACTCCCAAACACCTAACTAGTTTAAACAGTGGTGGCAATACTTCAGATCTACTCCTGATCTCCTCACAAAAAAAAGTAAGAGAAGGGCATGAACTATTCAAAACCAATAAACAAAAAATTTCGATCCTCTCCTTTGTTTCAGTTCCATGTAAAATTCTTTTTACCATAGGTATTAGCCTAGTATTATGAATTCTAAACTCAAAAAATACCCCTATTTTAATAAGAAAATTCAAAGTAAAATGGTAGGATGTCTTTAGAAATTCAAAAAATCTCACCAAGGAAGTTGTCCAAAAATGGCTAGAGAAGAACCAAAAGGTCCATCAACTAGACCTAGTTCTTGCAAAAGCCAAGACACTATTCTTAGCGTAGAAGTCCCATGCAACGACAAGGCTAGCCCAAGCCGAGACTAAAGAAAAATACTTTGGAATAATGAAATAGATATTACAGTTCAAAACCTCTTCAGAAGAAACTTCGACCCAAGTATCACAAGCCCAAAACTTAAGCTCATCTGGAGATGAAGATTCAATATACATGCTTCAAGACAACAAAGATGACTATTTTAATATTCCCTCCAATAAAGCTAAGAAAATAAAAAAACTCCTTTTGGTGGAAAAGCATATTCCCACTAAAGGAAATTATCACAAAAAGACGAGACTCCTCTTGGTGCAAACCTAAGCAGATTCCCACTAAAGGACCATTACACAAAAAGACAAAACTGCTTTAGGTGGAAAACAAATTCCTCATCAACTCAAAAAGCTTCTTTTGATAAAGCAAATTCCACTTATCTACCACAGTGTCAGAAGAAGACAAAACAGCCAATGATAACTTCTAGTCTAGAATGCTCCTCAAGCCTTTATAAATAGGAGCATTCAAGCAAAAGGAAGGCATCTGGTTAAAAGCCTTAGGATCTAGTTAGAAACCCTTAGAAAATCTCTGTATCTAGTTGGAAACACCAAATCTATCTCTTAGAAAACCTCTCTAAGTTCCCTCTCTCTCTCTCTCTCTCTCTCTCTCTCTCTTTCTCTCTGTGTAAATTATCCCAGTATCAATTTGGATCTATAACAAATCAAATTTTGATTTTATGAAAATATATTTTATAATAAAAACTGAAGAAAGAGATATTCAACTTTCAACACGTTTTGAAACAATTCATCTCCTTTCTTCAAAAACTCTTCAAAACCACCGTGAGAAGTGGTACAAGTACATCCTCATTAAGCTAGTTCAAGTTGGAATAAAACTTCTTACAAAAGAAGGTTTGAATACTTACATACTTGTTGTCCTCCAAGATGCCAAATTTCTAAAATATGAACATTCACTATTGAGCATTATGGAGTCAAGTCTCCATAATGGTCCAGTGTCCTTTAACTATTTTTCAAACCTCACAATTTCTTTGAAAGACAAAAATGTTTTGCAAAGTATTATGTTGCAAATCAAAACCCATAATTACAAAATGCTGGAAGGTTTAATTTTGGTAGCCTTGATTTACAAAATCTATTACAAAGCCATATTATCTGCATTTGCATCAAAAAAAACAAAATGTGTTCTCCAAAAGGGTAAACACTTGTCTTGCAAATTGATTTATCTCGTTCTAATACTATGATTCTGAAATCAATTTAGTGGGAAGATCTCACTCTACTAAAGGATTGGATTCTTGAAAATGCCATAAACACCAAGCCACCACCTCAAGCAAAACCAAATACTAAACTTGCCAAATTTCATCAAAACCAAGGTGATTAAGTCACCTTAACCTTTAACAGAAGATCTTAAAGTTTGAGATTTTCTGATACCTCTTCCATCTCTTCAACCATAGATTTAAGAGAAGTATCTAACCCCTCGCCAGTCATAAATCTACCTTACAAAACCCAATTACCAAGGTTCTCAAACTTAGATATTCCAAATACTTCATTCCAAAATGCTGACTACAAAACAAATATCCCTCACCCAAAATACCAAAACCCAAAAAATTTGTTAGCACCAAACTCACCAGCAGCATCTGAAATCATTGAAAATCTCACATATTAACTATATATGTTAGAAAAAAATTTTCAAGTTAATAGAAAACTTTTGCGTAATGATTTCTATGTAGATTATAATTCTGCAAAGAAAATATGGTTTTTAAAAAACTTTTCAAAAGGTTGCAAAGAAATATAAGGCAAGTTTTATGATTTTATGCATCAGCATAAAATTCATATTCTTTTCTTTGATTGGTTTGAATTATATGCATCTTGAAATTGTATTGCATATCCATTTTGCAAAACATCTATCCCAAAAAAACACAATTGACCCCCTTACAAAATTCCTCAAAAGGAGGATGATCCCAAAAAACTTTCTGAAATGATTATCCAACAAAACAACTTCTCTAACACCCATCTTCACACCTTTGGAGATCAACTCACTATTATAGAAGAACAAATCCAAGCAACTGATGTTCAGATCACTACAACTCCTGGTCAAAAACCCTTTTCAAACCATTTCAGGTTTCAAAACCATCTCTAAACCCAGAAAATGATGACTTTGCTAAGGCCATTAAACTCTCCCTGAAAAACCTAAAACCATCTTCATCTGGCAAGGATTCCAAAGAGATGAGCACACTTCATTAGGTACTAGATAAAGGTTCCTAAAACTTAGAGTCTCCAAAGGTAAACAAATTGGTTTGACCAAAACCTATAACAGGTCTAATTGCTCCGGACATAGATATAGAAAACAAACCAAACACTTTTGCCCAATATAGATTCAATGTCTCTTCCATTTACAAATGGAACATTGATGACATATTTGAATATAACATCCTTAGTCTTTTGCAACAAATGATTATAGTCTTTTACAAAATCCAAAATAAAGTTTATGACAAAACTATCGCTGAGTATCTCATTACAGGATTTTTAAGACAGCTCAATGGATGGTAGGATTTTCACCTTACCGATGAACAAAAATCAGAAATTCTCACTACAATCAAAACACTGAAAACAAAGGATTTTCCTCGACTCATTAGGTAACACAATCAAAGATGCAGTTACTTGTCTTATCCTCACTCTCTCTCGTATCTTCTTTCTGTGCATGATGTTTTGGGTCTTTGCTAGTATTAAATTCTAGGGGGGAAGAGTGAGTTGTATCAAGTATTTGTTCTTTATCTGCTTCTGTCCGTTCAGTATTTCAAACATTCTAAACATTGTCTTATTGTTTCTGAGTATTCTTGCCTTGAAGGGTTTGGGATTTTAAGTCATGTGTTGAAGGCGTTTGTGTTCTCTACTTTAACTCCTTGAATTGTAAGAAGCAATATATCACTGTTTCCAATCTTTGGAAAAATAAACCCAGTTTTTTGTAGAACAACTTCTTGTTCATCTTCTTCAACCTCCAAAAACTCTGCTTTTTTCAGCTTCTTTTGTTAAGTTATATCTTCTGTTTTAGTTTTTAGGAAACTAAGGGTGGAAAGCCAGATGCCTTTGGTCCTTAAAATCAAAGATCTATGTTTGTTTGTTTGTGTCTTGATCTTTTGTTTTCCTTTTCATTTTCTACTTCAATCTGTTTAAACTATTATATGTTTGTTCAAGTAACTTCATATACTTTCTATTTTATATCATTTGTCTTTATATATCAAGTGTGAATTCGTTGGTATCTATAATTCTTCATTTACAATATTCTATAGTGTCCACTTTTTAGTATTATCTACCTAGTTCCATCTCTATTTTTTTAATGTCTGTTGAAAAATTTATAGAGTCTATTTCTAATATTGATTTTTTTTATTATCTTCAAAAACAAGATCTTATCAATCAACTTTATACAATGTTTCTTTTCAAGCTAACAAATTTTCAGGAAAATATTGAAGGAGTACCTTCTAAAGGGATTCCTTGGATTAAACTAGATTATTACACTCGTATACATTTTATTTATCTATTAATCCATCTTAGAAATCTTGCTCCCAAATCAGAGTTTAAAGAATCCACATCCATGAACATTGACATGGACATAAACACAGGACCTGATATATAAGGACATATCTTCACACATACATTTACGTCCTCTGTAGAATTAGAAAATTAAATTTTACCTTATGTCATCTTGTTCTACATCCTAACAAAAAAGATACATTAATAATAACATCATATATTGATCTATATCTAACATCTTTATTAACTAACTTATATTTTTAGCTAACTTTTCATTTTACATATGGATAAAGCATTAGTAAATCCTAATTGGATGTCTTACACACAATTCAAAAACATCACTCTACCAATCCTGCCAAGAGGCCACAAACAAAAATTTCATCCATAGCCTCCACAAAATCATAATCAGTATGATGAGGCACTTATTGATGCGGCCTAGAATCTATAGTCACCAGACCCTAAAAAGATCAAGGTTTGCAACACCATTGCTGAACATCTTTCTTCAAAACATTTAAATCATTGTAATACTCTTACGAGGCATTTCAGAAACATAAAAGAAAAATTAGAAATTGCTAAGCAGATATTGTAGGTCTGTAGTATAGAAATAAAAAATCTCCAATAAAGATTAAGCAATGCAAAGAGCAGTCGGCAATTCATAATATTTCAACTATATAAGTCCGACAAGAGAAAAGGAAAGATGAGCGAATTCCAGCTAGGCATTACATTCCCACCACATAAAAGGTTGGAAAAGGACTTGTTCACTCCAAGCCTAAGATTTTATGATTCCTTTCAAAACACTATCCCAAGGATGTTTTTCGTTTGAAAGATATACCTTGAAAAACTTCTATAGGAGATATAAGACATGATCTACCATCGCCAACATCAGCAATTCAACAACAAAATAAAGGAAATCTAACAATTTCTCAGGAGCATTATGACTCATCAGACCTCATTACCAGGAATAATTGTCTCCACACATCACCTCTATGACACATCAAGGGCGTGCACAAAATGATGCAAACTTGGTTACGATCAGGGCAGCTGTACCTATCAACTTCTTTTTAGCATCCACAAAGCACATGATAAAGAACTTGCTAGGCAACCTACCCTAGGAACTCTTGAATCAATTTGTTATGCACACCCCAGAAAGTTAGGAAATAAGTTGGGTTGATCAGATCAAAACCCTAAGGAAACTAGGTCCTAGAAGCCCCAATCTTAAGATGCCATAAAGGTTGATCACTCCTTTGATAATTCAAGATAATGTATTTTTCCAAGAACACAAGAAAGCAAAGCAAAGCTTGTTGAAAAATACCTCAATCTTGCTTCTTCCATTTTACATAGTTTATAACCTTTATATAGGCATGTAAATATTACAATCCTATAAGGAAAAAGTGTTTCTTAACATACCTATATAGGAAAAACCTTCATTGCAAGAGATCCTTCTAATTAAGGAATACAAATCTACCTTACTTAGGAATTCTAAATTTGCCTTGATTATGAATCCTTAAAAAGACTATGACTAATGATAACTAGGCATAAAGTCAAAGTAAAACCCTAACTAATGTATCAAGACTCAGCTAAACCTACAAGCCAAAATAAACATAAGAAGTTAAGCCTTTTCTACAATAATTCAGCCTTAACTTAAAATCTAGTAACATAAAACAAAATCAAGCCCATTAATACAACTTAGCATGAAATTGAGCATTTCCTTAGCTTGGTCATGCAGCTTGGACATATATCACGGGCTCCAAGTTATGTTCTTCAAGTTCTAAGCCTTGTCCATCATCTTGCATATAAAGATAAGTGATTATCCTTGGTGTAGCATTGAAAACTTTTAGAACAGCCTTGAAATCTTCTAGAGCACCCTTCCTGTCATACAGCTCCATGATTAAGACTTGTAAAGCCTCTTTCATCCTCTTTGTCCTTGCCCTAGTCATTGGACCACTGATTTCTTGCAAAGGATCTAGGGAATACTTGCTTTGTTGCACTTAAATAACGCCTTGTGCTCCATCATTCCTCCCTCCCTCAAAAGGATTCATCCTCGAATCACCTACATCAAATAAAGATAAGTCAATAACATTAAAAGTAGCACTAACATTACCATAGTCACATAGTAAATCTAGCTTATAAGCATTGTCATTAATCCTCTCTAAAACTTGAAAAGGTCCATCTCCTCGAGGCTGCAATTTAGACTTTCTTTGTGGGGAAAATCATTCTTTCCTCATATGCACCCACACCTAATCACTAGGTTCAAGAACAACCTTCACATGCCCCATATTAACTTTCTTAGCATATTGTTCATCCTTCCTTTCAATGTTAGTCCAAGCATTGGAATGTAAATCCTTCACAAATTTTGCCTTTTGCTTATCATCAATGTTAGCACGCTCTTTAGTAGGCAAAGATAAAATCTCCAAAGGAGTTAATGGATTAAAACCATAAGCAACTTCAAAAGGTGACAAGGAAGTAGTAGAATGAACAGATCTGTTATAAGCAAACTCAACATGTGGTAAGTACCGTTCCCTTTGCCTCAAGCTCTTTTGAATGATAGCACATAACAAAGTAGTGGTGTCATATTAACTACTTCAATTTGTCTATTTGCTTAAGGATGTGAAAATAGTTAGAAAATAAGAGTTTAGTTCCCAATTTATTCCATAAGTTGCACAAAAAATGACTAAAGAACACATCCCTATCACTAATAATAGTTGTTGGCAATCCATGCAAATGCACCACTCCCTTAAAGAATAACTTAGCAATATGTGTTGCATCATTGGTTTTAGAACATGCAACAATATAAGCCATTTTGCTAAACCTATCAACAATGACAAATATGTTGTCCTTACCACTTTGAGACCTTGGTAATCCTAAGACAAAGTCCATAGAAATATCAAACCAAGGTTGGTTAGGCATAGGTAAAGGTGTATACAAGCCATGTGATTTAACTGTAGCCTTTGCTTACCTATATGTAATGTACTTATCACAAATGGAATGCATATCATGCTTCATATTAGGCTAATAAAAATGCTCATGCAATATATCTAGAGTCTTCTACACACCAAAGTGCCCCATTAAACCACCCTTGTGAGTTTCCCTAACAAGCAACTTATGAATAGAACAAATAGGCACACATAATTCATTCCTCCTAAACAGAAACCCATCATGCCTATATATAAAAGTCACCAAACGCACACTTATCACAGGCATTCCATACCTGGCCAAATTCAAAATCATTCACATACAAGCCTTTAAGCAATTCAAAACCAAGTAACTTAGTTTGTAAAGAAATAAGTAATATGTACCTCCTAGGCAATGCATCAGCAACAACGTTTTCCTTTCCATGTTTGTACTTAATAACATAAGGAAATGGTTCTATGAACTCCAACCACTTAGCATGTCTTTTATTAAGCTTACCTTGGGACTTCAAAAACTTTAAGCTCTCGTGATTAGAATAAATGATGAATTCCCTCAGCCACAAATAATGTTGCCATGTTTGAAGAGTTTGTACCAATGTGTAAAGTTCCTTGTCATAAGTGGGATAATTTAAGGATGCCCCATTTAGCTTTTCACTAAAATAAGCAATCAGTTTGGAATCTTGCATCAAAACAGCCTCTATTCCTATTCTAGATGCATCACATTCTACCTTAAATACTTTATCAAAGTTAGGCAAGCATAACAAAGGTGTATTAGTAAGCTTTTCTTTCAAAGTATTGAAAGCCTGATTATTCACATCATCTTACTTGAAAACAACATTCTTTTTAACAAGTTCATTTAAAAGTGCAGTAATGGAACTAAAATCCATAACAAACCTTCAATAAATACTTGGTAAACCATGAAAGCTTCTTACCTTATTTGCGTTCTTAGGCATAGGCCAGTCCCTTATCACCTTTACCTTCTCCCCATCCACACTAATACCTTGTGAACTAACAACATAGCCAAAAAAACACAACGAATTCCAATGCAAAATGTACACTTTTTGAGATTAGCATAAAGTTGGTTATCTCTTAACACACTAAACATAGCATGTAAATGTTTCACATGTTCATCCAAATTCTTACTATAAACTAAAATATCATCAAAGTAAATTACTACAAATTTTCCTATGAAAGCATGGAAGACATGATTCATTAACCTCATAAATGTACTAGGTGCATTAGTTAATCCAAAGGCATTACTAACCACTTATACAATTCATATTTAGTTTTAAATGCTATTTTCCATTCATTTCCCTCTTTCATACGAATTTGATAATAGCCATTTTTTAAATCAATTTTTAAAAACACACACAAACCATGCAACTTATCAAGCATATCATCTATAAGAACCACCGGCAGTGAAGGAGAAGATCCATATGCTGCTCTAACAGCTTATACACATTGAGTGATCATTCTCCCAGAAAGGTTTTAATCACAAACTCTTGATAAAAGTGCTGAAAAAAGATGGGATACCCTTGGAGTGATCAAGAGATCATTGTAAGTGGTTAAGGATTGATCCTTCCACAATCAAACTGTATCCCTTAATAACAAGAGTGGATTGTGTGATTTAAGAGGGATTCTATCACACTGTGGACGTAGCTCACACATTGTGGGTGAACCACATAAAAATTGTCATGTGTGCTTAAGTGCTTGCACATTAATTTATATTCGTATGGTCACGTTCACATAAAGAAGAAAATTAAAAATTGGATCATCGACTCTAACAAGTCGCAAGGGTTAAATCTGGATCGATTTGCAAAAAAGAGTATATCTCACACTAATTCACACCTAGGATAAAAGTGAGGTGAACAGCAAAGAGGAGGTAGCCACCAAGCAAGGTGCAACCGACCAAGAAGGAGAGAAAGAAAGCAAGGGGTAGCCGGCCGCGAAGAGTGCAACAGCCACCAAGGAGAGGCAGCAAGGCAGCCGGCCAAGGAGAGTGCAGCAGCTACCAAGGAGAAGCAGTATGGTGCAACCAACCAAGGAGGAAAGAAGGAGAGTAAGGTAGTCAACCATCTACACCAGCAAACCCTCAACAAGACAGCCACCGCACCAACAAGCCCTCACAAAGGTGACAGTAGTAGCTGACCACCACAGCAGCACGTCCAAGAGGCTTCCCTGTAACAGCAGCATGTCCAGGAGACTTCCCATCAATAGTAGTACATCCAAGAGACTTCCCAGCAGCAGCAGCATGTCCAGGAGGCTTCCCTGCTCCAACAGCATGTCCAGGAGGCTTCCCAACACCAGCAGCACATCCAAGAGACTTCCCAGCAATAACAGCACATCCAAGACGCTTCCCTGCACTAGCAGCACATCCAGGAGGCTTCCCAGCACCAAAATCACGTCCAGGAGGCTTCCCAGCACCAACAACACATCCAGGAGGCTTCCCAGCACCAACAGCATGTCCAGGAGGCTTCCATGCACCAGCAGCAAGTCCAGGAGGATATACATGCACCAGCAGCAAGTCCAGGAGGATATACATGCACCAGCAAACACCAACAAGGTAGTAGCTGCACCAGCAAACACCACCATGGCAGTAGCTGCACTAGCAAACCAACAAAGCATCCATGGAAGACAAACCAGAAGGAGGCAACAGCAGCCTGTGAGTGCAGCAAGAGGTGGAGCAACAGCGGTGTGAGAAGATAACTGCAGGGGTGCGAGAAGACAGCTTTAGCACGTGGGGGGATAGCAGCAGTAGTGCGAGAAGATACCTACAGCGTGCACGGATAGCAACAGTGGCCCAAGCAAACAACAAAAGCGCGAGTTGATAGTAGCAGCGGGGTGAGCAAAAAGTAGCAACGCATGCGGACAGCAACAGCATGCACCGACAATAGGAACAGTGTGTGCAGTAAGTAGTTGTAGTGTGTGCGGACAGCAGGAGCAGCACATGTGGAGTGTGTGCAGACAATAATGTAGTGCAAGTGGACAACAGCTGCGTGTGTGAACAGTAGGAACTGTACACCCAGATAATAGGAAGAGTGTGTGCGGATAGCAGCCGCAGTGCGTGCGGACAGCAGTCAAGGCGTGTGCAGACAGCAGCAGCACAGCTTGTGCTAATAGTAGGTAGAGCTTGTTTGGACAGTGGGCATAGATAGCAAGGAAAGTGGACACAGTGCTTACGAACAGTGGGCATACCGTGCGCAGACAACGGGCACAGAGTGCATAGACAACAGTAGTAGCACATACAAACAGCATTAATAGCACACGTGGACAACATCGGTAGCACGTACAGATAGCATTAACAAAGTGTGCGAACAGCAGCAGCATTGCCTAGGATAGCGTTAGCAAAGTGTGCGGATAGTAGTAGCAATGGCAGCGCACGTAGGAAACACCGACAGCAAAGGAAGGAGAACAAGAAGTAGAATCTGAGAGCAACTCTAAAGAAGAAGATGGTCCTACTAAATTTGATAAAATCATGGCATACATGACCAAAAATATAAGGAAAGGAAAAGGGAAGTACAAGGGAAAATTACCCTTAAAGTGCTTTAGTTGTGGAGCAATTAGGCACTTTGACATGGACTGCCCAAAGAGAAAAAGAAGTAGATAGTGATGATGATGATGAGCTAAAGAGGAGAACAAAGAAATCCAGCTTTTCTAAAGCTGGGAATTCAAATGCCAAAGGGAAAAGGTGATGATGACCTTCTTAGGTCTCACACTAAGAGGGGGAGGGGGTGAATCAGTGTGAAATGCTCGCTTTTTACAAATTTTTTAGGATTAACCTTTGTGACTTGTTAAAGTCGATGATACAATTTATATTTTTCTTTTTTATATGATAGCAGTCATATGGATATTAATCAAATGCAAACACCCAAAAACACACGACAATTTTTACATGGTTCACCCGCAATGTGTGAGCTACATCAACAATGTGATAGGATCACTACTAAATCACACAAGCTACTTTTGTTATCAAGGGATACAGTAATAGTGTGGAAGGATCACTCCTTAACCACTTACGATGATCTCCCGATCACTTAAAGGTTTGATCACCCTATCACTAGATGAGATAATCTCCCGATAACTCAACGGATTGATCTCCCAATCACTCCTAGGGTATCCCACCCTTTTTCAACAAGTTTATCAAGAGTTTAGTAACTAACACATTCCTGAAAAGGATCACTCAATGTGCACAGGTTGCTAATGTAGAAAGCAGCTCTTCTCCTTCCTTACCACTGTCATTACTCAGGCTTTGCCGGTCTCTTCTTTGCAGGTTATCTCCACTGCTGGTTATTTCTGTTGCAGGTTCTCTCTTCTATAAGTTCTCTCCACTACCATTTATCGCCACTGTAGGTTCTCTCCTCCTACTTCCTTTGCTGTCAGTGCTGCCTCCTTCAGCCTTGGCAAGTTCTCTTCCCCTGTTGCCGGTTGCCACCTCCCTGCTGACAAGGCATGTTTTCTACTTTGTTGCAAGAAGCTACCATACTTGTTGTAGGGCACGTTTTCTCCTATGTTATTGCAAGCTACTAGACTTACTGCTATTGCTGCCTATACATGCTGTTGTACTACCTGCATGTTTTGCTATTGCTACCTGCACGTTCTACCATCGCTACCTATACGTTTTACTATTACTGCCTGCACGTGCATGGACTGCTATCACTGCTTGCACATTCTATTGTCGCTGCCTGTACGTGCACAGACTGCTATCATTGCCTGCATGGGCTATTATGTTGCTTACATGTTCTGCTGTAGCTTGCTGTTGCTCCTATAATCTGTAGTTGTTGGTTTTGCTTGTTGGACTTGCTGCAATTGCAAGAATTACAGGCTATAGCTGGTGTTGCAGACTGCTGTTGGTATTGCGCTTGTTGCAAATTGCTAGAGGAGCTGCAGTTGTTGGGATCATAGGTTGCAGCTGGTGTTGCGAACTGCTGTTTGTATTGCGCATGCTGCAGATTGCTAGATGTGCTGCAATTGCTGGGATCACTTGCTAGACATGCTGCAATCGCTGGGATTGCTTATTGGTTGTTGCAAGCTGTTGCTGGTATAGCAGGTTGCTAATGGTTATTGCGTGTTACAGCTAGTGTTGCAGGCTTTCACTGGTGTTGCCTGCAAGCAGCTAGTTTCTCCTCGATTTGCTACTTGCCCTTACTGCTATTGCTTGTTGCCTTGCTGCTGCAATCTCCCTCTTCAATGGTTGCTGCATTAATGTCCTTCTCTCCTTGGGTTAGCTGCTGCACATTTTTCTTTCCTTGGTGTGGCTGCTGCACGTTTCCTCTATTAGTTTGGTGTGGCTGCCGGTTGTTGCACCTTGTTCTCCCTTTGGTAGGGTTGCCTTCTTCTCCCTTTTGTATGGCTACTGGTTGCTTCAGCTCCTCCTTTGGTTGGTATGGCTACCTCCTTCTTTGGTGGTTATTGTCACCTCCTCGTTGGCCGGCTGCTACACCCTTCTTTGGTTTGGTTTTTTGGCTGCTGCTCTCCTTGGTACGGCCGGCTGTTGCAACTCTCTTTGCTGTGGTCAGCTGCTGCACCTCTCCTTGGCTGCAACTCTCTTGGCCAACTGTACCTTCCTTGGCCTACTGCTCTCTCCTTGGCTAGCTACTGCACTCTCCTTAGCCGGTTGCACCTCCCTTAGTGGCTACCTTCTTTGCCTTGGCCAATCACTCTCCTTTGATGGCTATCTATCTCTTTTCTGTTCACCCTCTCCTTGCCTTTAGGTTTGCAGTTCTCCCTTCTTTGGCTGGCTCTCTCAAAATTCTGTAGCACACACATTGTCTTACAAGATGCATGGAGGTATTTATAGAGTTTGAGATTAGAGTCAAATGATCATCAATGGTCATCGTTGATTCCCAAAGGTTGCCCTACAATCAACAGCCAGATTTGATTCTTAAAATTTAGTGTCAATAGTCAACATTGACTCGTTGACTTCAGGGTTGACCTACCATCAATGGTTTTGCCTAATGATCTCTTCGTATCTTAACAACATTCATAACATCAAATCAACACATTTGTGAGATATTGACAATAAATCCAACATTAGTCATAAAAAATGGGTTCAACAAAAGGCAACTCTTCAGATCCAAAAGAAGAAATTTTTTGAGCAAGTTGGATGAAGAAGATTCTGAAGAAGAAGTTGATGATGATTTCAATGATGATGCTATAGAAAATGTATTGGTTGCACAGGTAGATGTTAAACAAGTGATGCGAAAAACCCCAAAAAGACGTGGCTTAGGGACCCAACGCACACAAGGAATCAAAGAACAACCCGAAAAGCTAAACCAGAGTTTAATATCACAGACCTTGGACCCACCCATCGAAGGAACACGAACCTAGGGTATTTAAGAAGGATATGGATGCCACACTCTAGAAAAGAAAGGAATTGTGGGTGATAAGTCAATTGGAACGCCACAAGAAGAAGTACCTCTTGATAAGTTCTTTAGTCCTTAAAAGAACCAAGGGAGAAAAACCCTTGCTTTCTATTTCACTCAAAGTTGTCTGCTTTCAAAGCTTACAAGGGGTGTCTATTTATAGGCTAAGATAGCAATCCTAAAGAGGCACAAATTCCTACTTAGGACAAAATCCTTATTTTGGAAGAATCTTGATGAGAACCATAGAGATGATGGGTGGAAGGCTTCAATGGTTGGAAGAGGTCAATTGCACATTCCAGAAGGCCCAATAACACGAGTTAGAGCCAAAAAGATTAAAGAAGCACTAAATGGGTTTATTTAGGACATTCAGGCCAACCCAGTTTCAAATGGTACGAATTCAAGTTTGACAAGGAGTCCAGGCCTAATTAATATAATTAGAATACATAATAGGTCAGGATAAGTAATAAAATTTCTTCCTAAATAAGAGTTTACTATTTATGTTGGAATTTGTTCACAATTAGGAATTCCTCCAAAATAAGGATTTGTCCTAAGTAGGAATTTGTACCTATTTAGGATTGCTATCTTAGCCTATAAATAGGCTCCCCTTGTAAGCTCTGGAGGGCAGACAATTTTGAGTAAAATAGAAAGCAAGGGTGTTTTTTCCTCTCAGTTCTTTTTAAGGACTAAGGAACTTATCAAGAGGTATTTCTTCTTGTGGCGTTCCAATCGACTTATCACTCCCAATTTCTTTTCTTTTCTGGAGTGTGGCATCCATATCCTTCTTAAATACTCTAGGTTCGTGTTCCTTTGAAGGGTGGGTTTAGGGTTTGTGATATTAAACTCTGGTTTAGCTTTCTTGGTTGTTCTTTGATTCCTTGTGTGCGCTGGATCCCTAAGCCACGTCTTTTTGGGGTTTTCCGCATCAAATCCTTATTGCTGTCTGCATGCATTGCTATTGCTATATGCATGTTCTACTTTTGCTATCCACATTTGCACGGGCTGCTATCGCTGCATGTACGTTTTGCTGTCTGCACATTCTGCTTGAGCTTGCTGCTGCTCTTGCAATTTTTAGCTACTGGTTGGCTTACTCCTGCTGCCTAGAGGTTGCTGCTGTATGTGCTACAACTGCTGGACGTGTTGCACTTGCAGGTATAGCCTGTTGGACATGCTGCACTTGCTGGTATAGCCTCCTGGGCATGCTGCAATTTCTGGTTTGGCTGTTGGACGTGCTGCACTTGCTGGTATGGCCTCTTGAACTTGCAATTTCTGGGATTTCAGGCTACTAGACACATTGCAATTTTTGCGATTTCAGGCTGCTTCACGTGCTATTGGTGCAAGGAATGCCTGCTGGTTGTGCTGTTGGTGCAGGAAACACCTGTTGGTGTTAGGAACGTCTGTTGGTTGTGTTGCTGGTGTTGGAAACACTTGCTAGTGCTGGGAACACCTGCTGGTTGTGTTGCTGGTGTAGGGATCTCCTACTACAGATTGCTAGTTTGCTACCCTTGCTGCCGCTCCTGCAATCTGCAGGTTCTGGTTTGCTATACCTACTGCCGGACGCTGCTGATTCTCCTTCACCATCTGCAGTTGCTGGTTTTTGCTACACCTTCTACTGAATCCTGTTGATTCTCCTTCACCTTCTATAGTTGAGAGTTTTTGCTACACCTTCTGCTGGATCTTGCTGATTCTCCTTCACCTTCTGCAATTGCTAGTTTTTGCTACACCTTCTGTTGGATCCTGTTGCTGCACCTCCCCTTGGTGTGGTTGGCTACTGCACCTCTCCTTGGTGTGGCCAGCTGTACCTCTCCTTGGTTGCCTCTCTCTCTTGGCTGGCTGCTGCAATTAGGTTTTCCTTTCTCTCAAACAATTCTGCAACACACACTCTTGCAAGGTGCATGTGGTTATTTATAGAGCCTTGAAATTAGGGTTACATGATCATCAATGATCATCGTTGATTCCCAAAGGTTGCCCTACAATTAGTGGCCAAATCTGACTCCTAAAATTTAGGGTCAATGGTCAAGGGTCAACGGTCGGCTTTGAGCCCTAAAATTTAGGTCACGATCAACATTGACTTATTGACTTTAGTTGACCTACTATCAATATTATTGACCAATGACTTCTATGCATCTCGATAACATTCAAAGCATCAAATCAACACAAGCAACAATGTAAGATGCTGTTGACTACAAAGACAACATTAGCCATCAAAGATAGGCTCAACAAATTGAAGAAGTATGAAGAAAGCTTTATACAGGTCGTGGAAGTGAGAGGAGAGTCCTCTTCGACAAATGCTATCAAGGAGGATGCTACCTTTGGATGAGTGTCTAAGTAAACAAAGACCTCATTCTATGGGAAAGAAAGGACTTGGCTATATTAAAAAGCCAAATGAGAGGGTAGCAGAAAAGAAGAAAATAATGTTTGTGTCTAAAAGCAAACACAATGACATTGTGGAGAAGAGAACCTAACCCAAGCTAAAATGAGTTAGGAAAGATGTGAGGAAAACTCCCATCCAAAGGAGATAGGTTGTCAAAGATGGAAAGAATGCTACCAAAACAATTGCTGAAGATAGGAGACATGAACTTGTTGAAAGAAGAAAATCCATATTTGAAGGATTTTGCTAGAGTTGTGGTAAGTATGGGCACAAAGCTAGTGTGTACTGGAGTAATGGACCTATAATAAAGAGGAATGTGAGGCAAGAGTCTAGGGGGAGACTCTATCCAGAAAGGAGATAGCTTCAAGTGAAAAGAAGTCATATTCCACTAAGAAACAGATTTGATATGTTGGAAGAAATCTGTGGAAGATGTGAAAAGGCTAGACATACTACTGAGGAGTGCTTGACATTATTGCTTGGTCAAAGAGTGCAAAGGAGAACACCTACATATACCCCTACATTCAGCCAAAGAAAAAGAAGAGGAAGGGAAATGGCAATGGTTGTGGCTGCTCTTCACACATGATAGGAGACTCCAAGGTGTTGAAGGAAGTAGTAAAATATGATGAAGGGTTAGTCATATTCAGCAATGATGGTGCGTTAAAGATTAAAGGTGTTGGTGCTGCTAAAAGTGGTGCAGAAAAACTGAAATCGGAGGAAGTTCTTTATGTTGAAGGGCTTAAACACAATCTAATCAGTGTTAGCTAACTTTGTGATGATGGACATGAAGTTACTTTTAGCAAGAGTGGTTGCACAGTAAAAAGACTAAGTGATAGTGTTGTTCTTACAAAGGGTGAAAGAACAAATGGAAACTTATACCAAGTTTCTAGAAGCAAAAACACATGCTATCTGAGCACAAAAGATGAGAATTTGTTGTGGCATAGGAGATTGGGACATCCTGGACAAAAGAGGCAGTACAAGTTATCCAAGAGTGAAGCTGTGAAAAATGTACCTAAGTTGAGAAGAGAAAGAAATGCAATTTACTGCATGTGTCATAAAAGGAAGATGGTAAGTGCTACCCACAAAAATGTGGAGATTCAAACAAAGAAGCCATTGGAGCTCATTCATTCAGACATTTGTGGGCCTATGAGACAAAGAGCATCAAAGCATACTTCATTTCTTTTAAGAGCTACAGGAGGCTGGCTGAAAATTAGCAAGGGAAAAAAATTAAAAGACTCAGAATAGACAATGGAATAGAATACACTTCTAATGAATTTGAAAATTATTTGGAGAAGAATGAAGTGAAGCATGAATATGCTAGTCCCTACACACCTCAACAAAATGGAGTGTTTGAAAGAAAGAATAGAAGCCTAGTGGATATGACAAGGAACATGGTACTTCACATGGCTACTAAAGAAAGGCTATCACTACTCCAACTCAAATTCAAAATGGATGCTTAATGAGACCACATACAGAGAAGACACCCTATGAGCTATGGAATAGAAAAAAGCCAAGTGTAAAACATTTTAAAGTGTTTGGAAGCCCCTCATTAAAATCAAAGGTAAGAATCTTAGTAAATTTGATGAAAAGGCTAATAAAGGCATATTCTTAGGCTATGTACCAAATGGAAGAGGCTTCAGATGTTAAAACAAAAGGTTGTAGAAAATTGTGAACAACTTTGATGTTAAAGTAATTGAAGATGGTTCCACAATGCAATCACAGCATGAGGAAGCTGAAGATGCCATGTGTGATAATGAAAAGGAATCTGAAAGTGATGAATTGGAGGCTATTCAGCATGAGGAAGACGTTGATTCTCAAATTACAAGTGATGAAGAAGAAGAATCAAGGCATTCCCAAACTCATAGAAGAGTCAAAGTTGAAGTTCAGGTTAAAAACATTATTGGTAGTAAAAAGGATTCTGTGCAAACTAAGAGAAGAGTAAAAGGTGGTGAACAAACCTCATTGATCTCCAAGGTTGAACCCAAGTTAGTGGAAGAAGCATTAAAGCACAAAGAATGAGTGTGTTCTATGAATGAAGAAATTGATCAAATTGAAAAGAACAACATTTGGGGTTTAGTTCTTAGACCTAAAGGGAAAAACATCATTGGAACCAAGTGGGTGTTTAGAAATAAGCTTAATGAAAATGGTGAGGTTATAAGAAACAAGGCAAGACTTATCTGCAAAGGCTACTCACAAGTAGAAGGTATTGATTTTAAAGAAACCTTTGCTCATGTGGCTAGACTTGAAGCAATCAGAATATTCATGGCCATTATTGTTCAAAGAAATTACAAAGTTTATTAGATGGATGTGAAGTCTGCATTTTTGAATGGAGAGCTAGAAGAAGAGGTATTTATTGAACAGCTTGATGGTTTTATACTTGATCATGATGGTTCAAGTGTGTGCAAATTGAACAAGGCTTTATACAGCTTAAAGCAAACTCTAAAAGCATGGTATTCCAAGCTAGATACATACCTCAAAGATATGAAGTTTAGTGGGAATATAGACAGCAACTTGTGCATAATGGAAGATAAAAAAGTTTAGTTAATTGTTGTGGTTTATGTTAATGACATAATTTTTGCCACTTAAAAAAGGCCCTTTGCACTACTTTTGCCGATCAAATGAAAAAGACATTTGAATGATGAGAACCATAGAGATGATGGGTGGAAGGCTTTAATGGATGCAAGAGGTCCATTGCACATTCCAGAAGGCCCAATAACACAAGCCAGAACTTCAATGGATGCAAGAGATCTATTGCGCATTCCAGAAGGCCCAATAATACGAGCTAGAGCCAAAAAGATTAAAGAAGCACTAAATGGGTTGATTGAGGACATTCAGGTCAACCAAGCTTTAAATGGTGCGAATTCAAGTTTGACAAAGTGTCCAAGCCTAATTAATATAATTAGAATACTTAATAGGTCAGACTAAGTAATAGCATTCGCTCCTAAATAGGACTTTAATGTCTATGTTGGAATTTGTCCATAGTAAGGAATTCCTTCAAAACAAGGATTTTGTCCTAAGTAGGAAATTGTGCCTCTTTAGGATTGCTATCTTAGCTTATAAATAGGCACCCCTTGTAAGCATTGAAAGCAGACAACTTTGAGTGAAATAGAAAGCAAGGGTTTTTCTCCATCGGTTCTTGATGCAGAAAACCCCAAAAAGACGTGGCTTAGGGACTCAACGTACACAAGGAATCAAAGAACAATCAGGAAAGCTAAACTAGAGTTTAATATCACAAATCCAAGACCCACCCTTCGAAGGAACACGAACCTCGGGTATTTGAGAAGGATATGGAAGCCACACTCCAGAAAAGAAAGGAATTGGGAGTGATAAGTCGGTTGGAACGCCATAAGAAGAAGTACCTCTTGATAAGTTCTTTAGTCCTTAAAAGAACTGAAGGAGAAAAACCCTTGCTCTCTATTTCACTCAAAGTTGTCTGCCTTCAAAGCTTACAAGGGATACCTATTTATAGGCTAAGATAACAATCCTAAAGAGGCACAAATTCCTACTTAGGACAAAATCCTTATTTTGGAGGAATTCCTAACTATGGACAAATTCCAACATAGACCATAAACTCTTATTTAGGAGTGAATGCTATTACTTAGTCTAACTTATTAAGTATTCTAATTATATTCATTAGGCCTGAGCTTTTTGTCAAACTTGAATTCACACAATTTGAAACTTGGTTGGCCTAAATGTTCTCAATCAGCCCATTTAGTGTTTCTTCAATCTTTTTGGCTCGTGTTATTGGGCCTTCTAGGATGTGCAATGGACCTCTTGCATCCATTGAAGCTCTAGTTCGTGTTATTGGGCCTTCTAGAATGTGCGATGGACCTCTTGCATCCATTGAAGTTCTAGCTCGTGTTACTGGGACTTTTGGGATGTGCAATGGACCTCTTGCTTCCATTGAAGCCTTCCACCCATCATCTCTATGGATCTCATCATTCCCCCTCTCCTCAAAAGGATTCGTCCCCGAATCATCACCTACATCAAAATGCAAAAGATCAGAAATATTAAATGTTGCACTCACATTATACTCACTGTGAAGGTCCAACTTATAAGCATTGTCATTAATTTGGGCTACAACTTGAAAGGGACCATCTCCTCTAGGTTGTAGCTTTGAATGCCTCTAAGTTGGAAACCATTCCTTGCGCATATGCACTCAAACCCAATCACCAGGTTCAAACACCACCTTCTTTCCTCCCTAGTTGACATGGGATGCGTGTTACTTAGTTCGTTTTTCAATATGTTGTCGCACCTTCTTGTGCAATTTTTTTATCATTTCAGCCTTGCGTTCACCATCTAAGCTGGCATACTCATTGATAGGTATAGGTACCAAATCCAAAGGAGTCAACGAATTAAAACCATATACAATTTCAAATGGAGAGTAACTAGTAGTAGAATGAACACTCCTATTATACGCAAACTCGATATGTGGTAAACAATCTTCCCATGCTTTCAAATTTGTTCGAATAATAGCACACAAAAGAGTAGAAAGAGTTTGATTAACTACCTCAGTCTGCCCATCAGTTTGTGGATGACAAGGAGTTGAAAACAATAGCTTAGTACCTAACTTACCCCACAAAGTCTTCCAGAAGTAGCTTAAGAACTTTGTATCCTAGTCTAAAACAATGCTTTGTGGCATGCCAAGCAAACATACTACTTCTCTGAAGAATAAGTCAGACACATTGTTTGCATGATCAGTTTTATGGCATGGGATGAAGTGTGCCATCTTTAAAAATCTATCAACAACAACAAATGCAGAATCCCTACCCCTTTTTGTTCGTGGAAATCTTAGTACGAAGTCCATAGATAAATCAACCCAAGGATGGCTAGGTATAGGTAAAAGGGTATACAAGCAATGGGGTAAAACACTAGATTTAGCCTGTTTGCATGTTATGCATTTCTCACATATCCTCTTAACTTCTCGTTTCATGCGTAGCTAAAAGAAATGTTCATTTAGGACAGCTAGGGTTTTCCTAACTCCGGAAAGACCCATTATACCACCCTCATGAGCTTCTCTTACAACCAACTCCCTCAAAGAACTCATAGGCATGCATAAATGATTTTCCCTAAATAAGAAACCCTTATGCCTATAAAACTTCTCAAAGGCTGATGCCTCACATGCTCCATATACATTAGCAAAGTCACGATCATTCACATATAAATCCTTAATATGTTCAAATCCTAGTAAGCTTGCAGTAAGTGTAGAGATAAGGGCATACTTGTGAGATAATGCATTAGCTATCACATTTTCCTTACCTTGTTTATATTTGATGAAGTAAGGAAAGGTCTCAATGAATTCAATCCACTTGGCATGTCTTTTGTTCAACTTTCCTTGTCCCTTCAAGTGCTTCAAAGATTCATGGTCAGTATGGATGACAAACTCCTTGGGCCAAAGGTAATGTTGCCATGTTTCGAAAGCCCGTACCAATGCATACATCTCTTTATCATAAGTAGGATAGTTAAGGCTTGCTCCACTTAGCTTTTCACTAAAGTAAGCTATTGGGCGCCTTTCGTAACTAGTTGGCTTAAGTGTAGGCCAATCACGAATTGCCTTAACTTTTTCCTCATCAACCTCAACACCTTTAGCATTTTCAGTGATTTTGTTGATTGCTCTACAATCAACACACATCCTCCAAGTATCATCTTTTTTGGGTGCAAGTAGGACAGGAACAGCACATGGACTCATGCTTTCCCTTACATATCCTTTGGACATAAGCTCCTCAACTTACATTTAAAGCTCCTTTGTCTCCTCAGGATTACTCTTATATGCTGGCCAGTTAGGGATGTATGCACCCGGGATGAAATCAATTTGATGCTCAATTCCTCTATTAGGTGCCAATCCACTTGGGACATCGTTAGAGATTATATCTTCAAATTCCTGAAATAGAGCAACAACAACACTAGGCAAAGATGGGTCAAACTTGTTAGTATTAAAATAAGTCTCCTTGTACAAAAGTACGATCATAAGTTGTTTGGCATAGAATGCTCTTTTGACATCACTTTCTTTTGTATAGAGACTTTCTCTTTTCATCTCGTTCTCTTGTGTCCTCATGTTTTCTCCTCTCTTTTCTATTTTATCAATCTCTCTTTTCTGTTCACTCTCATTTTTAATCCTTAATTGATCCTCATAAGCTTGTTGAGGAGATAATGGTACAAGAGTGATGGGTTTTGTATTCATTACAAATGAATATCAATTCTTGAAGCCATCATTCTTAACTCGCTTGTCAAATTGCCATGGTCATCCTAATAAAATATGTCCCGCATGCATAGGTACAACATCACATAAAACTTCATCATGGTACCTTCCGATAGAAAATGATACGAGCACTTGCTTATTTACCTTCACTTCACCACTCTCATTCAACCACTAAAGCTTATATGGTCTAGGATGCTTCATGGTAGGTAAATCCAGCTTCTCAACCATAGTTGTGCTAGCAACATTAGTGCAACTCCCACCATCAATAATCATACTACATACCTTATCTTTGATGAGACACCTTGTCTGAAAGATGTTATCTTGTTGCACCTGATTTTCTTCGTTTACTTGCACATTCAATGCTCACCTTGTAATGAGAGCTACTCCGTTAACCAGATACTCCTCTCCATCACTTTCACCCTCTGATGATGGCACAGAATCATCATCCGATTCACTTTCAGTTTCAACATCACCATTACTTCTCAAGATCATTGCACGCTTATTTGGACATTGAGATGCAATGTGACCCCTGCCCAAACACTTAAAACATTTAACATCTCTATTTCTATTCGGTTGGGGTTCAAATTTACCTATCTCCTTACGAGAACCCACATTCTTGTGCTTGGATAGCTCAGCTTTGGACTTGTAATTGGCCATCTCGTCCCTTTTACTCCAATTTGGCTTCAAAGATGAGGTAGAACCTAAATTCTGCCCAAACCGTGTGGAGCACTTTTGTTTAAGTTGCCTTTCAACTTTCATTACCATGTGCACCATGTCTTCTAATTCCACATAGTGTTGCAATTCAACCACGTTTGCTATATCCCTATTTAGCCCTTGCAGAAAATCAGAACTTAGGTTCATCTTTTTGGAAGTCGAATTGGGGGAAGAAGGAAGAGAAGATGACTTCTAAGCTTAGAACCAATTCACATAGACCCATGAATAGTGGGGACAGACCCATTTCCATGAGTGTATGTGCTATTTCTCTAGTTCTTTGAGAACTAATTCTGAACTTTCATACTTGAGTGTGTTGGTTCAATAGACTTATCTTCTTCAACGTCGTTGTTGTTAGGAGTAGTGTCTGAATCTTATAGTTCTGGTTCTTGGTTGTTTATAATCATTGGGTCAGAACTCCAAATCCCTTAACCTTTGCTAGAATGATCCTATACCAACATTGGTGTTGGGTTTCGTTTAAATATAATTGGAGTTCGTATCAAGTTCACTACACCAACCAACATAAGGTTCCCAATGGCACAAGAAAAAAAAAGGTAGAATTAATAACCAAACACTAATGAACAACAATAAAACGAATTAAAATAAGGATAACTAACCTGAATTAGAACCAAAGCTCTGATACCAAATGATACGGACTCCGATTATATGTACATGGAACCCAACCCCAATGTTTTTATCGTTCTAACATAGTTTAAAGGATTGGAGTTCTAACCCAACGATTATGAAACAACCAAGAATTAGAACTATAGGATTCAGACGTCACTCCTAACAATGACAACATTGAAGAAGATAAGTCTATTGTACCAACACATTCAAGTATGAAAGTTCAGAATTAGTTCTCAAATAACTAAAGATAATACCTCATACACCCATAAAAAAAGTTCTGCCTCCTCCAACCATCCTTTTTCCTTTTTTATATGCTAACCACCAAAAACCCTAATTGTTAAGATGGCTTATTAATGAAGTTCGTCCAGCCCACTACATAATAATAAAAACCCATGAAAATAACCCATTTAGATGCTGAAATTCGTCCAACCCATGAAAATAACCCATTTAAATGCCCACACACTCTCCCAGCTCCAACTTCCTTCCCAAGGCCATGGTTTTCATATTCCTCCATAGATGACACATTTTTAAGCCTTGGTGAACCCTCTATCATCCTTAATTTGCGGCTAGCAATTTCCTATTAGTAAATGTCACTTAACAAGTTGTTGAGTGCTTCCTTTATTTTCTTTAACCTTATTCTTGTCATTGGTGGCCGAAGGTTTTTGCAAAGCATCAACTCCCTTATTGATTTAAGCTGGTGTAGTACGGCTTCCATCAGCAATGATTGGGGCAGATACAAAAGGTAATTGATGAAGAACAAGGTGTTGATCAAGTGCAACGAAGGATATATTCCCAAGATCCTTTACATGGAATTGGTGGTCTAATGACTAAGGTAAGGACAAAGAGGATGAAAGAGGTTTAACAAGGCTTAATCAGGGAGATGCATGACAAAGGCTACTGTAGACGATTTTAACATTATTTTAGAAGTTTCCAATGCTACATCAAGGATAATGATGGAGAACAAGGTGGTGATCAAGTGCAACAAAGCAAGCATTACCAAGATCCTTTGCAAGGAATCAATGGTCTAATGACTACACATGAACAAAGAGGGTGAAAGAGGCTTTACAAAACTTAATTATGGTGATGCATGAAAAAGAGGTTGATGATGGACAAGGATAATCACTTATCTTTATTTGCAAGATGATGGACAAGGCTTAGAACCTAAAGAAGGAAGTTTAGAGACCATGATATAAGTCTAAGCTGGATGACCAAGTTAAGGAAAGGCTTAATTTGTATGCTAAGTTGTATTAAAGGGCCAATTTTTGTTTTAGGTTGCTAAATTTTATGTTAAGGCTGAATACATGAAAAAAGGCTTAACTTCTTGGGTTTATATAGGCTTGTAGGTTTGGCCAAGTCATGATACATTAGCTAGGATTTTTACTTTAACTTTTATGCCTAGTTGTCATTAGCTGTTGTCTTTTAATGATTCCTACATCAAGGTAGATTTGTATTCCTTAATTAAAGGGATCCCTTGTGATTAAGGTTTATCCTATATAGATATATTAAGAAACATCTTTTTCTTATAGGATTGTGATGTTTATTAGCCTATATAAAGGCTACAACTATGTAAAATAAGTATCAATAAGATTGAAGTATTTTTAGCAAGCTATGCTTTGCTTACTATGTTTCTAGAAGAATAGATTGTCTTTATTTATCAAATGAGTGATAAACCTTTGTGGCATCTTAAAATCAAGGCATTTAGGACATAGTTTCCATAGGGCTAAGATTTGATCAATCCAGCTTGTTTCCTAACTTTCTGGGGTGTGCATAACAAATTGATTCAAGGGTTCTTAGGGCAAGTCACCTAGTGGGTTCTTTATCAAATAATCATTTATCTTTATGTACTAGATGATGGCCAAGGATGAGAACCTGAAAAACAAACCTTAGAGCACATGATTGTTGAGCCCACCTTTGATGACTAATGTTGGATTTGTTGTCAATACCATCTCATACGGTATTGTGTTGATTTGATATTATGAATGTTGTTGAGATGTAGTGAAGTCATTGAGAGAAATTACTGATGATAGGTCAACCCTGGCGTTGAGGAGTTAATGTTGATCATGACCCTAAATTTTAGAGGTCAAAATTAACCATTGACTGTTGACCATTGACCCTAAATTTTAGGACTCAAATCTAGTTGTTAATTGTAAGGCAACATATGGGAATTAATAATGACTGTTGGTGATCATGTAGTCCTAATCCCAAGGTTCTATAAATAACCCTAGGTGTCTTGCAAAAAGAAAATAAAGGGGCTGCAGAAAATTGAGTGAACGGCAAAGGCAAGGCAGCCGGCCAAGGACAGAAAGAAAGAGGGCAAGGCAGCCAACCAAGGAGAGGTAGCAAGGCAGCTGGCCAAGAAAACTGCAACAGCCACCAAGGAGAAGCAGCAAGGTGTAGCCGGCCAAAAAGGGAAAGAAAGAGAGCAAGGTAGCTGGCCACCCACACCAGCAAACCTTCACCAAGACAGCCATTGCACCAGCAAGCCCTCACAAACCACACCAGCACATCTAGGAGGCTTTCTAGCAGACTAGCAGCACACCCTTACACATCCAGGAGGGTATACTAGTAGCAAAAGATGTCCCTGTAGGTCCAGGAGGGTACACTAGCACTAGCAGCATATCCCTACTCATACAAGAGGGTATACCAAAAGGAGGAGCACGTCCCAGCATGTCCAAGAGGCTTCCCTACACCAGCAACACGTCCAGGAGGCTTCCTTGCACCAGCAGCATGTCTAGGAGGATATACCCACACCAGCAAGGCAGCCGCACCGTCAAACATCACCAAGGCAGCAGTCGCACCAGTAAACCAACAAAGCAGCCAAGGAAGACAAATCAGAAGGAGGCAGAAGCAGCATATGAGTCCAGCAAGAGGTGGAGCAGTAGCATAAGGGTCCTGCACCAACAACCAACATGTAACAACAGGTGGTGCACCAGTAGACGACGACAATATGCAGGGATAGCAGTAGCGGCACATGAAAACAACTGCAACATGCGAGGATAGCAGCAGCAGCACGAGAAAACAGTAGCAATGTGTGGGGATAGTAGCAGCAGCATGAGCTGACAACAACAAAGCACTTAGATAGCAAGAACAGTGTGTGTGAACAACAACTACAGTGCGTGTGGACAGCGAAATGCATGCAAATAGTAGTAGCAGAGCAAGTGGACAGTAGCAGATGCACATGCGAACAGTAGCAGCTGCACGTGCGAACAGCATAGCACCACGTGTGGACAACTTTAGTAGCATGTGCGGACAGCATTAGCATCACATGCAAGTAGCACCGACAGCGGGTAAGACAACACTGGCAACAAAGGAAAGAGAAGATTCATATTCTACTCTAGCAATCTGTACACATTAAGTGATCGTTCTCCAGGAAGTTTTTATTATAAGCTCTTGATAAATTTGTTGAAAAATAGGGTGGGATACCCTTGGAGTGATTGGGAGATCAACTCCTTGATCGGGAGATCATTGTAAGTGGTTAAGGAGTAGTCTTTCCACAAGCAGTGAAAGTGATCCTCTCACAACATTATTGTATCCCTTGATAGCAAGAGTGGATTGTATGATTTAGGAGGGATCCTATCACACCATGGACGTAGCTCACACATTGTGGGTAAACCACGTAAAATTGTCGTGTGTGCTTGGGTGCTTGTACATTAATTTATATTCATATAATTTTGCTCACATGAAGAAAAATAAAAAATTGGATCATTAACTCTAACAAGTTGTAGAGGTTAAATCCGAATCGATTTGTAAGAAGAGGATATCTCACACTAATTCACCCCCCTCTCAATGCAAGACTTAAAACGGTCCTGATCAAGTGGTTTCAGAGTCTGGTTCCTCTGTTGATCCAATTTTTCTACTTTGAATTAAAGTTGTGCATTGTTGTGTGAGTTTTAGAGTCAACAAGATTGTTTGCTCCATCAGAGGCTATGGAGAGGAGATCCACGATGCCACTATGGTAAGGAAAATACTTAGAACTTTGTCAGAAGCTTACAATGCCAAAGTCTCTTCTATCTAAGATAGAGATCTGGATAGGCTGCCCTTTGATGACCTGCACAACATATTGGTGCCTTATGAAATGAGAATAGCCCCAATGAAAAAAGAAAAGAAGTCTAAGGTGGAGAAGGAGTTGGCCATCAAGGCAATGAAGAATTTAAAGATTAAAGACCAACAAAAAGAATTTGATAGCAGCTCTAGAGAAGAAGATGGTGATCCTCAATTGGATAAAGTTTTGTGATGAGAACCATAGGGATGATGGGTGGAAGGCTTCAATGGTTGCAAGAAGTCCATTGCACATTCCAGAAGGCCCAATAACATGAGTTAGAGCCAAAAAGATTAAAGAAGCACTAAATGGGCTGATTCAGAACATTCAGGCTAACCCAACTTCAAATGATGCGAATTCAAGTTTGATAAGGAGTCCATGCCCAATTAATATAATTAGAATACTTAATAGGTCAGAATAAGTAATAGCATTTCTTCCTAAATAAGAGTTTATTATTTATGTTGGAATTTGTCCACAATTAGGAATTCCTCCAAAATAAGGATTTCTCCTAAGTAGGAATTTGTACCTCTTTAGGATTGCTATCCTAGCCTATAAATAGGCACTCCTGTAAGCTTTGGAGAGGCAGACAATTTTGAGTGAAATAGAAAGCAAGGGTTTTTTCCTCTCGGTTCTTTTAAGGACTAAGGAACTTATCAAGAGGTATTTCTTCTTGTGGCGTTCCCAGCGACTTATCACTCCCAATTCCTTTCTTTTCTGGAGTGTGGCGTCCATATCCTTCTTGAATGTTCTAGGTTCGTGTTCCTTGAAGGGTGAGTCTAGGGTTTGTGATATTAAACTCTGATTTAGCTTTCCTAGTTGTTCTTTGATTCCTTGTGTGTGTTGGGTCCCTAAGCCACGTCTTTTTGGGATTTCCGCATCATTTTGGCGCACATCACCAACAACACGAGGAAAGGAAAAGGGAAGTACAAGGGAAAACTACCCTTTAAGTGCTTTAGCTGTGGAGACATGGCACTTTGTCGTGGACTACCCAAAGAGAATAGAAGTAAGCAATGATGATGATGATGATGATGAGCCTACCCCAAGGTGGAGAACAAAGAAATCCAACTATCTTAAAGCTGAAAATCAAGGTGCCAAAGGCAAAAAGCAATTCATCAAATCCAAAAGAAGAAATTATTTGAGTAAGTTGGATAAAGAGGCTTCTAAAGAAAAAGTTGATGATGATTCTGATGATGATACTGCAAATGATGTGCTGGTTGTTCAAGTAGATGATGACAAAGAATCTTCAAGTGAGGAGGAATCAACATAAGAGGAAAAGGATGAGTTGTTACAACAACTTAAGAATGAGTTGAGAGCTTGTTTGCGAAAAAAACAACAAGATAGAAAAAGAGGAGTTTGAAGCAAAAGAGGAGAAGTACTTGAAGAGGATTAAGGGGCTGATTGTACTTAACACTAAGCAAGGCAAGATATACGAAGATCTTGGTGCTAAGGTGATTTTACAAGAGCAAGAGATGCTGATTTTGCAAGCTAAGCTTCACAAGGCCAAGTTTGAGCTAAAGAAGCATGAAGAAAGCTTTATGCAAGCCATGGAAATGAAAGGAGAGTCATCATCAACAAGTGCCATCAAGGGGGATGCTACCAGAAAGTTAGATGAGTGTCAAAGCAATCAAAGATCATATTCCATGGGAAAGAAAGGACTTGGCTACATTAAGAAGCCAAGTGAGAAGGTAGAAGAAAAGAAGAAAATTGTGTTTGTACCCGAAAGCAAGCACAATGACTTGATAGAGAAGCGAGTCCAACCCAAGTTAAAATGGGTTAGGAAAGATGGAGACCAACCCAAGCACAATGACTCCTATCCACAAGAGACAAACTGTCAAAGATGAAGAGAAGGTTGCCACACCAATTGTTAAAGCAAGAAGACATGGACTTGGTAAGAGAAGTAAATCCAGGTTCAAAGGATTTTGTTGGAGCTGTGGGAAGTATGAGTACAAGGCTAATACTTGTTGGAATATTCGGCCTATAATGAAGAGGAATGTGAGGCAAGAGTCTAGTGGGAGACTCTGGCAAGAAAGGAGACAGTCTTAGGTGGAAAGAAGTCATATTCCACTAAGAAATAACTTTGATTTGCTGGGAGAGATCTATGGAAGATGTGAAAGGGTTGGACACATTGCTGAGGATTGCTTGACATTGTTGCTTGGTCAAGAAGTGTAAAGGAGAACACACCAACCATTGTTGCTTGGTCAAAGAATGCAAAGGAGAACACCTATACATGCTCGCACATTCGGCCAAAGAAGAAAAAGAGGTCTATGGTTGTGGAAGTAGCCTTAAAAGCTTTCAAGAAAGAAAAACCATGGATCCTAGATAGTGTTTGCTCTTCACACATGATAGGAGACTCGAAGATGTTAAAGGGAGTACCAAAATATGATGGAGGGTCCATCAAATTTGGCAATGATGGTGCCTTAAAGATTCAAGGTATTGGTGCTACTGAAATTGGTGTAGAAATGCTGAAATCAAAGAAAGTGCTTTATGTTGAAGGGCTAAAACAAAATCTTATCAGTGTTAGTCAGTTGTGTGATGATGGACATGAAGTTACTTTCAACAAGAGTGGCTACACAGTAAAAAGATCAAGAGATGGTGTTGTTCTTACTAAGGGTGAAAGAACAAATGGAAACTTATATCAAGTTTCCAAAAGCAAAAACATATGCTACATGAGCACTAAAGATGAGAATTTGTTATGACATGGAAGATTGGGACATCTTGGATAAAAGAGGCTGAACTTAAGTATTCAGCCATACCCTAGAGGCTGAGGTATTATTCTCTATAACCCCTCTTCCCTTCCATCTTCTATTTTTCTTTGGATTTGTTACCAAAGGGGGAGATATTTTGTATAAATCCAAGGATAGTATGTATTGATGAAAAGGGGGAGTAGCTTGATGAATAAAGGGGGAGAACATATCAAGGGGGAGAAGCAAAAAGGGGGAGTTAAATCAGGTTTAAGGGAGATGCATGGTTCAGGGGGAACTATGAATGACTATGTGCAAGGGATGTTGTGCAGGGTTGGATTTAATGTGTTTTGAACAAATCCAAAGGGGGAGATTGTTGAGCCCATCTTTGATGGCTAATGTTGGATTAGTTGTCAACACCATCTCACATGGTTATATATGTTGATTTGATATTATGAATGCCATTGAGATGTAGTGAGGTCATTGGGAGAAATTGGTGATAACAGGTCAACCTTGGTGTTGATGAGTCAATGTTGACGGTGACCCTAAATTTTAGGGGTCAAGATTGACCATTGATCCTAAATTTTAGGAATCAAATCCGACTATTGATTGTAGGGCAACATGTGGGAATTAACACTGACTGTTAATGATCATGTAACCCTAATCACCTTGAGGTTCTATAAAAACCCCTCTGTGTCTTGCAAGAAGGGTGTGTGTTGTAGAAAATTGAGAGAGCCAGCCAAAGAGAGAGGTGAGTGGCAAACCTAGGGAAAAAGGGAGGTGAATAGCAAAAGAGAAGGCAGCCACCAAGCAAGGTGCAACCAGCCAAGAAGGAGAGAAAGAAAGCAAGGGGCAACTGGCCAAGGAAAGAAGGCAAGGCAATTGGCCAAGAGGCTTCCCTGTACCAACAGCATGTCCAGGAGGCTTCCTAGTAGCAGCAGCATATCTAGGAGACTTCTCAGTAGCAATAGTCTAGGAGGGTATACCAGCAAACCAGCAGCAGTGCGAGGAAACTACTGCAACACCAGGGAGAGTAGTAGTGGTTTGAGAAATCTACTACAACGGATAGGGAGAGCAGCAATAATTCGAGAAAACTACTGCAACGCGGGAGGAGAGTAGCAGCAGCACAAGAAAATAGCTGCAATGCATAGGAAGAGCAGCAGCGGTGCAAGAAAAATAGTTGCAGCATGTTGGGAGAGCAGCAGTAGTGCAAGAAAGCAATAACAGTGTGTGCGGACAGTAGCAGCAATGCGTGTAGACAGCAACAAGGCTCCCAAAGCAAGAAGGCAGTTGACACGTGCTTATGACCATGAAGATGATGTAGAAGATGATGAAGTTGACGATCAAACTACGATGGTTAGAACTGGTCACAAAAGAAGGGATCGAAGAGAAGTTGGGAGGCAAGGCACCTACGACCATAATTTGGGTAGTATTAAAATGACAATTCCTTCATTCCAAGGTAAGAATGATCCTGATGCATACCTAGAATGGGAAAAGAAGGTTGAATTGGTTTTTGATTGCCACAACTATTCCGAGGAGAAAAAGGTAAAGCTTGCTGCAGTTGAATTTACTGATTATGCTATTATTTGGTGGGATCAACTTGTTTTGACTAGGAAAAGGAATCATGAGCGGCCTATTGATACATGGGAGGAGATGAAAGCTATCATGAGGAGGAGGTTTGTCCCTACTCACTATTAAAGGGAGTTGTACCAAAGGCTGCAAGGGCTCACTCAGGGCACCAAAGGTGTGGAGGACTACCACAAGGAGATGGAGATTACCATGATTAGGGCCAATGTAGAAGAAGATAGGGAGGCAACCATGGCTCGATTTCTGCAAGGGCTAAATAAGGACATAGCAAATGTGGTTGAATTGCAGCACTATGTGGAATTAGAAGACATGGTGCATATGGCAATGAAAGTTGAAAGGCAACTTAAACGAAAGGGCTCCACACGGTTTGGGCAGAATTCAGGTTCTACCTCATCGTGGAAGCCAAATTGGAGTAAAAGGGACGAGATGACCAATTACAAGTCCAAAGCCGAGTTACCCAAGCACAAGGATGTGGGTTCTAGCAAGGAGACAGGTAAATTTGAACCCCAACCGAGTAGAAATAGAGATGTTAAATGTTTTAAGTGTTTGGGCAGGGGTCACATTGCAACTCAATGTCCAAATAAGCGTGCAATGATCCTGAGAAGTAACGGTGATGTTGAAACTGAAAGTGAATCAGATGATGATTCTGTGCCACCATCAGAGGGTGAATGTGATGGAGAGGAGTATCTGGTTAACGGAGTAGCTCTCGTTACTAGGCGAGCATTGAATGTGCAAGCAAAAGAAAAAAATGAGGTGCAACGAGAAAACATCTTTCAGACAAGGTGTCTCATCAAAGATAAGGTATGTAGTATGATTATTGATGGTGGGAGTTGCACTAACGTTGCTAGCACAACTATGGTTGAGAAGCTGGATTTACCTATTATGAAGCATCCTAGACCATATAAACTTTAATGGTTAAATGAGAATGGTGAAGTGAAGGTAAATCAGCAAGTGCTAGTATCATTTTCTATCGGAAGGTACCATGATGAAGTTTTATGTGATGTTGTACCTATGCATGCGGGACATATTCTATTAGGAAGACCATGGCAATTTGATAGGCGAGTTATGCATGATGGCTTCAAGAATCGATATTCCTTTGTAATGAACGGAAAACCCATCATTCTTGTACCATTATCACCTCAACAAGCATATGAGGATCAATTCAGGATTAAAAATGAGAGTGAACAAAAAAGAGAGATTGACAAAAGAGAAAAAGGAGAAGAAAACGTGAGGACCCCAGAGAAAGAGAAGAAAAGAGAAAATCTCTATGCAAAAGGAAGTGATGTCAAAAGAGCATTCTATGCCAAACAGCCTATGATTGTACTTTTGTACAAGGAGGCTTATTTTAACACTAACAAGTTTGACCCACCTTTGCCTAGTGTTGTTGTTGCGCTATTGCAGGAATTTGAAGATGTATTCCCTGATGATATCCCAAGTGGATTGCCACCTACTAGAGGAATTGAGCATCAAATTGATTTCATCCCAGGTGCATCCATCCCTAACCGGCCAGCATATAAGTGTAATCCTGAGGAGACAAAAGAGCTTCAAAGGCAGGTTGAGGAGCTTATGTCCAAAGGATATGTGAGGGAAAGCATGAGTCCATGTGCTGTTCCTGTCCTACTTGTACCAAAAAAAGATGGGACTTGGAGGATGTGTGTTGATTGTCGAGCAATCAACAAAATCACTGTAAAGTATCGTCATCCCATACCTAGATTAGATGACATGTTAGATGAATTGCATGGGTCATGTGTCTTTTCTAAGATTGATTTGAAAAGTGGATATCATCAAATTAGGATGAGAGAGGGAGATGAGTGGAAAACAGCTTTCAAAACTAAGTATGGGTTATATGAGTGGCTAGTTAAGCCATTTGGTCTCACTAATGCACCAAGTACTTTTATGCGACTAATGAATCATGTTTTACGTGCATTTATTGGTAGATTTGTGGTGGTGTATTTTGATGATATCTTGGTCTATAGTAAAACCCTAGAAGATCATCTTGATCATTTACGTTCTGTTGTGAATGTTTTACGTTCTGAGAAATTGTATGCTAACTTACATAAATGTTCCTTTAGTACTGATCAGATCACATTTCTTGGCTATGTTGTTAGTGCTAAAGGTGTTGAGGTTGATGAGGAAAAAGTTAAGGCAATTCGTGATTGGCCTACACCCAAGTCAATTAGTGACGTGCGTAGCTTTCATGGTCTAGCTAGTTTCTATAGACGCTTTGTTAAAGACTTTAGCACCATTGCCGCACCACTCACTGAGCTTATTAAAAAGAACATGAGTTTTAGGTGGGGTAGTGACCAAGACAAGGCTTTTAATTGCATCAAGGAAAAATTAAGTTCTGCACTCTTACTTGCTTTACCTAACTTTGCAAAAGCTTTCGAGATTGAGTGTGATGCTTCAGGTATTGGCATTGGAGCTGTTTTGATGCAAGAAAGGCGCCCAATTGCTTACTTTAGTGAAAAGCTAAGTGGAGCAAGCCTTAATTATCCTACTTATGATAAAGAGATGTATGCATTGGTACGGGCTTTGGAGACATGGCAACATTACCTTTGGCCTAAAGAGTTTGTCATCCATACTGACCATGAATCTTTGAAGCACTTGAAGGGACAAGGAAAGTTGAACAAAAGACATGCCAAGTGGGTTGAATTCATTGAGACCTTTCCCTACATCATCCAATATAAAAAAGGTAAGGAAAATGTGGTAGCTGATGCATTATCTCGCAGGTAAACCCTTATCTCTACACTTACTGCAAACTTATTGGGATTTGAACACATTAAGGATTTATATATGAATGATCCTGATTTTGCTAATGTGTATAGAGCATGTGAGGTGTCAGCCTTTGAGAAGTTTTATAGGCATAAGGGTTTCCTATTTAGGGAAAATCGTTTATGCATGCCTATGAGTTCTTTGAGGGAGTTGGTTGTAAGAGAAGCTCATGAGGGTGGTCTAATGGGTCATTTCGGAGTTAGGAAAACCTTAGATGTCCTAAATGAACATTTCTTTTGGCCACGAATGAAACGAGATGTTGAGAGGATATGTGCAAAATGCATAACATGCAAACAAGCTAAATCTAAAGTTTTACCTCATGGCTTGTATACCCCTCTACCCATACCTAACCATCCCTGGGTTGATTTATCTATGGACTTTGTACTAGGATTACCCCGAACAAAAAGGGGTAGGGATTCTGTATTTGTTGTTGTTGATAGGTTTTCAAAGATGGCATACTTCATCCCATGTCATAAAACTGATGATGCAAACAACGTGGCTGACTTATTCTTTAGAGAAGTAGTACGTTTGCATGGCATGCCACGAAGCATTGTTTCATATCGGGATACAAAGTTCTTAAGCTACTTCTGGAAGACTTTGTGGGGTAAGTTAGGTACTAAACTATTGTTTTCAACTACTTGTCATTCACAAACTGATGGGTAGACTGAGGTAGTTAATCGAACTCTTTCTACTCTTTTGCGTGCTATTATTCGAACAAATTTGAAAACATGGGAAGATTGTTTACCGCATGTCGAGTTTGTGTATAATAGGAGTGTTCTTTCTACTACTAGTTACTCTCCATTTGAAATCGTATATGGTTTTAATCCATTGACTCCTTTGGATTTGGTACCTATACCTGTCAATGAGTATG
>CM038595.1:9136567-9147806 GCA_021533255.1 Ceriops tagal | reverse complement strand
GTGACCCCTGCCCAAACACTTAAAACATTTAACATCTCTATTTCTACCCAAGTAGCTCGGCTTTGGACTTGTAATTGGTCATCTCGTCCCTTTTACTCCAATTTGGCTTCCACGATGAGGTAGAACCTGAATTCTGCCCAAACCGTGTGGAGCCCTTTTGTTTAAGTTGCCTTTCAACTTTCATTGCCATGTGCACCATGTCTTCTAATTCCACATAGTGCTGCAAATCAACCACATTTGCTATGTCCCTATTTAGCCCTTCCAGAAATCGAGCCATGGTTGCCTCTCTATCTTCTTCTACATTGGCCCTAATCATGGTAATTTCCATCTCTTTGTGGTAGTCCTCCACACTTTTGGTGCCCTGAGTGAGTCCTTGTAGCCTTTGGTACAACTCCCTTTAATAGTGAGTAGGGACAAACCTCCTCCTCATGATAGCCTTCATCTCCTCCCATGTATCAATAGGCTGCTCATGATTCCTTTTCCTAGTCAAAAAAAGTTGATCCCACCAAATAATAGCATAATCAGTAAATTCAACTGCAGCAAGCTTTACCTTTTTCTCCTTGGAATAGTTGTGGTAATCAAAAACCAATTCAACCTTCTTTTCCCATTCTAGGTATGCATCAGGATCATTCTTACCTTGGAATGAAGGAATTGTCATTTTAATACTACCCAAATTATGGTCGTAGGTGCCTTGTCTCCCAAATTCTCTTCGATCCCTTCTATTGTTACCAGTTCTAACCATCGTAGTTTGATCGTCAACTTCATCATCTTCTACATCATCTTCATGGTCATAGGCTTGTGTCAACTGCCTTCTTACTTTGGGAGCCTCATATTCCCTATGTCTCCTTTGCAACTCTGCTATTGTATTAGCTTGCTCCTCTATCCTCTCCATCATATCATCAAATCTGGTATTCATACGCTCAAATTGTTGTTGCATAGCTTTGATCATGAAGGTCACATCACCAACTCCCTCTTGAGCTACACCTTTTTCTTTGGACGTCATTGTCTTATTTCTGCTCAAAACGAATGGATACCTCACAGAACCCTCCCCCACGTGTATCACTCAAAAGATTGTGTCACACTCCCTCGTGTTTACACTCTTTATGGTTTTTCTTTATATGAACTTTCACTCTTACCTTTTTCCACTCAGATTTTCCCTTTCAGCTCCATAAAGAACTAAAGAACATAAATCAAGGATATTGATTTAGAACAGAATAAGCTAAATGGCGTAGAATTGAACAAATTGGAGAACAAAGAATCAAGCGACAAAGGATGTCAACACAAACGGATTTAATGAACTAAACTCAAAAAAATCAGGATAGGGGTAATATAACCTAGAGAACAACTTGGGTAACAAACTAAGAAAACAGATGGTAAAATTGGAGTTGAGTAAGAAAAATTTATTATTATTGTAATCAATATGACCAAACTGTTAACTTTTGGATGTTTTCTTTCTTTTGTTTTCTTCCTTCCACTTTTTTTTTCCGTCGTTTTTTTTTCGTTTTTTTTTTCGTTTTTTTTTTCAACACAAAAAAATACTAGAATACTTAAACATACCAATTGAAATTGAAATTAGCACGTTTATGAGCTTAAACAAACAAGCAAAGAGAGAAGGATTGCAAATAAACAGATTTTTGCATTTGAATGATAATGCATATAATAAACAAACTAAACAACAATAAATAAATCAAAAGATAGAAAATTGAAGAGTAAGTGGATTCAACCTGATTTAGAACCTGGCTCTGATACCAACTGATGTGGAAATCCCAAAAAGACGTGGCTTAGGGACCCAACACACACAAGGAATCAAAGAACAACCAGGAAAGCTAAATCAGAGTTTAATATCACAAACCCTAGACCCACCCTTCAAGGAACACGAACCTAGAATATTCAAGAAGGATATGGACGCCACACTCCAGAAAAGAAAGGAATTGGGAGTGATAAGTCGCTGAGAATGTCACAAGAAGAAATACCTCTTGATAAGTTCCTTAGTCCTTAAAAGAACCGAGAGGAAAAAAACCCTTGCTTTCTATGTCACTCAAAGTTGTCTGCCTCTCTAGAGCTTACAGGAGTGCCTATTTATAGGCTAAGATAGCAATCGTAAAGAGGTACAAATTCCTACTTAGGAGAAATTCTTATTTTGGAGGAATTCCTAATTGTGGACAAATTCCAACATAAATAATAAACTCTTATTTAGGAAGAAATGCTATTACTTATTCTGACCTATTAAGTATTCTAATTATATTAATTGGGCGTGGACTCCTTATCAAACTTCAAGTCGCATCATTTGAAGCTGGGTTGGCCTGAATGTTCTGAATCAGCCCATTTAGTGCTTCTTTAATCTTTTTGGCTCTAGCTCGTGTTATTGGGCCTTCTGGAATGTGCAATGGACCTCTTGCAACTATTGAAGCCTTCCACCCATCATCTCTATGGTTCTCATCAAGATCCATATTCTGCTCTAGCAATTTGTACACATTGTGTGATTGTTCTCCAGGAAAGGTTTTACACAACCGCATGCTAAGTTGTATTAAAGGGCCTATTTTTGTTTTGTGTTGCTAAATTTTAAGTTAAGGCTGTATATACATGCAAAACGCCTAACTTCTTAGGTTTATTTGGGTTTGTAGGTTTGGTCAAGTCTTAATACATTAGCTAAGGTTTTTAATTTGACTCTTATGCCTAGTTGTCTTTAACTGTAGTCATCTTTTAAGGATTTCTATATGAAGGAAGATTTGTATTCTTTAATTAAAGGGATCCCCTATGTTGAGCCTATCTTTGATGGCTAATGTTGAATTTGCTGTCAATAGCATCTCACATTGTTGTTCATGTTGATTTGATATTTTGAATATTGTTGAGATTCATAGAAGCCGTTGGGAAAAACCGGTGATGGCAGGTCAACCTTTGTGAATGAGTCAATGTTGACCATTAACCCTAAATTTTAGGATTCAAAGTTAATCGTTGACCCTTGACCATTGACCCTAAATTTTAGGAATCAAATTTGGCCATTGAATGTAAGACAACCTTTGGGAATCAATGCTGGTCGTTAATTAGTGTGCAACCATAATCTCAAGGCTTTATAAATATCTTCATGCACCTTGCAGACAAGTGTGTGTGTTGAAGAAAATTGAGAGAGAACAGCAAACCTAAAAGCCAAGGAGAGGTGAATGACAAAGAGACAGGTAGCCACCAAGGAGAGAGTGACTAGCCCAGGCAAAGGAGGCAACCACCAAGGAAGGCGTAGCAACAGCTGTACCCAAAGAGAGGTGCAGCACCAAGGAGAGTGCAGTAGTTGGCCAAGGAGATTGTAGCAGCAACCAACCAAAGAAGAGGTGATAACAACCACCAAAGAAGGTGGTAGCCACACCAACTGAAGGAGGAGGTGCAACAGCCAACAGCTACACCAAACTAGCAAAGGAGACGTGCAGCAGCCACACTAAGGAGAGAAAAAGGTGCAGCAACCACACCAAGGAGAGAAAGACATGCAGCATTCACACCAACCAAAGGAGAGGACTTCTAGTAGCTGCACCAAACCAGAAGAGAATATGTGCAGTAGCCACACCAAACCAGAAAAGAAGGTGAGCAATAGCCACAACAAAGAAAGAAGAAGGTAGTAGCCGGTCAAACCAAAGGGAGAAGGAGTTGCAACAACCACCCAAGGAATCCTGCAATTGCACTAAAGAAACTAGCAACCTGTAGCAGGCACAACCAGTAGCATAGCCAACAATACCAGTAATAGCAGCACTAGCAGCAAGTCCAGCAGGCAATATTAGCAATTGTAACACCAACAGTAGCCTGCAACACCTGCAGCAACCCACAACAGTAGTAGCACATCCCACAACACCAACAGGTGTACGCAGCAATACAAGCAAGTGCAGGTAGCAATACCAGTAAGCACAACCAAAAATTACAGCTTGCAGGCACAACCAACGGCTTATCCTGGCAGCAAGGCAGAAAACACGACCAGCAGTAGGAGGAGAAAACTTGCCCTGGAAGTAAGTTTGATAGCTTGCAGCAGCAAAGGAGCAAACGTGTACTAACAGCAGGTTCAATAGCTTGTAGTAGCAGAGGAGAAAACGTGCCTTGGCAACAAGGTAGGCAGCACCGGTAATAGGAAAAAAGAACTTGCCAAGGCAGCAAGTGAGGTAACCTGCCAAGGCAATAGGTGAGGTAGCACTGGCAGTAGGTGAAGAGAACTTGCTAAGGCAGCATGTGAGATAGCACCAGCAGCAAAGGAAGGAGAAGATCCACGTTCTGCACTAACAGCCTATGCATATTGAGTGATCATTCTCAGTAAAGTGTTAGTTACAAACCTTTTGATAAACTTTTTGAAAAAGGGTGGGATACCTTTGGAGTGATTAGGAGATCAATCCATTGAGTGATCGAGAGATCATTGTAAGTGGTTAGGAGTAATTCTTCCACAAGTGGTTAAGGAGTGATCCTTCCACACCGTAACTATATCCCATGATAACAAGAGTGGATTGTGTGATTTAAGAGTGATCCTATCACACCGTGGACGTATCTCACACATTGTGGGTGAACCACATAAAAATGGTCATTTGTTCTTAAGTGCTTACGTTTGATTGATATCCGTATAATCGCTCTCACATAAAGAAGAAAGATAAAAATTGGATCATCAACTCTAACAAGTCACAGAGGTTAAATCCGAAAAAAACTATTTGCGAGCATCTCACATTGATTCACCCCCTCTCCCTCTCAATGTGAGACCTAAAAAGGTTCTCATCAAGTGGTATCAGAGCCAGTTCCCTCTATTGATCCAATTTGTTTGCTTTGATCTGAGATTGTTTGTTGCTACTTTGAATTTTTATCTCTACTGTTGATTGATATTATGGATAGCATGAACAGTGTTAATAGTGAGGGCATTCCCACTTTTGATGGACAGAATTATCAGTTATGGAAGAATAGAATTCTCCCATATCTGATGTTACTTGGGCTTGATGTCTTTGAGTCTAATGTTATTGGCTTTGTCCTTGCTGCTAAAGGTGATGCTATGATGCTTGTTGATAAGAAGAATTTAGAGTGTGATGGAAAGGTGTGAAATGCCTTATATGCCTCCATATTAGACAAAGAATTTACCAAAGTGAGGGTGCAATACAACCAAACAAATTTGGAACAAATTGAAGAACATTTGTGAAGGAGACAAGGTTGTGAAGGAAGCCAAGTTACAAATCTAGAGGAGCAAATTTGAAGACATAAAGATGCAAAATGATGAATTTGTGGATGCCTTCTTTACAAGAGTCAACGAACTTGTGTGCTCCATTAGAGGCTATAGAGGAGATCAACGATGCTATTGTGGTAAGGAAAATACTTAGAACCTTACCGAAAGCTTATAATGCCAAGGTTTCTTCCATAGATAGAGATTTGGACAAGTTGCCCTTAGATGATTTACACAGCATATTAGTGACTTATGAAATGAGAATAGCCCCATTGATGAAAGAGAAGAAGTCCAAAGTGGAGAAGGAGTTGGCATTCAAGGCAATGAAGAAGCTAAAGATTAAAGACCAAGAAGAAGAATCTGACAACAGCTCTGAAGAAGAAGATGGTAATACTAAACTGAAGAAAGTCATGGCATACATCACCAACAATATAAGAAAAGGAAAAGGAAAGTACAAGGGAAAATTACCCTTGAAGTGCTTTAGGTATGAACAATTGGGCACTTTGCTACGGATTGCTCAAAGAGAAGAGAGGCAAACAATGAGGATGATGTTGAGCCAGTCCCAAGGAGGAGAAAAAAGCAATCTAGCTATTCTAAAGCTAGAAATTCAAGTGCCAAAAGAAAAAAGCAACTCTTCAGATCCAAAAGGAGGAAATCTTTTGAGCAAGTTGGATGAAGAAGATTCTGAAGAAAAAGTTGATGATGATTCCAATGATGAAGTTGAAAAGGATGTGCTGGTCACTCAAGTAGATGATGATCAAGAATCTTGTAATGAGGAATCAACAGAAAAGGAAGTGGATGAGTTGGTTCAACAACTTGAGAATGAATTCAGAGCTTATTTGCACATAAACAGCAAGCTGGAAAATGAGATAAAGCATCTCAAGAAATTGTATGAAAATTCTGTTGTTGATGAATATGATCTCTAGGTAAAAGTAAAGGAGTTTGAAGCAAAAAAGAAGGAGTACTTGAAGAGAATTGAGGACCTGATCATACTTGAGGCAGAGTAAGGCAAGATACATGAAGATCTTGGTACTAAGGTGATTACACAAGAACAAGAGGTGCTGATTTTGCAAGCCAAGCTCCACAAGGCTAAGTCCAAACTAAGGAAGCATGAAGAAAGATTTATGCAAGCCATAGAAGTGAAAGGAGAGTCATCTTTAGCAAATGCCATCAAAGAGGATGCTACTAAGAAGTTGGATGAGTGTCTAAGTAATCAAAGATGTCATTCCATGGGGAAGATAGGACTTGGCTATATTGAAAAGCTAGTGAGAAGGTAAATGAGAAGAAGAAAATTGTGTTTATACTTGAAAGCAGGCACAATGAAGTTATGGAGAAGAGAAACAAATCCAAGCCAAAATGGGTTAGGAAAGATGTGGTGAAGACTCCCATCCAAAGGAGACAAGATGTTAAAGATGGAGAGAAGGTTGCCATAACAGTTGCTAAAGATAGGAGACATGGACTTGGTGAAAGAAGAAAATCCAGATTTGAACTCCCCAAAAGGCAACCTGTTGGGGTTTGCAGTGCCTAGGGATCCCCTTCTCCTTTCCGATGTGGGACTTCATCACATTCTCTCCCACTGAATCCATTGACATCCTCGTTGTGGACCGGGGCCCCCCTGCCTACTCTAGGGTCTAGAGCGCTTGGCGGCATACATCAGATTCGGGTTAGGCCGACTCTGATACCACTTTGTCACGGGGCCATTACCCTCTCCCCAAAAGGCAACCTATTGGGGTGTGCAGCACCCACGTTTATATAGTCCAAGATCCCCCTCTTCCTATCTGATATGGGAGTTGGGTAGTACCTAAGGACCTACCCATTGTTCTTGATACACCTGTCGTATTCTCCCCCACTGAATCCATCGATGTCCTCATCGGGAATCAGGGTCTACCTTGCCTACTTCTTCTTATGTGAAGAGCTTGGCAGCAGACATCGAAGTTGGGGTCGGGTTGGCTTTGATACCACTTGTCACAGGGCCTTTACCTTCTCCCCAAAAGGCAACTTGTTGGGGTGTGCAGCACCCACCTTTATAAGGCCTAGGGATCCCCTTCTCCTTTCCGATGTGGGAGTTCGTCACATTCTCTCCCACTGAATCCATCAATGTCCTCATCGTAGACCAGGGCCCCCCTGCCTACTCCCCGGCCTAGAGCGCTTGGCAGCGGACATCGGATTCCGGTCGGGTCGGCTCTGATACTACTTTGTCACTCCAGATTTGAAGGATTTTTTTGGAGCTGTGATAAGTATGGGCACAAGGCTAATGTGTGCTATAATAATGGGCCAATAATGAAGAGAAATGTGAGGCAAGAGTCTAGGGGAAGACTCTATCAACAAAGGAGACAATCTTAGGTGAAAAGAAGTCATATTCCACTAAGAAACAGATTTGATTTAAGACGAAAAATTTGTGGAAGGATGCAAAAGTGTTGGACACACTACTGAGGATTGCTTAACATTGCTACCCAATCAAAGAGTAAAAAGGAGAACAACTCTATGTGCTCTCACATTCAGCCAAACATTACTGCCCGGTCAAGGAGTACAAAGGAGAACACTTACACATGCTCCTACATTCGGTCAAAGAGAAAAGAAGCAGATAGTGATGATGATGATGAGCTGGCCTCAAGGAGGAGAACAAAGAAATCCAACTATTCTAAAGTTGGGGAATTCAATTGTCAAAGGGAAAAATAAACTCTTTAGATCCAATAGAAGAAATTTCTTGAGGAAGCTAGATGAAGAAGAAGCTAATGATGATTTAGATAATGATATCACAGAAAATGTGCTAGATGCATAGGTAAATGATGAAAAAAAATCCTCAAGTGATAAGGAATCAGCTCAAAAGGAAGAGAAAAAGATAATGTAGCAACTTGAAAATGAATTGAGAGCTTATTTGTACAAAAACAACAAGCTAAGAAAGGAAGTAAGAATCTCAAGAAGCTGAATAAAAATTCTTGTGTGGATAAATCTGATCTCCAAGTGAAAGAAAAGGAGTTTGAAGCAGAAGAGGAGTACTTGAAAAGAATTAAGGAGTTGAATGTACTTGAGGCAGAACAAGGCAAAATACATGAAAATCTTGTGCTAAGGTGATTGCACAAAAGCAAGAAGTGCTGAATTTGCAAGCCAAGCTCCACAAGGCTGAATCTGAACTAAAAAAATATGAAAAGAGCTTTATATGAGTCATGGAAGTGAGAGGAGAGTCCTCTTCAGCAAATGCTATCAAGGAAGATGCTACCAAAAAGTTGGATGAGTGTCTAAGCAAACAAAGTCCTCATTCCATTGAGATGTGTTTACATAGTATTGGCTGTTGATTCATTCAAGAGTTAAGGAATACAGCATTGGTGGAATGTGAAGAGAATGAGGAGAGAAAGCAAGGTTGAAATCAAGATGCTACCAGCCCCACCTTGTGCTGCCAAATAGGATGAGTTAATTTAAATTGTTGGTGGTGTTTTGGCTATAAAGAAAGCACTAGTTGTTACCTCTAGCATTGTGTTTAGTAGTGGCACTGCACGTCAACCCTAAATTCAAGGAGTCAATGCTGACCGTTGACCATAAATTCAAGCAATTAATGCTGACCGTTGATGGTAAGGCAGTCCTAAACTTAAGGCATATAAACACCCATGCAGCCACCAAAAGAATAGATAGAGTAGAGTAGAAAGGGAACAATAGAGAGCATAGTAAACAAGGAGCAATAGAATAGAAAGAGAGAGCTGTAGAAAAAAAATGAGGGTTCAGTAGAAAAAGTAGAGAATGACATAGAATAAAAGCAGAAGAAAAACTGCCAAGAAAGTGTAAGAGCAAAACTGCCAAGAGAAAGCAGAAGAAAAACAACCAAGAGAGTGCAAAAGAAAACCAACATAGGTAAAGAGTAGAAAAGTGAATGGCAGTGAGAGAATTATGAATAGCATAGAGAATGCAAAAGAAAACCTGATAAAGGCAGGAGAGAAATCTAGTAGAGGCAGGATAGAAACCTGATAGAGGCAGGATAGAAACCTGATAGAGGTAGGAGAGAAACCCGGCAGAGGTAAGAGAGAAATTCAGCAGAGGCAAAAAGCTGAGAGTAGCAAAGGCTGAGAGGTCAAAACATGCAGAGAGTTGAGACTGGTACAGGCAAAGAGAAAGTTGTGAACACAGCAGAGAGAGAGCAGGGAGCACGACAAAGAGAAAGCTGCAAAACTGGTAGTGAAAAAGGAGAGATCGGTAATGAAGAAGGAGAAGATCAGTTTTCTGCAACAGCAACCCTTTTTCCATATGTTTTTGAAAAAGGGTGGGCAACCCTTGAAGTGATTGCAAGATCATTGTAAGTGGTTAAGAAGTGATCCTTCCACAGTGGTTAATAAGAAATCCTTCCACAACATTACTTGTATCCCTTGATAACAAGAGTGGCTCGTGTGATCTAAGAGTGATCCTATCACATCGTGGATGTAGCTCACACATTGTGGGTGAACCATGTAAAAATTCTATGTGTTCTTAGGTGCTTGTGCTTGCTTGATATCCATACAGTCATTCTCACATAAAGATAAGCATCTGGATAGACTTTAACAAGTCACAGAGGTTTAATCTGGATAGATTTGTAAAATGTAAGCATTTCACACTGATTCACCCCCTTCCCCTCTCAGTGTGAGACCCAAAAAGGTCCTTATCAGAAAGAGAGAGTGCACAATAGAAGTAGAGCATAGTAGAGAAAGTGCACGGCAGAACGATTGTAGTAGTAGAGAATGATACAAAGAGAAAACAATAGAAAAATCCAGTAACAAAAAAGAAAGAGCCTCTACTAGCAGAAAAGAAAAAGCAGTAATGGCAGACAGAAGGAGAGATAGCAGTAGCGGTAGAAAAGAAAGAAAAAGGATAGAAACCTACAAAGGAGAGAACCTCTAAAAGAGAGAACCTACAAAGGAGAGAATGGCATAACAGAGACCTATAGAGTAATGCATAGTAGAGACTTGCAAAGGAGAGAAACCCTGCAAAGGCAGGAGAGAGACCCTGGAGAGGTAGGAAAGAAACCCAGTAGTGGCAAAAAGTTGAGTTTGACAGAGGCTGAGAGTTCAGAACTAGTAGAAAGTGTGAGCAGCTAAGAGTTCAAAACTGGCAGAAAGTGTGAGTGGCTGAAAGTTCAGAACTGACAAAGAGACCAGTAGAGGCAAAGACAAAGTTGTGAAACATGGCAGAGAGAGAAAGTAGGGAGAACGATAAAGAGAAAGTTGTGAAACTGACAGTAAAGAAGGAGAGACCAGCAAAGCTTGAGTAGAAACCGACAGTGAACAAGGAGAGAATGACAGAAAGCTTGAATAGAGACTAGCAGTGAGGAAGGAGAAGATTAGTTTTTTGTAATAGCAGCCTGTGCACTTGGAGAGATCCTTCTGAAAGGAGTTTTTGTAATACACTTTTTATGAAACTTCTTGAAGGAGAGTGGGAAACCCTTGGAGTGATTGGGAGATCATTATAAGTGGTTAAAGACTGATCTTTTCACAGTGGTTAAGCAGAGATCCTTCCACAACATAAGCTGTATCCCTTGATAACAAGAGTGGATCATGTGATCTAGAAGTGATCCTATCACACCATGGATGTAGCTCACATGATACTTCTGGTCCTGGGGGTTCCACGCTTCAAAAAAAGAACCTGGGGCGTATTGCTCAAATCATTGGCCCGGTGCTAGATGTAGCTTTTCCCCTGGAACAGATGTGGGTGAACCATGTAAAAATTTTGTGTATTCTCGAGTGCTTGTGCTTGCTTTATATCCTTATAGCCATTCTCATATAAAAAAGCAAGATAAAAGGTTTAGACTAAAAATTTCCTGAGAAGGATCACTCAATGTGCATAGGCTACTACTACAAAAAGTGGATCTTCTCCTTCCTCACTACTAGTCTTTGCTCAAGCTTTATCGGTCTCTTCTCTATAGGTTCTCTATGCTACTGCTGTTATCTCTCCTTCGCAGGTTCTCTACACTATAAGTTATCTATGCTGCAGGTTATCTCCCCTATAAGTTATCTATGTCGCAGGTTCTCTACTGTAGGTTCTCTCTGCTGCAAGTTCTCTCCCTTTGCTATTGGTGCTGCCTCACCTGCTGCCTTGGTAGGTTCTCTT
>CM038595.1:9064416-9136467 GCA_021533255.1 Ceriops tagal | reverse complement strand
AAGGAAGAAGAAGATCCGCTTTCTGCAATAGCATCTTATGCATATTGAGTGATCTTTCTTAGTGAAGTCTTAGTCTAAACATTTTTATAAACTTTGTAAAAAAGGGTGGGAGACCCTTAGAGTGATCGGGAGATCATCTCATTTAGTGATTAAGAGATCAAACCTTTGAGTGATTAGGAGATCATTGTAAGTGGTTAAGAAGTGATCCTTTCATGACATAACTATATCCCTTTATAAAAAGAGTGGATTGTGTGATTTAGTAATGATCTTATCATACCGTGGACGTAGCTCATACATTGTGGGTAAACCATGTAAAAATTGCTCTGTGTTCTCGGGTGCTTACATTTGATTGATATCCATACGGCCGCTCTCACATAAAGAAGCAAAATAAATAATTGGATCATTAACTCTAACAAATCATAGAGGTTAATCCAGATAGATTTGTAAAAAGTGAATATCTCACATTGATTCCCCCCCTCCCATGAGGTGTGAGACCTAAGAAGGTCCTCATCACCATTGATGGTAAGTCAATGCTGACTGTTGACCCTAAATTTAAGGAGTCTATGCTAACCGTTGACTCTAAATTCAAGGAGTCAATGCTGACCATTAATGATAGGGTAACCCTATATTTAAGGAATTAATGCTGTCCATTAATGGTAAGGCAACCCTGAACTCAAGGCATATGCATGGAGCTACCAAGAAAGGGTGCGAGCTGCAGAAACAAAATGGAAAAATAGAAAGCTAGAGTAGAGCAGAAAAAGAGAGAATGGTAGAGAGCAGCCACCAAAAAGAGAAAGAAAGGGGCACGACATAAAGAGAAAGAGAGAGTGCATGGCAAGAGGAGAGTACAATAGAGAGAGTGCATGGCAAAGGGATTGCAGCAGCAAAGAATGATACAAAGAGAAAATTGTAAAGAAATCTAGTAGCATAAAATAAAGAGCCTTTAATAGTGGAAAAGAAAAAGTAGCAGTTGCAAAAAAGGAAGAAAAGGGTAGAAACTTGCAGAGGAGAGAATCGGTAGAGAGTAGAGAACTTGCAAAGGGGAGAACATAAAGAGGAAAAAATGTGCAAAGGAGAAAACCTACAAAGGAGAGAACCTACAGCAAAGAAAACTTGTAGAGGAGAGAACTAGTAGAGAGTTTAGAACCCAATAGAGGTAGGAGAGAAACCTCGCAAAGGTAGAGAGAAAGCTATAAAACACAACAAAGAGAGAGTAGGGAGCACAACAAAGAGAAAGTTGTGAAACCGATAGTGAAGAAAGAGAGATTGACAGAGCTTGAGTAGAAACTAGCAGTGATGAAGGAGAGAATGACAAAAAGCTTGAGCAGAGACTGACAGTGAGTAAGGAGAAGATTAGTTTTCTACAACAATAGCCTGTGCACATAAAGAGATCTTTCTTAGGAGAGTTTTTGTTATAATCTTTTTATGAACTTATTTGAAAAATGGTGGGAAACCCTTGGGGTGATCAAGAGATCATTGTAAATGGTTAAGGAGTGATCCTTCCACAGTGGTTAAGGAGATATCCTTCCATAACATCATCTGTATCCCTTGATTACAAAATTGGATCATGTGATCTAAGAGTGATCCTATCACACCATGGATGTAACTCACACATTGTGAGTGAACCATGTAAAAGTTCTGTGTGTTCTCAAATGCTTGTGTTTGCTTGATATCCATACGGTCATGTTCACATAAAGAAGCAAGATAAAATTGGATCATAGACTTTGACAGTCACAAAGGTTTAATTTGGATAGATTTGTAAAATATAAGCATCTCACACTAATTCACCGCCTCCCCCTTTTAGTGTGAGATACAAGAAGGTCCTTATCAAAATTTAGTATCACCATCTTCTACTTAAGAGCTACTATTGGATTCTTCTTCTTGTTCTTTAATCTTGAATTTCTTTATTGCCTTAGAGGCCAACTCCTTCTTTGCCTTAGGCTTCTTTTATGTCTTCATTAGGGCTATTCTCATTTCATAAGCCACCAATATGCTGTGTAAATCATCTAGGGGCAGCCTATCCAAATTTCTATCTTCTATGGAGGAAACTTTGGTATTAAAAACTTCTAGTAAGGTTCTAAGTATCTTCCTTACCACAGTAGCATCATTGATCTCCTCTCCATAACCTCTAATAGAGCATACAATTTCATTTACTCTTGTAAGGAAGGCATCTACAAATTCATCATTTAGCATCTTTATGCTTTTAAATCTGCTCCTCCATATTTGTAACTTGGCTTCCTTTACAACCTTATCTCCTTCATAAATGTTCTTCAATTTGTCCCAAATTTTTTTGGTTGTGTTACATCCCATCACTTTGGTGAATTCTTTGTCTGATAAGCAGGCATATAAGGCATTTCTATCCTTTTCATCATACTCTAAATTCTTCTTATTAGTAGGCATCATAGCAGCACCTTCAGCAGCAACCACTAACAGCATATTCAAACACATCCAGACCAAGTGACAGTATATATGGGAGCATTCTATTCTTCCATAATTGATAATTTTATCCATCAAACGTGAGAATATCCTTGCTATTAACACTCTTTATGCTCTCTATGATATTAACCAATAGTAGATGTAAAGATTCACAGCAGCAATAAAAAATTTCAAATCGAAGCAGGTAGAATGGATCATCAGAGAAACTAAGCCCTGATACCAATTGATAAGGACCTTCTTGGGTCTTATATTGAGAAAGGGAGGGGGTGAATCAGTGTGAGATGCTTACTTTTTACAAATCTATCTAGATTAAACCTTTGTAACCTGTTAAAGTCTATGATCCAATTTTATATTGCTTCTTTATGTGAGAATGATCGTATAAATATCAAGTAATCACAAGCACCTGACAACACATAGAATTTTTACATGGTTCACCCACAATGTGTGAGCTACATCTACAGTGTGATAGGATCTTTTCTAGATCACACAATTTACTTTTGCAATAAAGGGATATAGTTGATGTAGTGGAAGGATCTCTCCTTAACCACTTACAATAATCTCCCGATCACCCTGAGGGTTTCCCACCCTTTTTCAAAAAAGTACATAAAAAGATTATAACAACAAAAACTCTCTTGAGAAAGATCTCTCCATGTGCACAGGCTGCTATGGTAGAAAAGTGATTTTCTCCTTTCTTTTGGCTGTTCTCTCCTCACTAGCATTCTCTGCTCTCTCTCTGCTGGTCTTTGCTCAAGCTTTCTACCCCTACCAGTCTTTACCCTCTCTCTGCTAGGTTTCTCTCCTGCCTCTGCCAGGTTTCTCTCCTTCCTCTACCAAGTTTCTCTCCTGCTTCTATCGGGTTTCTCTCCTGCCATGTTTTCTCAGCTCTCTACTATTCTCCTTCTTTTCTGCCTCACACACTTTCTGCCTACTATGCTCTCTACCATTGTCATTCCCCTCTTATGTTCTCTACCACTCTCTCTTTCTTTCTGTTTTCACACACCCTTTCTTGGCAGCTGCATGGGTGTTTATATGCCTTGAGTTTAAGGTTGCCCTATCGTCAACGGTCAGCATTGATTCATACCTAGCATGTGACTTGCAATGCCACTATTAAATGCAATGCCAGAGGTAGCAACTAGTGCTTTCTTTATAGCTAAAACACTACTAGTAATCTGAATCAACTCATTGTTTTTGGCGGTGCAAGGTGGGGTTGGCAGCATCCTGATTTTGGCCTTGCTTTCTCTCCTCATTCTCATTACATTCCACCAACACCATCGTCCTTAACCCTTAAATAAATCAACTACCAACACTTTGTAAATGTAGCAAACACATCTCAAAGGCACTTCTAACATCAAATCAACAAAGACAAATATATGAGATGTTATTGACAACAAATTTAACATTAACCATCATAGATGGGCTTAACAGTCATCCATTGGGAATTTCTTTAAACTCCTGCAATAATGAAACAACCATACTAAACAAAGAGGGGTTACCATCATTAGACAAAAGAAAAACATTCTTGCACATAAGTACAAGTAGTTGCTGTCTTCCTATTATAGCATTCTTGACCTTACCTTTCCCAGCAAACACACTCACCCTCTTACTTTTCTCTCCATTTTGCACACTTTTCTCTCCAACTTTTCTCTCAACCTCACTCTTTTCTCTTGAATTTTTCCCATTAGCCTCACTTTCTCTCTTTTTCACCTTTTCCTTTTGCGCTCTCTTTCTATCTTAATTTGATCTTCATATGCTTCAATAGGCTTGAGAGAAGTTAATACAACATTTCGATTATTAATTACAAAAGACTATCTCTTCTTGTAACCATCATGAGTAAAATTCCTATCAAATTGCTATGGTCGGCCAAGAAGTATATAACCAGCATGCATTGGTGCCACATCACAAAAAACCTAATCCTTGTAATTACCATTAGAAGGGCAACTAAAACTTGCTTGGCTACTCTAATTTCTCCACAATAATTCAACCATTGCAGTTTAGCAATCTTGAAGGTATCTAGATTTAGCCTTTCTACCAACAAAATTTTAGCAACATTAGTACGACTTCCACTATTGATAATCATGCTATATAAGTCTTTAACGTGGCATCTAATATGGAAAATGTGCTCACATTGCTTCTCATCATCATCATCCTTAAGCTGAATACTTAGTGCTCCATGAACAGGTTCTTTAACATCAACATCAAAACAATCTTCCAATGGTGGTGTCATTAGCACTTGAAATAATCCTTTCTATGTCACCATTCTCCAACATGATCATAGCTCTTTTATTTGGACATTGAGAATCAATATATAATGACCTTGACACCTCAAGTACTTATTATCATGAAATTTAGAAGAAGTTTTAGTTTTGGTTTTACATTTAAAAAAGGCAACTGATTTCTTTGGCCTTGCATCTTCTTTTGACTTTGAGGCTGATTTGGTGTCTTTCCAAGTTGCCTTCCACGTAGAATTAAAAGTTGAGCTAGATTGGAACCTTTGTACTTAATTTGTTTCTTCACCTTGATAGCCTTATGCAACAACTCCTCCATCTCTAAATAGTGCTGCAAATCCAACTTGTTCAAACCACCAATAAATCTTGCCATTAGTCTTCCTCTATATTAGCTTTAATCATGGCTATCTCCATTTCTTTGTAACAGTCCTCCACACTCACGGATCCTTGAACTAAACCTTGCAACTTTCTATGCAAGTGTCTATAGTAGTGGCTAGGTATAAATCTTTTACACATTACCAATTTCATCTCTTCCCATGACTGAATTGGCCTCTTACCATTCCTCCTCCTATTTATCACTAATTGGTCCCACCAAATGCATAATCAGCAAATTCTACAGCTGCCAACTTTACTTTCTTCTACTTAGAATAATTATGGCAATCAAATACATGCTTAACATTTCTTTCCCATAAGAAATAAAACTTGGGAAGATTCTTCCCTTGAAATGTTGGAATCTTTATCTTTATGCTGCCCAAATTGCTAACTTTTTTGAAAATAACCTGTTGAGCCCATCTTTGATGGCTAATGTTGGATTTATTGTCAATAGCATCTCATAGATTTGTCTAGATGTGTTTGCTACCCACAGGTGCATTTTATATTTGTTAAGGAGGTTGAGATGTAGAGAGATCATTGGTTAAAATCATTGGTGGCAGGTCAACCCTAAATTCAATGAGTGAATGTTGACTGTTGATACTAAATTTTAAGAGTCAATGCTGACCATTGACCTTAAATGTTAGGAATCAATGCTGACCGTTGATTGTAGGTAACCCTTGGGGATCAATGCTGACTGTTGATGAAAGGGCAACCCTAAAATCAAGGCTTATAAATACCCATGTAGCTGCCAAGAGGAGGGTGTGCTGCAGAAAACATAAAGTGTGCTTTGCAGAAAATTTAAGTGGGAACAACAAGAGAGAGTGCTACAGAGACATAAGCATGCTGCAAAAACAGAAGATAGAAACGTGGTTGTTGCAAAAACAGAAGTGAGAAACGTGGTTGCTGCAAAAACAGAAGAGAGACGTGGTTACTACAAAAAATAGAAGAGAGAAACGTGGGTGCTGCAAAAACAAGAGAGAAAAACGTGAGCTGCAGAAACAGGAGTTGCAAAAACATGAGCTGCAAAAAAGAGAGACAGTAGCAGCAACCAGAAGGAGACAACAGCATCAAGGGAAGAAGGAGATAGTAGTAGCATCCAAGAGGAGAGACTGCAGCGACAACCAAGAGTAAAAACAGCAGTGGAAACCAGGAGGAAAATAGCAGCAGCACCAAAAAAGAAGGAGGGTGCAGCGGCAAAAGAAAACAACAGCAAACCAAAAGAGAGGGCTTGCTACAGGCCAAAAGAGAGGACATTTTGCAAACCAGAAAAGAAGTAGCAGCAATAGCAAGGAGAAAGTAGCAGCAGTAGCAAGGAGAAGGCAGCAGCTGCAGTAAGGAGAAGGCAGTAGCGGTAGCAAGGAGGAGGTAGTAGTGGCAGCAAGAAGGAGAAAGCCTCCAGCAGCATAAGAGAAAGAGAGAGTGCACGACAGAAGGAAGGCTTGGAGCAGCAGAGGCAGGAAGAAAGATTGCAATAGCAGAAGTAGTAACCAGAAAGAAGGCAAGAGAACTTGTAGAAGGAGGAACTTGCCAAGGCAAAAGGAGGCAGCACCATTATGTTGAGCCCATCTTTGATGGTTAATGTTGGATTTGTCGTCAACACCATCTCACACGATTATATGTGTTGATTTAATATTATGAATGCCGTTGAGATGTATTGAGGTCATTGGGAGAAAGCATTGATGACATGTCAACCCTAGCATTGAGAAGCATTGACAGGTCTGAAACAATGCTTCATGACATGCCATGCAAATGTATTACTCTAAAGAATAAGTTAACCACATTGTTTGCATCATTAGTTTTATGGCATGGGATGAAGTGTGTCATCTTTGAAAATCTATCAACAACAACAAATACAGAATCCCTACCCCTTTTTGTTCGTGGCAATCCTAGTACGAAGTTCATAGATAAATCAACCTAGGGATGGCTAGGTATGGGTAAAGGGGTATATAAGTCATGGGGTAAAACTCTAGATTTAGCCTATTTGCATGTTATACATTTCTCACATATCCTCTCAACATCTCATTTCGTGAGTGGCCAAAAGAAATGTTCATTTAGGACATCTAGGGTTTTCCTAACTCTGAAATGACCCATTAGACCACCCTCATGAGCTTCTCTTACAACCAACTCCCTCAAAGAACTCATAGGCATGCATAAATGATTTTCCCTAAATAAGAAACCCTTATACCTATAAAACTTCTCAAAGGCTGACGCCTCACATGCTCCATACACATTAGCAAAGTCAAGATCATTCACATATAAATCCTTAATATGTTGAAATCCTAATAAGTTTGCAGTAAGTGTAGAGACAAGGGCATACTTGCAAGATAATGCATCAACTACCGCATTTTTCTTACCTTGTTTATATTTGATGATGTAAGGAAAGGTCTCAATGAATTCAAATTGGAGAACAAGGGTATTGATTTTGAATAGAATAAGATAAATGGCATAGAATTGAACAAATTGGAGAACAAGGAATCAAAAACGAAAAAGGATGTCAAGACAAACAGATTTAATGAACTAAACTCACAAAAATCAGGATAGGGGTAGTATAACCTTGAGGACAAACTTAGTTAACAAAATAGGAAAATAGGTGGTAGAATTGGAGTTGAGTAAGAAAACTTTATTATTATTGTGGCCAATATGATCAAACTATTAACCTTACCAATAACTTGAATTTGATGTTTTTTTTCTTTTGTTCTTCTTCCTTCCTTTTTCTTCTTCCTTTTTTTTTCTTTTTTTTTTTCTCAACACAAAACAATAGTAGAATACTTAGACACAGACCAAGGAAAGAAGATAAGGCAACTGGCCAAGAAGAGAGAAGCAGCAAGTCCAGGAGGCTTCCCTGGACCAGCAGCACGTCCAGGAGACCAGCAGCACATCTAGGAGACTTCCCAGTAGCAGCAGCACGTCCAAGAGACTTTCCAACAGTAGTAGCAGGTCCAAGAGGGTATACCAGCAGCAGCAGACGTCCTTGCAAGTATAGGAGGGTATACCAACACCAGTAGCATGTTCTTGCATGTCCAAGAGGGTATACCAGCAACAGCAGACATCCTTGCAGGTCTAGGAGGGTATATCAGCACCAGCAGCACATTCTTGCAGGTCCAAGAGGGTATACCAGCAGCAGTAGCACATCCTGTTACGTCCAAGAGAGTATACCAGCCCTAGCAGCACATTAGGAGGTTTCCTAGCAGCAGAAGCACGCCTAGGAATCAAGCAAAAAAATCAGAATGTGCAGCAATAGGTCCTGAAATCAGTAGCCACCTACAGAAAGTGTAGTAGCAAGTCTGGGAATCAACTAGCAAACCAGCAGCAGTGTGATAAAACTACTGCAGTGCGCGAGGAGAGTAGCAACGACATGAGAAAACAGCTGCAATGCGCAAGAAGACCAGCAGCGGTGCGAGAAAAACTGTTGCAATGCATTAGGAGAGCAGCAGCGGTGCGAGAAAAACTGTTGCAATGCATTAGGAGAGCAGCAGCAGTGCGAGAATACAGCAACAATGTGCACGGATAACAGCAGCAGTGCGAGCCGATAGCAGGAGCAACATGTGTGGATAGCTTGAACAATGTGTGCGAATAGCAGCCGCAGTGAGTGCGGACAACATTAGCAGCTTGTGCAGACAGTAGGTACAGTTTGTGCGAACAGCAGGTGTAGTTAGCGTGGACAACTGGCACAGCTTGTGTGGACAGTAGGTAGAGAGTGCAGACAGTGGGCATAGAGCAAGCGCGGATAGTGGGCATAGAGTGAGCGCGGACAGCGGGCGCAAAGCGCATGGACAGCAGGGGTAGAGAACATGGACAGCCAGCACAGAGAGGGTGGACAGCGGGCACAACGCACATGGACAGCAGGCGTAGCGTGCGCAGAAAGCAGGAGTGCAGAAAGCGGGCACAGCACGCATGGACAGAAGGCGCAGAGAGTGTAGACAGAGGGCGCAGAGAGCACGAACAACTGGAGCAGTGCATGTAGATAGTAGGCATAGCGCATATGAACAGTAGGCATAGTGCATGCAAATAGTAGGTGCAGTGTGTGCAGACAACAAACATAACGTGTGTGGACAGCAGGCAGCAGCAATAGCACGTGTAGAAAGCATTAACAACACTCACGTATAGCAGCGGCAACACGCACAGACAGCATTAGCAGCGTGTTTGGACAGCAGTGAAAGTGCGTACGGATAGCGATAGCAACATGTGCAGACAGCAATAGCAGCGCATGCCAGCAGTGATAGCAGACAGTGCAAGTAGTAACAGCAGGTGTATAGGCAGAAATAACAGCAAGTCCGACAACATGCAATAGAAAGAGGAGAAAGTGTGCCTGACAGAAGGTCCAGCAGCTTGCAGTAGCAAAGGAGGAAACGTACCTGATAGCAAGTCTGGCAGCTTGCAACAACCAAGGAGAAAATGTGCCTAGCAACAGAGGAGAGATCCTACCAAGGCAGTAGGTGAGGCAACACTGGCAAAAGGTGAGACAACACTGGTAGCGAAGGAAAGAGAAGATCCATATTCTGCTCTAACAGTCTGTACACATTAAGTGATCATTTTCTAGGAAAGGTATTTCCATAAACTCTTGATAATTTGTTGAAGAACAGGGTGGGATACCCTTAGAGTGATCGGGAGATCAACTCCTTGATCGAGAGATCATTGTAAGTGGTTAAGGAGTGATCCTTCCATAGGTGGTTAAGGAGTGATCCTTCCACAACCAAACTGTATCCCTCGATAACAATAATGGATTGTGTGATTTAGGATGGTCCTATTACACTGTGGACATAGCTCACACATTGTGGGTAAACCACATAAAAATTGTCATGTGTGCTTGGGTGCTTGTGCATTGATTTATATTCAAACTGTTGCACTAACATAAAGGAGAAAGATAAAAATTAGATCATCAGCGCTAACAAGCCACAACAGTTAAACTCGGATCAATTTGTAAAAAGCACATATGTCACACTGATTCACCCCCTCTCTCAGTGTGAAACTTAAAACGGTCCTCATTGTTGAGGAGAGAATTTGCCTAGGTAGAAGGAGGTAGTATCGGCAGTAGAGGAGAGAACCTGCCAAGGCAGAAGGAGGCAGCATCGGTAGCAAAGGAAAGGAGAGAACCTACCAAGACATAAGGAGGCAACACCGGCAGTTGAGGAGAAAACTTGCTAAGGCCAAAGGAGGTAGCATTGGTAGTAGAGAAGAAAACCTAAGAAGGAGGAACTTGTAAAGTCAAAAGGAGAAACTTGCAGAGGGAAGAGGAACCTACAAAGCCATAAGGAGGAACTTGCAGAGACAAGAAAGAATTGGCAACAGAGAAGAGAACTTGCAAAAGGAGGAACTTGTAAAGACAAGAGAAAACCTACAGCTGAGATAACCTACAAAAGAGAGAACTTACAAAGGAGAGATAGCAGTAGTGGTAGAAAAAAAAAAAGGAGGGAACCTATAGAGGAGAGACAATAGCAGTGGTAGTAAAAAAAAGGGAGAGAACCTGCAAAGGAAAGACCAGCAAAGCTTGAGGAGAGAAATCGATAGTGAGGAAGAAGAAGATATGTTTTCTACAATAGTAGTTTGTGTACATTGAGTGATCTTTCTCAAGAAAGTTGTCATAAACATTTTATGTACTTGAAAATGGGTGGGAGACCCTTGGAGTGATCAGGAGATCATTGTAAGTGGTTAAGGAGTGATCCTTCTACAACATCAGCTGTATCCCTTGATAACAAGAGTGGATTGTGTGATTTAGGAGTGATCCTATCACATCGTGGATGTAGCTTACACATTATGGGTGAACCACGTAAAAATTTTGTGTGTTTATAGGTGCTTGAGCTTGCTTAATATTCATCAACTCTTCAAACATGTCGAAGAGGTCGCATAAAGAAGTAAGATAAAATTAAATCATCAACTTTAACAAGTCATAGAGGTTTAATCTAGACAGATTTGTAAAAAGTAAATATCTCACACTGATTCACTCACTCCCCTTCTCAGTGTGAGACTCTAAAAGGTCCTCATCACAACCTCTTTCCCTTTTAATAAGAAATTCATCACAAAGAATAAATTTTATGCATTGGTACAAACTCTTTAAACATGGCAACATTATTTGTGACCGAAGGAATTCATCATTCATTCTAATCATAAGAGATTAAAGTTCTTGAAATCCCAATGTAAGCTTAATCAAAGACACAGTAAGAGGTACAAACATGGAAAGGAAAACATTGCTTATGCATTCTCTAAGAGGTACACATTACTAATGATTATAATTTTGGCGACATATGGAATGCATGTGATAAATGTATGTTTGGTGATTTATATAGGCATGAAGGATTTTTGTTTAACAGAAATAAATTATGTGTGCTTATTTGTTCTATTTGTGAGCTGCTTGTTTCAAAGTGGGGATAGCATAGTTGTTGATAGGTTTAAGGAAAAAGGCTTGTTTTGTTACATATTCTAAAACCAATGATGCAACACATTGCTAAGTTATTCTTTAAGGAAATGGTGCGTTTGCATGAATTGCCAAGAATCATTGCTAGTGATAAGGACATTAAGTTCTTAAATCATTTTTGGTGCACTTTATGGAATAAATTGGGAACTAAACTCTTATTTTCTACTATTGCACATCCTCAAATGTATAGATAAACTAAAGCAGTTAATAGGACACTCACCACTTTGTTACATGCTATCATTCAAAAGAATTTAAGGCAATAGGAGAAGTGTGGAATCCATGTCCTTCTTTATACATTAGGTTTATGTTCCTTTGAACATAGGGTCTAGGTCTTACATGATTGAAATCCAATTTAGCTTTCTTGGGTTCTCGTTTAATTCTTTGAACATGTTGCAGCCCTACGCCATAGCTTTTGTGGTTCACATCAAAAGAATATAAGAATCTACTTCAAAGATGTCCACACACTAGTCTACCTAAATGGCTTGAAGTTTAACCATTCTACAATGGACTCATTAGTCCCACTCCAACTACCGTCACTGTAGAAACTAGAGGATTTCTAATGAGTAGGATTATTGATAAGGCTCATAATCTACTTATGAAAATGGCGTCAAATAACTATTAGTGAAATTTAGGGAGGATGCCTTAAAAGGAGAGCAATTAAATTTATCAACTTAATGCCATTGTAGCCCTTACTGCACAAATGGTAGCCTTATCAAAGAAATTCAACAAAATGGGAGTTAGTGATGGGCAAGGTATAATGAATTATGAGTTATGTGATGGTTGACATCCTATTGAAATATTTTATATGAACAATAAAAGTGTTTAGTATATTGTCAATTATAGTAGGCAGCAACACAATTTGAAGAGCACCTTTTTAGGTCTCACACTGAGAGGGAGAGGGGGTGCATCAGTGTGAGATATTTACTTTTTACAAATCTATATAGATTAAGCCTCTGTGAACTATTAAAGTTGATGATCCAATTTTATCTTACTTCCTTATGCGAGAACGACTATATGAATATCAAGCAAGCACAAGCACCCGAGAACACATAGAATTTTTACATGGTTTACCCACAATATGTGAGCTACGTCCACGGTATGATAGGATCACTCCCAAATCACACAATCAACTTTTATTATCAAGGGATATAACTGATGTTGTGGAAGGATCACTTCTTCACCACTTACAATGATCTACCGAGCACTTGTATGGTTGATCTCCCAGTCACTTTAAGGGTCTTCCACCCTTTTTCAAGAAGTACATAAAAGGTTTATGACAAAAACTTCCCTAAGAAAGATCACTCAATGTGCACAGGCTGCCATTGCAGAAAAACAGATCTCCTCCTTCTTACTGCCTATTTCTCTCCTCAAGCTTTACCGGTCTCTCCTTTGCAGGTTCTTTCCTTTTCTTTCTGTCACTATTGCCTCCTTTTTTCTACCACTATTGCCTCCTTCTTTCTACAATTGCTGCCTCCTTTTTTCTACTGCTGCTGCTGTCTCTCCTTCTTTTTGCTGTTGTTGCTGTCTGTCCTTTTTTCTGTTGCTACTGCCTCTTTCTACTGTCTAATCTCTCTCTCTTCTACTGCTGGAGGCTTTCTCCTTCTTGCTGCTGCTGCTGCCTCTTTCTGCCTTGTAATCTCTCTTTCTCTTCTAATGCTGGAGGCTATCTCCTTCTTGTTGTTGCTATTGCCTCCTTCTGCTTTACACTCTCTCTCCTTCTCTTCTATTGTTGGAGGCTTTCTTCTTCTTACTGATGCTGCAACTTGTTGAGTTTCTCCTCACTGCTGTGCCCTCACCTTTTCTTTTTGGTGGCTGTTCTTTGCCATTGCAATCTATTTCTCTATTATGTTTCTGTAACTCACTCTTTCTTCCTCTATCATGCCCTTTCTTATTTTCTGATGCGGAAAACCCCAAAAAGAAGTGGCTTAGGGACCCAACGCACACAAGGAATCAAAGAACATCCAAGAAAGCTAAACTAAAGTTTAATATCACAAACCCTAGACCCACCCTTCAAAGGAAAACGAACCTAGAGCATTTAAGAAGGATATGGACGCCACACTCCAGAAAAGTAAAGGAATTGGGAGTGATAAGTCAATTGGAACACCACAAGAATAAATACCTCTTGATAAGTTCCTTAGTCCTTAAAAGAACTGAGAGGAAGAACCCTTACTTTCTATTTCACTCAAAGTTGTCTGCCTTCTTCCAGAGCATACAAGGGGTGCCTATTTATAGGCTAAGATAGCAATCCTAAAGTGGCATAAATTCCTTCTTAGGAAAAATCCTTATTTTGGAGGAATTCCTAAATATAGACAAATTCCAACGTAGACAATAAACACCTATTTAGGATAGACAATAAACTCTTATTTAGGATAGACAATAAACTCCTATTTAGGATAGAATGTTATTACTTATTCTGACCTATTGATGAGAACCATAGGGATGATGGGTGGAAGGCTTCAATGGTTGCAAGAAGTCCATTGCACATTCCAAAAGGCCCAATAACATGAGTTAGAGCCAAAAACATTAAAGAAGCACTAAATGGGCTGATTCAGAACATTCAGGCTAACCAAGCTTCAAATGATGCGAATTCAAGTTTGATAAGGAGTCCAGGCCCAATTAATATAATTAGAACACTTAATAGGTCAGAATAAGTAATATCATTTCTTCCTAAATAAGAGTTTATTATTTATGTTGGAATTTCTTCACAATTAGGAATTCCTCCAAAATAAGGATTTCTCCTAAATAGGAATTTGTACCTCTTTAGGATTGCTATCTTAGCCTATAAATAGCCACTCCTGTAAGCTTTGGAGAGGCAGACAATTTTGAGTGAAATAGAAAGCAAGGTTTTTTTCCTCTTGGTTCTTTTAGGAACTAAGGAACTTATCAAGAGGTATTTCTTCTTGTGGCGTTCCCAGCGACTTATCACTCCCAATTCCTTTCTTTTCTGGAGTGTGGCGTCCATATCCTTCTTGAATGTTCTAGGTTCGTGTTCCTTGAAGGGTGGGTCTAGGGTTTGTGATATTAAATTCTGATTTAGCTTTCTTGGTTGTTCTTTGATTCCTTGTGTGTGTTGGGTCCCTAAACCACGTCTTTTTGGGGTTTTTCCGCATCAGTTGGTATCAGAGCCGGGTTCTAAATCAGGTTGAATCCACTCACTCTTCAAATTCCTTATCTTTGATGAGACACCTTGTCTGAAAGATTTTATCTCGTTGCACCTCATTTTCTTCTTTTGCTTGCACATTCAATGCTCGCCTAGTAACGAGAGCTACTCCGTTAACCGGATACTCCTCTCCATCACATTCACCCTCTGATGGTGGCACAGAATCATCATCTGATTCACTTTCAGTTTCAACATCACCGTTACTTCTCAGGATCATTGCACGCTTATTTGGACATTGAGTTGCAATGTGACCCCTGCCCAAACACTTAAAACATTTAACATCTTTATTTCTACTCGGTTGGGGTTCAAATTTACCTGTCTCCTTGCTAGAACCTACATCCTTGTGTTTTGGTAGCTCGGCTTTGGACTTGTAATTGGTCATCTCGTTCCTTTTACTCCAATTTGGCTTCCACGATGAGGTAGAACCTGAATTCTGCCCAAACCGTGTGGAGCCCTTTCGTTTAAGTTGCCTTTCAACTTTCATTGCCATATGCACCATGTCTTCTAATTCCACATAGTGCTGCAATTCAACCACATTTGCTATGTCCCTATTTAGCCCTTGCAGAAATCGAGCCATGGTTGCCTCTCTATCTTCTTCTACATTGGCCCTAATCATGGTAATCTCCATCTCTTTGTGGTAGTCCTCCACACCTTTGGTGCCCTGAGTGAGCCCTTGCAGCCTTTGGTACAACTCCCTGTAATAGTGAGTAGGGACAAACCTCCTCCTCATGATAGCCTTCATCTCCTCCCATGTATCAATAGGCCGCTCATGATTCCTTTTCCTAGTCAAAACAAGTTGATCCCACCAAATAATAGCATAATCAGTAAATTCAACTGCAGCAAGCTTTACCTTTTTCTCCTCGGAATAGTTGTGGCAATCAAAAACCAATTCAACCTTCTTTTCCCATTCTAGGTATGCATCAGGATCATTCTTACCTTGGAATGAAGGAATTGTCATTTTAATACTACCCAAATTATGGTCGTAGGTACCTTGCCTCTCAACTCCTCTTCGATCCCTTCTATTGTGACCAGTTCTAACCATCGTAGTTTGATCGTCAACTTCATCATCTTTTACATCATCTTCAGGGTCATAAGCACGTGTCAACTGCCTTCTTGCTTTGGGAGCCTCATATTCCTCATGTCTCCTTTGCAACTCTGCTATTGTATTAGCTTGCTCCTCCATCCTCTCCCTCATATCATCAAATCTGGTATTCATACGCTCAAATTGTTGTTGCATAGCTTTGATCATGAAGGACATATCACCAATTCCCTCTTGAGCTACACCTTTGTCTTTGGACGTCATAGTCTTATTTCTGCACAAAACAAATGGATACCTCACAGAACACTCCCTCATGTGTGTCACTCAAAAGATTATGTCACACTCCCTCGTGTTTACACTCTTTATGGTTTTTCTTTATATGAACTTTTCACTCTTACCTTTTTCCACTCAGATTTTCCCTTTCAGCTCTATAAAGAACTAAAGAACGTAAATCAAGGGTATTGATGTAGAACAGAATAAGCTAAATGGCGTAGAATTGAACAAATTGGAGAACAAAGAATCAAGTGACAAAGGATGTTAACACAAACGGATTTAATGAACTAAATTCATAAGAATCAAGAGAAGGATAATATAACCTAAAGGACAACTTGAGTAACAAAATAGGAAAACAGATGATGGAATTGGAGTTAAGCAAGAAAACTTTATTATTATTGTAGCCAATATGAAACTGTTAACTTTTTGATGTTTTCTTTCTTTTGTTTTCTTCCTTCCGCTTTTTTTTTCCGTCGTTTTTTTTTTCGTTTCTTTTTCCGTCAAATTTTTTTTTTGTTTTTTTTTTCTCTTTGTTTTTTTTCAACACAAAACAATACTAGAATACTTAAACATACCAATTGAAATTGAAATTAGCACGTTTATGAGCTTAAACAAACAAGCAAAGAGAGAAGGATTGCAAATAAACAGATTTGTGCATTTGAATGATAATGCACATAATAAACAAACTAAACAATAATAAATAAATCAAAAGATAGAAAATTGAAGAGTAAGTGGATTCAACCTGATTTAGAACCTGGCTCTGATACCAACTGATGCGGAAATCCCAAAAAGATGTGGTTGAGGGACCCAACACACACAAGGAATCAAAGAACAACCAAGAAAGCTAAATTAGAATTTAATATCACAAACCCTAGACCCACCCTTCAAGGAACACGAACCTAGAACATTCAAGAAGGATATGGACGCCACACTCCAGAAAAGAAAGGAATTGGGAGTGATAAGTCGCTGGGAACGCCACAAGAAGAAGTACCTCTTGATAAGTTCTTTAGTTCCTAAAAGAACCGAGAGGAAAAAAACCTTACTTTCTATTTCACTCAAAATTGTCTGCCTCTCCAAAGCTTACAGGAGTGCAGGCTAAGATAGCAATCCTAAAGAGGTACAAATTCCTACTTAGGAGAAATCCTTATTTTGGAGGAATTCCTAATTGTGAACAAATTCCAACATAAATAATAAACTCTTATTTAGGAAGAAATGCTATTACTTATTCTGACCTATTAAGTGTTCTAATTATATTAATTGGGCCTGGACTCCTTATCAAAATTGAATTCGCATCATTTGAAGCTTGGTTAGCCTGAATGTTCTGAATCAACCCATTTAGTGCTTCTTTAATCTTTTTGGCTCTAACTCATGTTATTGGGCCTTCTGGAATGTGCAATGGACTTCTTGCAACCATTGAAGCCTTCCACCCATCATCCCTATGGTTCTCATCATCTATTTAAGTATCTTAATTATATTAATTGGGCATGGACTCTTTGTCAAACTTGAATTTGCGCCATTTGAAGTTTGGTTGGCCTGATGTCCTGAATTAGCCCATTTAGTGCTTCTTTAATCTTTTTGGCTCTAGCTCGTGTTATTGGGCCTTCTGGAATGTGCAATGGACCTCTTGCATCCCTTGAAGCCTTCCACCCATCATCTCTATGGTTCTCATCACTCTCTTGGCATTTTGCAGCACTCATGTTTTCTTCCTTTGTCGAGCCCTCTCTTATGTTTTATAGAACACATGTTTTCTTCCTTTGCTAAGCCCTCTCATATATTCTGCAAAACCCATGTTTTCTTTTGATAGCTGCATGGACATTTATATGCCTTGAGTTTAGGGTTGCCCTATAATCAACGATCAACATTGATTCCTAAGGGTTGCCTTATAATCAACGCTCAGCTTTGATTCCTAAAATTTAGGGTCAACAATCAACATTGACTCCTAAAATTTAGGGTTGACCTGCCATCAATGGTTTTGACAAACGTTCTCTTTGCATCTCAAGCTCCTTTTCCTTGTTCACAATAGTTTTGGGAATATCATTAACGGAAACACATTACACCTGTAGGCAGGCCACAACCTGCATTACTAGATCTTGAAAAATTTCCTTGGCTTCTACCTTAACAAGCTACTCATTGGCTAGTGTTGCCAACACTTTGTAAATGCAGCAAACACATCTCAAAGGCACTCTCAACATCAAATCAACAAGGACAAATATGTGAGATGTTGACAACAAATCCAACATTAGTCATCAAAGATAGACTCAACAGTCTCCTCCTTTGGATTTGTTGGCAATACATTAAATTCAAAAATTAGCAATTAAGCACAAGCAACAGCTTTTGGCAGTCACAGCTCCCTTTGAAACATGCATCTCCCTTTTTGCTTGTGGGCATGATACCAATTAGAAACAACTCCAATTTTTGTCTCCCCATTTTTTTTGCTTCTCCCCCTTTATTTGATTTTCCCCTTCGGATTGATCAAGCTACTCCCTCTTTTGATCAGTACATACTTTTTTTGGATTTATGCAAAATATCTCCCCTTTGGACAACAAATCCAAAGAATAATAGAAAAGGGAAGGGGAGGGGGGTTAGAGGCATACCTTAACCTCTAAGGGATGGCTGAACACATAGATTTAGCCTTAACTTCTGGAACATCTCTCTTGACAAAGGTTTAGTAAATATATCTGCAACTTGCTCGCGATAGTCACATACTCCAGTTTTTCTTCATTTTTCTCCACTTTTTCTTTAATGAAGTGGTGCTTGATTTCAATATGTTTAGATTTGGAGTGTTGGACAAGATTCTTTGATAAATTGATGGCACTTTGGTTGTCACAACCAATCAGTAATGACAGCTACACATCCACCTTCAGATCTTCAAGTTATTGTTTCATCCATAGCATCTAAGTACAAGTTTGAGTAGTAGCCACATATCCAACCTTTACAGTGCTTAAAGTCATTGAATTTTGCTTCTTGTTGTGCCATAAAACACATCTATTGCCCAAATAAAATGCACCACTTAACATTGACCTTTTGTTATCACAATTTTTAGCCCAATCAACATCTATATACCCATATAAATTAAGCTGTCCACTTCTATCATAAAGCAGCCCATAATGTGTTGTGCCCTTAACATATCTTATAATTCTCTTAGCAGCCATAAGATGAGATTCCTTGGGCTTACTTTGAAATCTAGCACAAAGTGTTGCAGCAAAAACAAGATCAAGCCTTGATGTTGTCAAATACAATCTTCCAATCAACTTTCTATATTCCTTTTGATCAACCATTTTTCCTTCTTTATCTTTACTTAACTTTATTCCAATAGCGATGGGAGTGCTTACTTCTTTAGAGTTCTCCATCCCAAACCTTTTTAACAACTCACACGCATATTTCTCTTGGAAGAGGAAAATTCTAGCCTTGCTTTGCTAAACTTGAAATCTTAAGAAGAATTTCATTTCACCTAGCATAGACATCTCAAACTTCTTCTTTATATGATTGGCAAAAGCAATACAAAGGGCCTCTTTTTTCAGTAGCAAAAATTATGTCATTAATATAAAACCACAACAATTAATTGGTCCTCTTTATCTTCCTTTATGTACAAGTTACTGTCCATATTTCCTTTTCTGAATTTCAAATCTTTGAGACATATATCTATCTTAAAATACCATGCTCTTAGAGCTTGCTTTAACCGGTATAAAGCCTTTTTCAATTTGCACACACTTGCATCATGATCAAGTATAAAAGCATCAGGCTATTCAATAAATACCTCTTCTTCAAGCTCTCCATTCAAAAATGCTGACTTCACATCCATCTGATAAACATTGTAATTTCTTTCAATAATAATGGCCATGAATATTTTGATTGCTTCAAGTCTAGCCACAGGAGCAAGGGTCTCTTCAAAATCAACACCTTCTACTTATGAGTAGCCTTTGTAGAAAAGTCTTGCCTTGTTTCTTACAACCTCACCATTTTCATTGAGCTTATCTCTGAACACCCACTTGGTGCTAATGATGTTTTTCCTTTAGGTTTAGGAACTAAACGCCAAGTGTTGTTCTTTTCAATTTGATCAAGCTCTTGATTCATAGCACACACTCATTCCTTGTGCTTTAATGCTTCTTCCACTAACTTGGGTTCAATCTCGAATATCAATAAGGTTTGTTCACCACCTTTTAGGTTTTTCCTAGTCTGCACAGAATCCTTTTTACTACCAATAATGTTTTTAGCTTCAACTTCAGCTCTAACTCTTCTATGAGTTTGGGAATGCCTTGATTCTTCTTCTTCATCACTTGTAATTTGTGAATCAACGTCTTCCTCATGGTGAATAGCCTCTGATTTATCACTTTTAGATTCCTTTCCATTATTACACACGACATTTTCAACTTCTTCATGCTGTGATTGCATTGTGGAACCATCTTCAATCACTTTAACATTTGAAGCCTCTTCCATTTGGTAAATAGCCCAAGAATATGCCTTCATCAACCTTCTCATCAAAATTTCCAAGATTTTTTTTAATGAGGCACGGGCTTCCAAATACTTTAAAATGTTTTACACTTGGCTTCTTTCCATTCCATAGCTCATAGGGTGTCTTCTCTGTAGGTGGTCCCATCAAGCATCTGATTTGAATCTGAATGGCAATAGTGATAACCTCTCTCCAGTAGCCATGTGAGGTACCATGCTCAGCCAATATGGTCCTTGCCATATCCACTAGGCTTTTTTTTCTTTCTTTCAGCCACTCCATTTTGTTGGGGTGTGTAGGGACTAGAATATTCATGCTTCACTTCATGCTTCTCCAAATAATTTGCAAATTCACTGTAAATGTATTCTATCCTATTGTTTGTCTTGAGTTTTTTAATTCTTCTCCCCAACTGATTTTCAACCAGCCTCCTGTAGCTCTTAAAATTATTGAGATCATCTTATTTATGTTTCAAGACATAATACAAGTCATTCTTGTAAAATCATCAATAAAAAAAATAAAGTACCTATCACCCTTTTATGATTATTGTCTCATAGGCCCACAAACATCTAAATGAATGAGCTCAAATGGCTTCTTTGTTTGAATCTCCACATTTTTGTGGGTAGCATTCACCATCTTCCTCTTTTGACATGTGCTACAAATTGCATTTCTTTCTCTTCTCAGCTTGGGTACATCTTTCATATCTTCATTTTCGGACAATTTGTTCAGCCCCTTTTGTCCAAGATGTCATGATGCGGAAAACCCCAAAAAGACGTGGTTTAGGGACCCCACACACACAAGGAATCAAAGAACAACCAGGAAAGCTAAATCAGAGTTTAATATCACAAACCCTAGACCCACCCTTCAAGGAACACGAACCTAGAACATGCAAGAAGGATATGGACGCCACACTCCAGAAAAGAAAGGAATTGGGAGTGATAAGTCACTGGGAACGCCACAAGAAGAAATACCTCTTGATAAGTTCCTTAGTCCCTAAAAGAACCGAGAGGAAAAAAACCTTGCTTTCTATTTCACTCAAAATTGTCTGATCCTCTAGAGCTTACAAGGGGTGCCTATTTATAGGCTAAGATAGCAATCCTAAAGAGGTACAAATTCCTACTTAGGAGAAATTCTTATTTTGGAGGAATTTCTAATTGTGGACAAATTCCAACATAAATAATAAACTCTTATTTAAGAAGAAATGCTATTACTTATTCTGACCTATTAAGTATTCTAATTATATTAATTGGGCCTGGATTCCTTATCAAACTTGAATTCGCATCATTTGAAGCTGGGTTGGCCTGAATGTTCTGAATCAGCCCATTTAGTACTTCTTTAATCTTTTTGGCTCTAGCTCGTGTTATTGGGCCTTCTGGAATGTACAATGGACCTCTTGCAACCATTGAAGCCTTCCACCCATCATCTCTATGGTTCTCATCATGTCACAACCTCCTATGCTATAACAAATCCTCATTTTTGGTGTTCATGGAGCATGTGTTTTTGCTGCTGGAAACTTGGTATAAGTTTCCATTTGTTCTTTCTCCCTTTGCAAAAACAACACCATCACTTAATCACTTTACTGTGTAGCCACTCTTGCTGAAAGTAACTTCATGCCCATCATCACAAAGTTCACTAACACTAATTAGATTGTGTTTTAGCCCTTTAACATAAAGCACTTCCTCTAATTTTAGCTTTTCTGCACCAATTTCAACAGCACTAACACCTTTAATTTTCAAAGTACCATCATTGCCGAATGTGACTGACCCTTCATTATATTTTTCTACTTCCGTCAGCACTTTGGAGTCTCCTGTCATGTGTGAAGAGCAGCCACTATCCAAGATCCATGGCTTTTCTTTCTTGGAAGCTTTTAAGGCTACTTCTACGACCATAGCCATTTCCCTTTCTCTTCTTCTTCTTTGACCAAACATAGGAGCATATGTAGGTGTTCTCCTTTGCACTCTTTGATTGGGCAGCAATATCAAGTATTCCTTAACAGTATGTTTATCCTTTTCGCATCTTTCACAGATTTCTTGCAACATATCAAATTTATTTCTTATTGGAATATGACTTTTTTTCACTTGAAGCTATCTCCTTTCTTGATAAAGTCTCCCCCTAGACTCTTGTCTCACATTTCTCTTTATTATAGGGCCATTACTCTGATACAAATTGATAAGGACCTTCTTAGGTCTCACACTAAGAGGGGGAAGGGGTGAATCAGTGTGAGATGCTTACTTTTTACAAATCCATCCAGATTAAGTCTTTGTGACCTGTTAAAGTCGATGATCCAATTTTATCTTACTTCTTTATGTGAGAATGACCATATAAATATCAAGCAAGTACAAGCACCTGAGAACACAGAAATTTTTACATGGTACACTCACAATGTGTGAGCTACATCCATGATGTGATAGGATCACTCCTAAATCACACGATCCACTCTTTTTATTAAAGGATATAGCTGATGTTGTAGAAGGATCACTTCTTAACCACTTACAATGATCTCCCAATCACTCTAAGGGTCTCCAACCCTTTTTCAAGAAGTACATAAAAAGTTTATGACAAAAGCTTCCCTGAGAAAGATTACTTAATATGCATCCTTCTTTCTACCGCTGCTATCTTTTTCTTTTTGTAGCTACTGCATCCTTCTTTCTGCCACTACTGCCTCCTTTTGTCGTGCAATCTCTCCTTCTCTTCTTCTGTTGGAGGCTTTCTCCTTCTTACTACCACTACTGCCTCTGTCTGCCTTTCACTCTCTCTCCTTCTCTTTTGCTGTTGAAGGCTTTCTCCTTCTTACTAACACACCTATTAAGATTTCTCCTCACTGTCGTGCCCTCACCTTTTCTTTTTGGTTACTACTCTCTGCCGTTCTATCCTTGCAATCTGTTTCTCTATTACATTTCTGCAGCTCACTGTTTCTTCCTCTGTCATGCCCTCTCTTATTTTTTGCAGCACACTCTCTTGGCGTTCTATAGCACTCACATTTTCTTCCTCTGTCGAGCCCTCTTTTATGTTTTGCAGAACACACTTTTTTTTTGATAGCTACATGGACATTTATATGCCTTGAGTTTAGGGTTGCCCTACAGTCAGCATTGATTCCTAAGGGTTGCCTTAAATCAAAGGTCAACATTGATTCCTAAAATTTAGGGTCAACGGTCAGCATTGACTCCTAAAATTTAGGGTCAATAGTCAACATTGACTCATTGAATTTAGGGTTGACCTGCCATTAACGGCTTTGACAAACAATCTTCTGCATATCAAGCTCCTTTTCCTTGTTCACAATGCTTTTGAGAATATCCTTGATAGATACAAATTGCACTTATGGATAGGCCACAACCTGCATTACCAGATCCTAAGCAATTTCCTTAGCTTTTGCCTTAACAGGATTAGTTGGTGTTGCCAACACTTTGTAGATGCAGCAAACACATCTCAAAGGCACTCTCAACATCAATAAGGACAAATATGTGAGATGCTGCTGACAACAAATCCAACATTAGCCATCAAAGATGGGCTCAACACAATCCTCACTCTATCTTCTACATTACAAGATAGAAGAATTACCCTAATTTTTTATGGAGCAATAATATGAGCCAAGAAGAAGCAATGTTTATGAAATCAATGGAATTTCTTAGCCTATGCAACATCAATAAAAGAAGTCAACATTGGAAGAGATGTTTGCACAATATATATGTCCAAGAATCGTAGCATTCTTCAAAGTCCTACACCTTTAATAAAAAACATGGAGGTACCACTTAGTTAATTGGAAAACTCTATAAGCAATAAGCCACAAGGCTCTCCTCCAAGCAATGCCAAATAGTATCCTAAAAGAGAAGGCAAAGAACATTGTAAAACCATCACCTCAAGGAGTGGCAAGGAAATACCATGTTCCAAGACTCATGAATTTACATCAAGAAGCTTATCTCGGAAAGAAGAAGAGCAGAACTCTAATCTGAAACTTGACTTGCCACCTAAACCAAGCCACATTTGCAATAAGATGAGCTAAAATCCACAACTTCCATTTCCACTAATGCTCCAAAAGAAGAAACTTAACCAATAATTCTTGAAATTCGAGGATGTCGTTAAGATTTGAAGATTTGGGGAGTTATACTATTCCTTTCAACATAGGTAATCAATTTTTTTTTGAGAAAGCCCTTACTATAGTTGAGTGGAGAGCAAACACGAAAGGGAGTGAGTTTTGTGAGGTATATATTTTATTTACTAATAATCTTGCATGTACAATGTCTAATGTTAAAGAGGGCAGTTTCCCACATGAAGAGGAGGAAGTAGTTGTTCCTAATTTCAAATTGCTTATGAAATCCTTAGAGCAGAAGTTTGATAGGATTAACCAAATGTTTTGGGAAGTGCGAGATAGGATGGACAAAATAGAAGGGCAATTGAGTGTTAATCCTAAGAGGCCAGCTGGGAGGGTCGTGAAGGAGTAATTTGAACATGATTTTGGTGAAGATGGTAATGATTATTATGGTGACAGTAATAATGCTAGTAGAAACTTCAGAGGTAGATTTAGAGGAGGACATTGCAATAGGAATGGTAGAGGAGAAGAGGCAATGGAAATGTTTATGATAGGTACGATGGAGGTTGGGATAATAGAAATAGAGTGGAGGAAGGAGTAGATAAATCTTAGTACTATTAAAATGAAAATACCTTCTTTCCAAGGGAAAGCTGACCCTGATGTCTATTTGGATTAGGAACGAAGGGAAGAATTAATATGTGAGTGCCACAACTTCTCTGAGGAGAAGAAAGTGAAGTTAGCTATAGCAGAGTTCACTGATTATGCTATAGTATGGTGGGACCAGCAAGTTACCACTAGAAGAAGAAATTTTAAAAGAACCGTAGAAACTTGGAATGCGTTGAAGACTGTGATGAGAAGGAGACTTGTTTCCAGCTCTTATTATAGGGATTTGTATAACAAGTTGCAGAGCCTTATGCAAGGTTCCAATAGAGTGGAAGAGTACAATTAGGAGATGGAAATTTCTATGGTTAGGGCAAATGTAATGGAGGATAGGGAGGCAACCATGGCTAGGTTCTTCAAAGGATTGAATAGAAGCATAGCTGATGTGGTAGAACTGCAACACTATGTAGAGCTTGAAGACATGGTACACATTGCTGATGCAGAAAACCCTAAAAAGACGTAGCTTAGGGACCCAACGCACACAAGGAATCAAAGAATGGTTAGGAAAGCTAAACTTGAGTTTACTATCACAAACCCTAGACCCACCCTTCAAAGGAACACGAACCTAGGGTATTTAAGAAGGATATGGATGCCACACTCCAGAAAAAAAAGGAATTGGGAGTGATAAGTCGATTGGAACGCCATAAGAAGAAGTACCTCTTGATAAGTTCTTTAGTCCTTAAAAGAACTGAGGGAGAAAAACCCTTGCTTTCTATTTCACTCCAAGTTGTCTTCTTTCAAAGCATGCAAGGGTGCCTATTTATAGGCTAAGGTAGCAATCCTAAAGAGGCACAAATTCCTACTTAGGACAAAATCCTTATTTTGTAGGAATTCCTAACTATGGACAAATTCCAACATAGACAATAAACTCCTATTTAGGAGTGAATGCTATTATTTAGTCTGACCATTAAGTATTCCAATTATATTAATTAGGCTTGGACTCTTTATCAAACTTAAATTCCCACCATTTGAAGCTTGGTTGGTCGAAATGTCCTTAATCAGCCCATTTAGTGCTGCTTCAATATTTTTGGCTCAAGCTCATGTGATTGGGCCTTCTGGAATGTGCAATGGACCTCTTGCATCCATTGAAGCTCCAGCTCGTGTTATTGTGCCTTCTGGAATGTGCGATGGACCTCTTGCATCCATTAAAGCTCTAGTTTGTGTTATTAGGCCTTCTGGGATATGCAATGGACCTCTTACATCCATTGAAGCCTTCCACACATCATCTCTACGGTTCTCATCATTGCCCCCCTCCTCAAAAGGATTCGTCCCTGAATCATCACCTACATCAAAATGGGAAAGATCAGAAACGTTAAATGTTGCACTCACATTATACTCACTGGGAAGGTCCAACTTATAAGCATTGTCATTAATTCGTGCTAAAACTTGAAAGGGACCATCTCCTCTAGGTTGTAGCTTCGAACGCCTCTGAGCTGGGAACCGTTCCTTGTGCATATGTACCCAAACCCAATCACCAGGTTCAAACACCACTTTCTTTCGTCCCTTGTTGACATGGGATGCGTGTTGTTCAATTCATTTTTCAATATGTTGTTGCACCTTTTCATGCAATTTTTTTATCATGTCAGCCTTGTGTTCACCATCTAAGTTGGCATACTCATTGATAGATATAGGTACCAAATCCAAAGGAGTCAACGGATTAAAACAATATATAATTTCAAATGGAGAGTAACAAGTAGTAGAATGAACACTCCTATTATACGCAAACTCGACATGTGGTAAACAATCTTCCCATGTTTTCAAATTTGTTCGAATAATAGCACGCAAAAGAGTAGAAAGAGTTCGATTAACTACCTCAGTCTGCCCATGAGTTTGTGGATGACAAGTAGTTGAAAACAATAGCTTAGTACCTAACTTATCCCACAAAGTCTTCCAGAAGTAGCTTAAGAACTTTGTATCCCGGTCTGAAACAATGCTTCGTGGCATGCCATGCAAATGTACTACTTCTCTAAAGAATAAATCAGCCACGTTGTTTGCATCATCAGTTTTATGACATGGGATGAAGTGCGTCATCTTTAAAAATCTATCAACAACAACAAATATAACTTCTCCTACAACCAACTCCCTCAAAGAACTCATAGGCATGCATAAACGATTTTTGCTAAATAAGAACTCATAGGCATGCATAAACGATTTTCGCTAAACATTTATGACCCATGTCTCACATGCTCCATACACATTAGCAAAGTCAAGATCATTCACATATAAGTCCTTAATATGTTCAAATCCTAATAAGTTTGCAGTAAGTGTAGTAATAAGGGCATATTTGCGAGATAATGCATCAGCTACCACATTTTCCTTATCTTGTTTATATTGGATGATGTAGGGAAAGGTTCAATGAATTCAATCCACTTGCTCCTAGTCAAAACAAGTTGATCCCACCAAATAATAGCATAATCAGTAAATTCAACTGCAATAAACTTTACCTTTTTCTCCTCGGAATAGTTGTGGCAATCAAAGACCAATTCAACCTTCTTCTCCCATTTTAGGTATGCATCAGGATCATTTTTACCTTGGAATGGAGGAATTGCCATTTTAATACTGCCCAAATTATGGTCATAGGTGCCTTGCCTCCCGAATTCTTTTCGATCCCTTCTATTGTTAACAGTTCCAACCATAGTAGTTTGATTGTCAAATTCATCATCTTCTACATCATCTTCATGGTCATAGTCATGTCTCAACTGCCTTGCTTAGAAGCCTCATATTCCCCATGTCTCCTTTGCAACTCTGCTGTTGTATTAGCTTGCTCCTCCATCCTCTCCCTCATATCATCAAATCTGGTATTCATGGGCTCAAATTGTTGTTGCATGGCTTTGATCATGAAGGACACATCACTAGCTCCCTCCTGAGTTGCACCTTTGTCTTTGGACATCATAGTATTACTTCTGCACAAATAAATAGGGTACCTCACAGAACACTCCCTCATGTGTGTCACTCAAAAGATGGCGTCACCCTCCCTTGTGTTTACACTCTATGGCTTTTCCTTTATATGAACTTTCACTCTTACCTTTTACCACTCGGATTTTCCCTTTGAGCTCTATAAAAAACTAAACAACGTAAATCAAGGGTATTGATTTTGAAGAGAATAAGATAATTGGCATAGAATTGAACAAATTGTAGAACAAGGATTCAAAAATGAAAAAGGATGTCAAGACAAACGGACTTAATGAACCTGGGTAACTTAGAGGACAAACTAGGGTAACAAAATAGGAAAATAGATGGTAGAATTGGAGTTGAGTAAGCAAACATTATTATTATTGTGGTCAATATGATCAAACTGTTAAACTTATCAATAACTTGAATTTGACCAAACTGTTAACACAAAACAATAGCAGAATATTTAGACACAGCAATAAGAATTGAAATTAGCACATTTATGAGCTTAAACAACCAAACAAAGAGAGAAGGATTGCAAACAAATAGATTTGTGCATTTAAATGGTAAAGCACATAATAGACAAACTAAACAGAAATAAATAAATCACAAGGTAGAAAATTAAAGAGTCAGTGGATTCAACCTAATTTAGAACTAGGCTCTGATACCAACTGATGCAGAAAACCCCAAAAAGACGTGGCTTAGGGACCCAACGCACACAAGGAATCAAAGAACAACCAAGAAAGCTAAACCAGAGTTTAATATCACAAACCCTAGACCCACCCTTCGAAGGAACACGAACCCAGGGTATTTAAGAAGGATATGGATGCCACACTCCAGAAAAGAAAGGAATTGGGAGTGATTAGTTGATAGGAACGCGACAAGAAGAAGTACCTCTTGATAAGTTCTTTAGTCCTTTAAAGAACCGAGGGAGAAAAACCCTTGCTTTCTATTTCACTCCAAGTTGTCTTCTTCCAAAGCTTACAAGGGTGCCTAGTTATAGGCTAAGATAGCAATCCTAAAGAGGCACAAATTCCTACTTAGGAAAATCCTTATTTTGGAGGAATTCCTAACTATGGACAAATTCCAACATAGACAATAAACTCCTATTTAGGAGTGAATGCTATTACTTAATCTGAACATTAAGTATTCAAATTATATTAATTAGGCCTGCACTCTTTGTCAAACTTAAATGTGCATAATTTGAAACTTGGTTGGCCTGAATGGTCTTAATCAGCCCATTTAGTGTTTCTTCAATCTTTTTGGCTCTAGCTCGTGTTATTGGGCCTTCTAGGATGTGCAATGGACCTCGTGCATCCATTTAAGCTCTAATTCGTGTTATTGGACCTTCTGGAATGTGCGATGGACCTCTTGCATCCATTGAAGCTCTAGTTTGTGTTATTGGACCTTCTGGGATGTGCAATGGACCTCTTGCATCCATTGAAGCCTTCCACCCATCATCTCTACGGTTCTCATCAATTGCCATGAAAGTTGAGAGGCAACTTAAGGGAAGGAGCACTTCTAGATATAATTAGAACTCAGGTTCATCTATTTGGAAGTCAAACTGGGGGAAGAAGGAAGAGAAGGTGACTTCTAAGAAAACCAATTCACATAGACCCAAGACTAATGGGGGAAAATTTGAAAAAAACCTTGAGGGCACCCAAGAAAAAACTAGAGATATCAAATACTTTGGATGTTTGGGTTCACAATGTCCTAACAAGAGAACCATGTGCCTTAAGGAGAATGGTGACTATGTGTTTGGCACTGATGCTAGTGATGAAGACCAAATGCCGCCACTAGAGGATGTTAACGATGTTGATGAAGGGATAAAGTATCTAAAGCATGGTGGAAGGCTTTTAGTGGCAAGTAGAGCCTTTAGTCTGTAGGTTAAGGAGGAGGATGATGTTGAGATGTAGTGGGAAAATATTTTCCATATTCAATGTTTAGTTCAAGATAGACTGTTGTTTGATCATCTAGCTGATAAGATGGCCTTATTAATGAAATTCATCCAACCCACTATATAATAATAAAAGCCCATCAAAATTACCCATTTAGATGTTGAAATGCCTCCAACCCACTACATAACAATATAACCCATGAAAATAACCCATTCAAATGCCCAAACATGGGCTGCTTGCTCCAACTTCCTTCCCAAGGCCATGGGTTTCATATTCCTCCACAAATGATACATTTGCAAGCCTTGGTGATGCCTCTATCATCTTTAATTTGTGCCTAGCAATTTCCTATAAGTAAATGTTGCATAACAAGTTGTTGAGTACTTCCTTTATTTTCTTTGACCTTGCCTTTGTCATTGGTAGTCCAAAGTTTTGCAATGCATCAACTCTCTTGTTGATTCAAACTAGTACTGTATGGCTTCCATCAATTGTCCCAGATGAAGGTAGTCTAAAAATAGTAATACAATAAGTGAGTTAAAGGTAACTAGAATCAAACAAAAGGAACGTTTTATTCAAGAGCTTAAAGTAGAAATTAATGAACTCAAAATAGAAAATAAAACAACTAACAGACCAGATCATTATCTTAGAAACAATGTTTGTAGAAAAGGAGGATGCATTTAAAGATAGTTTTGTAACTCTTGAATTTGTCAATCTTATTGATAAGGTTATTGCCCATAAATGGCATGTAAAAATAACAATTATTGCTAAAAGTGAATATATATTTTCTACTATAACATTCATTGATTCAGGTGCAAATATAAATTATATTAATGAAGGATTAAAGTAGGCTTATTATTAGAAACAAACTATCACAAATAGCAATATGTAACAAAGGGTATGCTTGGAAATTTCCTTTGTAATGGTTAAGAACATATTATAAGATGTTATACTATCACATGGGTTATATATCCCATTAAAGAAATAAAAAATCGTCTAACCCATTAAATAATAATAACAACCCATGAAAATAACCCATTAAAATGCTGAAATTCGTTCAACCCACTACATAACAATATAACCCATGAAAATAATCCATTTAAATGCCCAAACATGGGCTCCCAAATCCAACTTCCTTCCCAAGACCATAGTTCTCAAATTCCTCCACAAATGACACATTTGCAAGCCCAGGTGAAGCCTCCATCATCCTTAACTCGTACCTAGCAACTTCCTAATAGTAAATGTCGCACAAGAAGTTGTTGAGAGCTTCCTTTATTTTCTTTGACCTTCCCTTGTCATTGGTCCTCCAAGGTTTTGCAAAGCATCAACTCCCTTGTTGATTTGAGCTGGTACAATATGGCTTCCATCACATGGTTTATTAAATGTATAAGTATACTAAATGGACCTATGTTGAGTGATTGTAAATGTTTCTATAACAACTCCTAAAAAATTGGAATAGACTAATTGTCAACTTATTTGGGATGTTTTTCCTTATCTCTAGGGTTAGGATTGTTCATTAAGTTTAGGCTTGATTTCATTCTTAAAGGGGATAAACCATTAGTAAAACAATAACGTGAAAATTTTCTCCTTTAGTTCTTCCTAGAACTAAGAACTTATCAAGATTTGACCCTTCTTGCATTGTTCAACCCGACTTATCACTCATAAATCTCTTCATTTCTAAAGTTGCTTATGAAGTTGCTTAACCACTTCAGCCTTCTTTTTCCCATCTAAATTAACCCAGTCCTGTATAGGCAATGGTACTAAATCCAAAGGAGATAATGGATTAAAACCATAAACAAGCTCGAAAGGAGAATAACCTGTAGCACTATGAACAACACGATTATAGGCAAACTCCACAAAAGGAAAACATTCTTCCTAGGTTCTAGAGTTCTTACCAATAACAGTGCGTAACAATGTACCAAGAGCTCGATTTACTACCTCAGTCTATCCATCAGTTTGTGGATAGCAAGTTGTAGAAAACAACAACTTTGTTCGAAGCTTACCCCACAATGTCTTCCAAAAATGGTTCAAAAATTTTGCATCACAGTCTAACACAATACTCTTCGGCACTCCATGTAGGCAAACAATCTTTCTAAAAAATAAGTCCACAATGTGTGTGGCATCATCCGTTTTGGTGCAAGTAATGAAATGCGCCATCTTTGAAAACCTGTCAACTATAACATGAATACAATCTTGGCCCTTCTTGGACCTAGGTAACCCAAGAATAAAATCCATAGAAATGTTGGTCTAAGGTTCACAAGGGATTTCTAAAGGTATATACTTACCATGGGGCAAAACCCTAAACTTAGCTTGTATACAGGTAATACACTTGGCACAGACTCTTTCAACATCCCTTTTCATATGTGGCCAAAAGAAATGTTCATTTAAAACATCAAAAGTCTTTTCAACATCCCCATGAGCTTCTCTCACAAGTAATGCTCTCATAGACCCTTGAGGAATACAAAGCTTATTTACTTTAAACAAATACCCCTCATGTCTATAGAACTTACCAATGGCAGCTTTCTCACATGCAGCATATACATCACTAAAGTCAGCATCATTAGCATACAAATCAATAATGTGCTCAAACCTCAGCAACTTAACGCTCAAAGTGCTAATCAATGTGTACCTATGTGACAATGCGTCAACAACAACATTTTCCTTACCTGATTTGTATTGAATTACATAAGGAAAAGTTTCAATAAACTCAACCCATTTTGCATGTCTCCTATTCAACTTATCTTGCCCCTTCAAGTATTTTAAAGACTCATGATCAATACGAATTACAAACTCCTTGGGCTAAAGGTAATGCTGCCATGTTTCTAAAGTCCTAACAAGTGCATACATTTCTTTAGCATAAGTTGGATAATTCAATGTTGCCCTACTCAACTTCTCACTAAAGAATGCAATAGGTCATTTCTCTTGCATGAGAACTCCCCCAATCCCAATGCCCGATGCATCACATTCAATTTCAAAGATCTTAGAAAAATCAGGCAAAGCAAGAACTGGTGCATTACACAACTTAGACTTAAGCAAATCAAAGGCATCTTGTTGTTCCTTACTTCACTTGAAACCCACACTCTTTTTAATCACCTCAATCAATGGTGCAGCTATGGTACTAAAATCCTTAATGAACCTCTTATAAAAGCTAGCGAAACCATGGAAACTCCTCACATCATTCACACTCTTAGGTGTAGGCCATTCAACTTTTATGCCATGAGCAGACACAACATAACCCAAGAAAATAACATGGTCCTTGCAAAAATCACATTTCTTCAAATTGGCATACAATTTCTCTTTCCTCAAAACATCAAGCACACAATGCAAATGTTCAACATGATCTTCTAAATTCCTACTGTATACTAATATGTCATCAAAATAAGCCACAACAAACTTTCCTAAAAAAAGGTCTCAAAACATGATGCATTAATCTCATAAAAGTACTAGGTGCATTAGTCAAACCAAAGGGCATAACTAACCATTCATACAGACCATGCTTGGTCTTGAATGCAGTTTTCCATTCATCTCCTTCACTCATCCTAATTTGATGATACCCACTCTTAAGGTCAATTTTAGAGAAGTAACAAGCACCATGTAATTCATCTAGCATATCATCAAGCCTGGGTATAGGATGTCGATACTTAACTGTTATTTTGTTGATAGCTCTACAATTGACACACATCCTCCAAGATCCATCTTTCTTTGGCACAAGCAACACTGGCATTGCACATGGACTCATGCTCTCCCTTACATGCCCCTTCTTCATCAACTCATTAACTTGCCTCTGAAGCTCCTTTGTCTCTCCTCAGGATTACTTCTATACGCTAGCTTATTGGGAATGGGAGCTCCAAGAATAAGATCAATGTGATGTTCAATCCCTCTCCATGGTGGTAAACCATTTGGGATCTCTTCAGGGAATACATCATTATAATCCTGCAACAAAGATGAAATAGCACTAGGCAAAGATGAATCAAGGTTAGTGTTAGAGAAATAAGAATCCTTCTAAAGGATCAAGATCATTTGTTGCCTAGCTTGGAAGGCAACCTTAACATCTGCTCCTTTTGCAAACACTCTCAATTGTTTTCTTTCATCTTCACTCTTGTGAACCTGACCACTCTTGTACTTAGCACTCTCAAATGCTTTCACCTTGTTTTTCTCTCCTTCACTTTCTTTTCTCTTGACTCTCTCTTATTTTTCGCTCCTCCTCTTTTGCTCACTTTCATTAAGTCTAACTTGGTCTTCATACACCTGTTTTGGAGTCAATGGAACAAGTGTGAATGGTTTTCCATCCATGGTGAAAGAATAGCAGTTCTTGTAACCATCATGCAAAGCTTTTCTATCAAATTGCCAAGGACGACCCAATAACAAATGCCCAGCCTACATAGGTACAACATCACAAAAAACCTCGTCCTTATATCTACCAATAGAAAATGGAACTACAACTTGTTTAGTCACTTTCACCACTCCACTGTCATTTAACCATTGCAAATTATATCGCCTAAGATATTTGGTTGTAGGCAAGTTCAATTTTTCCACCAACTCTGTACTTGCTACATTAGTGCAACTACCTCCATCGATGATCAAGCAACAAAGTCTATCTTGAACTAAATATCGAGTATGGAAAATATTTTCCCATTGCATCTCAACATCATCCTCCTCCTTAACCTGAACACTAAGGGCTCTCCTTGCTTCTAAAAGCCTTCCACCATGCTCTAGATACTCTATCCCTTCATCAACATCATTAGCATCCTCTAGTGGCAGCATTTGGTCTTCATCACTAGCATCATTGCCAGACACATAGTCACCATTCTCCTTAAGGTACATGGTTCTCTTGTTAGGACATTGTGAAGCCACATGACCCCTACCCAGACACCTAAAGCATTTGATGTCTCTAGTTTTTCCTTGGGTGCCCTCAAGTTTTTCTTCAAATTTGCCCCTTTCCAAGCTGCCCCCACTAGTCTTGGGTCTAAGTGAATTGGTTTTAAGCTTAGAAGTCATCTTCTCTTCCTTCTTCCCCTAGTTCGACTTCCAAAAGGATGAACCTAAGTTCTGATTATATCTAGAAGTGCTCCTTCCCTTAAGTTGCCTCTTAACTTTCATGGCAATGTGTACCATGTCTTTAAGCTCTACATAGTGTTGCAGTTCTATCACATCAGCTATGCTTCTATTCAATCCTTGGAGGAACCTAGCCATGGTTGCCTCCCTATTCTCCATTACATTTGCCCTAAACATAGCAATTTCCATCTCCTTATGGTACTCTTCCACACTCTTGGAACCTTGCGTAAGGCATTGCAATTTGTGATACAAATCCCTATAATAAGAGCTAGAAACAAATCTCCTTCTCATCACAGTAGTCAACTCATTCCATGTTTCTATGGTTCTCTCAAAATTTCTTCTCTTAGTGGTAACTTGCTGGTCCCACCATACTACAGCATAATCAGTGAACTCTGCCATAGCTAACTTCACTTTCTTCTCCTCAGAGAAGTTATGGCACTCATATATTAATTCTACCCTTCGTTCCCAATCCAAATAAACATCAGGGTCAGCTTTCCCTTAGAAAGAAGGTATTTTCATTTTAATACCACTAAGATTTTTGTCTACTCCTTCCTCCACTCTATTTTTGTTGTCCCAACCTCCATTGTACCTATCATAAACATTTCCATTGCCTCTTACTCCTCTACCATTCCTATTACCACGTCCTCCTCTAAATCCACCTCTAAAGTTTCTACTAGCATTATCACCGTCATCATAATAATCATCACCATCTTCACCAAAGTCAAGTTCACATTTCTCCTTCATGACCCTACGAGCTGGCCTCTTAGGATTGACACTCGATTCCCCTTCTATTTTATCCATCCTATCTCGAACTTCCCAAAACATTTGGTCAATCCTATCAAACTTCTGCTCTACGGATTTCATAAACAATTTGAAATCTGAAACAACTACTTCCTCCTCTTCATGTAGGAAACTGCCTTCTTTAGCATTAGACATTGAATATGCAAGATCGTTAGTAAATAAAGAATATACCTCACAAAACTCACTCCCTTGCGGGTTTACTCTCCACTCAACTATAGTAATCCTCAACTCTCGTGTTTCACACAATAATTGCAAAACTTTAAGAGCTCTTTCAATAGTTCCAAGCAAACTATATTCAGAACAAACAAAACTTGAATATATCAATCCTAGACCTACCTCCTCAGAGAAGTGACACAATCAAGAAGATGGGCAATAAAGCAAATAAAATGACAAGGAATTCAATGATATGAGGAGTGCAATCAGACAACAATCAATTATTGAATATAATTGAGTAAATGACCAATTGAGCAATGACAAGGAATTTAATGATATGATCACGTAATTAACAACCAATAGTACAATGAAAATTACTTTTAATGCAACATGCATGTCAACAACTTAGGTAGTCTAAATCCTTTAAATTACATAAAATAGAGGTGTTGTTTTTCTTGGTTAGCTTTTTTGCTTGAACAAAATGATTGTTGCCTTAATGAGGAATGAAGTGATACGAACTTCGATTATATGTAAATGGAACACAACACCAATGTTGGTATAGGATCATTCTAACAAAGGTTAAGGGATTTGGAGTTTTGACCCAATGATTATAAACAACCAAGAACCTAAGATTCAAACGCCACTCCTAACAACAACAACATTGAAGAAGATAAGTCTATTGAACCAACACACGTATGAAAGTTCAGAATTAGTTCTCAAAGAACTAGAGAAATAGCTCATACACTCATGAAAATGGGTCTCCCCTTCCAGCCACCCTTTATGCCCTTTTTATATGCTAAACCCCAAAACCCTATCTAATAAGATGTGCTTATTAAGGAAATTCGTCCAACCCACTAACTAATAATAAAAACCCATGAAAATAACCCATAAGATGCTAAAATTCGTTCAACCACTACATAATCATATATCCCATGAAAATAATCCATTTAAATGCCCAAACATGGGCTCCCAAATCCAATTTCCTTCCCAAGGCCATGGTTCTCAAATTCCTTCACAAATGACACATTTGCAAGCTCTGATGAAGCCTCCATCATCCTTAACTCATACCGAGCAACTTCCTGATAGTAAATGTTGCATAACAAGTTGTTGAGAGCTTCCTTTATTTTCTTTGACCTTGCCTTTGTCATTGGTCCTCCAAGGTTTTGCAAAGTATCAACTCCCTTGTTGATTTGAGCTGGTACAATATGGCTTCCATCATGAAGTGTGCCAAATACATGCCTTAAAGGGCAGTAAAGCATACCTTAATATAGGTCAAGGCTTTATTAATTATATAAGCATGTTTGAATGGGTTTGTATTAAGTGATTGTAAGAGTTTCCACAACAAATTTTAAAAAAATAAGAGTAGATTAGTTATTACCTTATTGAGAAAGTTTGTCCTTATCTCTAGGGTTATAGTTGTTAATTCAACTTTCAAATAGACTTGATTGTGTTTTTAAAGGGTGTCTTATTGGTAAAATGAAAAGTAAAATTTTTTTCCATCAGTTCTTCCATTAACTAAAGAACTTATTAAGAACTAACTCTTCTTTTGGCATTCAACCCAACTTGTCACTCCCAAATCTCTTCCTTTTTGGAGTGTGGTGTCCATATCCTTCTTGGGTTCATGTTCTTTTGAACATTATGTCTAGGTTTTTTCATGATTAAAATTTGATTTAGCTTTCTTAGGTTCTTATTTGATTGCTTGTGCATGTTAGGTCTTTAATTCATGTCTTTTGGGGTTCAAGCCAAAATAAATATACTCAATTTATACCTTATAAGGTGTTAGACTTATATCCAAAAGATTATATATGTCCTTATGCTATGTTGAAACATTTTACTTATTATTAACAAATTCTTAATGAAAAAAGATCTACGCTTATTATGCCAATTCAATAGTGACATGAGTGGCCATATGCAAAGTTCATTGTCAAAAACTTTTAACTCTTGAAGATTGGTAATGGGATTTATTTTCCACAAATGAGCTAAAAGATTGGTAGAACAATCCTTTAATTATCTTGATTATATTGATGCATGGAAAAGAGTGATATTTTATGAAATAGGCAAAGAAAGTAGGATGTTTAACTTTTATCTAATGACTTTAACTTCTCTTTGTCTAGTGTGATTGTTCCATTATTGCAAGAGTTTGAAGATTTATTTCCTAAAGAGATTCCCCAGGGGTTACCTCCTTTAAGAGGAATTAAGTACTAAATAGACTTCATACCTAATGCTGGCATACCAAACCAACCTGCCTATAGAGCTAATCCAGATAAAATGAAGGAGATACAAAGTCAAGTGGATGAGTTGGTGCAAAAGGGATTTGTGAAGGAGAGTCTTAGCCCATACTCTGTCCCTGTCATCTTAGTCCCAAAGAAAGATGGAACATGGCATATGTGTGTGGATTGCCAAGCCATCAATAAGATCACTGTAAAGTACAGACATCCTACCCCTAGATTAGATGATATACTTGATGAGTTGCATGGTTCATATGTGTTTTCAAAAATTGATTTAAAGAATGACTATTATCAAATTCGCATGAAAGAGGGAGATTACTGGAAAACAGCATTTAAAACTAAATATGAATTGTAAGAGTGGTTAGTAATGCTTTTTGGATTAACTAAAGCACCTAGTACATTTATGAGGTTAACGAATCATTTCTTGCATGCTTTTATACGGAAATTTGTAATAGTTTACTTTGACGATATTTTAGTTTATAGCAAGAATTTGGATGAACATGTGAAACACTTGCATGCTGTGTTCAGTATGTTAAGAGAGAACCAACTATATGCTAATCTCAAAAGTGTACATTTTTCATGGAATCTATTGTGTTTCTTGGCTATGTTCTTAGTTCACAAGGTATTAGTGTGGATAGGGAGAAGATAAAGGCGATAAAGGACTGGCCTACGCCTAAGAACGTGAATGAGATAAGAATTTTTCATGGTTTAGCAAGTTTTTGTCGAAAGTTTGTTAAGGATTTTAGTTCCATTGCTGCACTTTTAAATGAACTTGTTAAAAAGAATGTTGTTTTCAAATGCGATGATGTGCATGATCGGGCTTTTAGCACTTTGAAAGAAAAGCTTACTAATGCACCTTTGTTATGTTTGCCTAACTTTGATAAAGTTTTCAAGGTAGAATGCGATGCATTTAGAATAAGAATAGGGGCCATTTTAATGCAAATTCCAAACCGACTACTTATTTTAGTGAAAAGCTAAGTGGGGCAGCCTTAAATTATCCTGCTTATGACAAGAAACTTTATTCCTTGGTACGAACTCTTCAAACATGGCAACATTATTTGTAGTCGAGGGAAATCATCATTCATTCTAATCACAAGAGCTTAAAGTTCTTAAAATCCCAAAGTAAGCTTAATAAAAGACATACTAAGTGGTTGGAGTTCATAGATAAATTTCCTTATGTGATCAAGTACAAACATGGAAAGAAAAACGTTGTTACTGATGCATTGTCTGGGAGGTACACATTACTTACTTCTTTGCAAACAAAGTTACTTAGTTTTGAATTGCCTAAGGGCTTGTATACAAATTGATTTTGATTTTGGCCAAGCATGAAATGCATGTGATAAGTGTACATTTGGTGACTTTTATAGGCAAGAAGCGTTTTTGTTTAAGAGGGATAAATTATGTGTTCCTACTTGTTCTATTCATGAGTTGCTTATTAGGGAAACTCATGAGGGTGGTTTGATGGTGCACTTTGGTATGCAGAAAATTCTAAATATATTGTATGAGCATTTTTATTGGCCTAATATGAAGCATGATGCACATTCCATTTGTGATATGTGCATTACATGTAGGCAAGCAAGTCTAGAGTTAAACCACATGGCTTGTATACATTTGTATCTAATCAACCTTGGACTGATATTTCTATGGACTTTGTCTTAGGATTATCAAGTTCTTAAAGTGTCAAGGACAGCATATTTGTCGTTGCTGATAGGTTTAGCAAAATGGCTCATTTTGTTGCATGTTCTAAAACCAATAATGCAACACTTTAAGGAAGTGGTGCGTTTGCATGGATTGCCATGAATTATTGTTAGCAATAGGGATGTTAAGTTATTAAGTCATTTTTTGCTCACTTTATGAAATAAATTGGGAACTAAACTCTTATTCTCTATTGTCGCACATCCTCAAATAGATGGACAAACTGAGGTAGTTAATAGGACACTCACTACTTTGTTACATGCTATCATTCAAAGGAACATGAAGTAATGGGAATGGTGTTTACCCTATGTTGAGCTTGCTTATAACAGATTTGTTCATTCTACAACTTCCTTGTCACCTTTTGAAGTTGCTTATGGTTTTAGTCCTTTAACTCCATTAGAGATTTTATCTTTGCCTGCAAAAGAGTGTGCTAACATTGATGGTATGAAAAGGCAGAATTTGTGAGGGATTTACATGCCAAGGTTCGGGCTAACATTGAAAGAAAGAATGAGCAATATGCTAAGCAAGTTAATAAGGGGCATATGAAGGTTGTCTTTGAACTTGGTGATTGGGGCTAGGTACATATGAGGAAGGAGCAATTTCCCTCACAAAGAAAGTCCAAATTACAGCCTCGAGGAGATGGAACTTTCAAGTCTTGGAGAGGATTAATGACATTGTCTACAAGCTAGATTTACCAAGCAACTATGGTAATGTTAGTACTACTTTTAATGCTGCTAACTTATCTTTGTTTAATGCAGGTGATTCAAGGACGAATCCTTTCGAGGAGGGGAGGAATGATGGAGAACAAGGTGCTATTCAAGTACAACATAGCAAGTATTCCCTAGATCCTTTAGAAGGAATTAGCGATTCCGTCAAAGTGACGTACGTCCACGATGGTAGGGACTCTTCCTCTACTGAGACAATCCACTATACTTGAGAATACCAGTGTGGTACTCCCTATGTCTACAATGTAGTTACAATGGATGTCTTAATCCTCTGTTCCTTTTACTATTGCAAATACGAAGTAAGTACAATACAAAGAGTGTCACTTACTGTGTCTACCCTTCTTCTAGCTTGTCTTGCCTCTGTTAAATTGAACACGCTACTTCACTGCCGCTTACAAGTCCACCACAACACTCTCTAACCTCTCTTGAAGAAATTTGGAAATACGTTGAGTTCTTTCCAATGCTTCACCGGATTCCTTCTCTAGGTTGTTTCACACAACTCCTGCTTTTACCGTTTCACGTCTTCACGGCTTGTACTCACGCTTCTGGTTTGCCGTTTCACGTCTCACGGCCTGCCCCACACTTCTGATCAGTCATGCCGTTGCATGTTCTGGTCTCACGCCGTGGCACGTTCTGGCCTCACGCTGTGGCACGTTCTGGTCTCACGTCGACACACATTCTCGTCTCACGCCATCGCATGTTCTGGTCTCACGTTTCAGATCTGCACCCGCTTCGGTGTTCTCAAGCCTCACGGATACCAGATCTGCTCTCCTCGTCCATTTCTCTCCCAGTGGCTGTACATCTCTCACGGGTTTTCTCCTTCACCGTACAGCCGGGTTTTCTCTCTCACCGTCCAGCTGTGTTTTCTCCTTCACCGTCCAGCCGTGCACCCCTGTTCTGCCGTGTTTTCTCCTTGCCATCCAGTCTGGTCTAGCTGTGTTTTCGTCGGCTCTCTCTTACGGTGGTGGCTCTTTGTTTATGGTGGTGGCTCTTCGTTCTGCCATCCAACCATACTTCCGTATCTAATATTCTCTCTTTTCTATCGATGGTGTAGGGTTGCCATGTGGTTTTACTTCCTTGCCCCTCCATGTAGCTTCAAATTACTCTCTTACCCCTCTATGTGACTTTACTTTCTTACCCCTCCATGTCAAATTATTTGCACATTTAAATCTAGTTGACAACAATTACAACCCATACAAGGCTGTGGGAACAACAATCACACCCTTTGTAATTGTTGGCAACACTCATAACAAAAGCCATTATGTAGCAATTACAACTCTCCCTAAATATGCACTCCCCCTTTCTTAACAACTCCCCTTGCACTATTGCTTCTCTCCCCCTTTGCCAACCAATTACAAATCTAAAAAACTCACAAAGTAAAGATGGAGGATTCACTTGATTTTCAGGCTTGAGGAGGCATTTGCACAAATAGACTCAATTTGTGCTTTTCAAACAGCTTTGTAGACAGAGGTTTAGTTAGAATATCTGAAATTTGATCTTTAGCGCTACCATACTCCAACTGAATTGTACCTTGTTCCACTTGATCTTTAATGAAGTGATACCAGATGTCAATATGTTTGCTCCTTGAATGTTGAACCGAATTCGTGCTGAGATCAATAGCACTTTAATTATCACAAAATACACTTACTGGTAACTTCACTTCAACACCAAAGTCTGCCAATTGTCTTTGCATCCATATCACCTGAGTACATGTTGCACAAGCAACCATATACTCAGCCTCAACTGTGCTCAAAGCAACACTGTTTTGCTTTCTACTTAACCATGCAACACACTTTGAATCCAAGTAGAAGCTGTAGTCGCTAGTTGATTTTCTGTCATCTATACTTCCTGCCCAGTCTGCATCAGTGTATGCTCATAATTTTACAGAATCCATGGCCGGATACCACAAACTCATTTCTAGTGTCCCTTTGAGGTATCTTAGGATTCTTTTCACTGTCAACACATGAGATTCCTTAAGATCAGCTTGGAATCTACTGGCAACGCACACAGCTTGCATAAGATCAAGCCTTGATGCATTAAGATACAGAATGCTTCCTATCGTCTTCCTGTACTTTGTAGGGCTTCTACTCCTTCCCTTATGATCTTTTGTTAACTTGCAGCCCATTGTCATAAGGGTACTGACAGGTTTGCTATCCTCCATGCCAAACTTTTTCAGCATCTCTTTGGCATATTTCGTCTGAGAAATAAAAATACCTTCTTCACACTGTTTTATCTGTAATTCAAGAAAGTAATTCGTTTCTCCAATCAATGACATCTCAAATTCCTCACTCATCTTCTATGCAAAATCTTGGCATAGCTCAGAGTGATCCCCTCCAAAGATAATGTCGTCTACATATACTATGGTTATTAGCTAGCCTTTATCTGGTTATTATCAACTGTTCCACTTTTGAAGTTCAACCTTCTCAAATACGCATCCAGCCTGCTGTAGCATGCTCTTGGGGCTTGTTTAAGGCCATACAAGGCTTTCTTCTACTTGCACACGTGTGCCTCATCCTCACTGATTTGTACTCCATCAGGTTGTTTAATATACACTTCTTCTTTCAGGAGCCCATTCAGAAAGGCTGATTTCACATCCATTTGATAAATTTTATACCTCTTATGTGCTGCTAAAGCTAGGAACATTCTAATAGTTTCTAACCTTGCCTCTGGCGCAAAAGTTTCATCAACATCTACTCCTTCTATTTGAGTGTAGCCTTTGCAAACCAGCCTGACCTTGTTCCTCACCACCTTGCCATCTTCATTGTGTTTATTCCTAAACACCCATTTTGTTCCTATGACATTCTTGTTAGTGGGTCTAGGAACCAGCTCCCATGTATCATTCTTTTCGATCTGATCCAGCTCCTCATTAACAGCTTTGACCGAGGCTTTGTTTTGTGTAGCCTCTTCAATAGATTTAGGTTCAACTTGTGAGAGTAAAGCAGTAGCTCCCACAATTCTTCTTCTTGTTGTAACTCCTGCTGATGGGTCACCTATGATCTAATTTCCTTGATGAGCACTGGTCCAAGCTGAGGATCTCTTTCTTCATCTTCAAACTCACTCTTCTCCGAGTCTAAACTTACTTCTTGTTCCTCTTCTTCATGTTGGTCTGATTCTTCATCTATCTTGAAGTCATCTTCTTCATTGTCATCAGCTTCTCCATTATGCATTGTTTTCCAATTCTCATCTATTCTCACATCACTGGACATGATAACTTTTCTCAGCTTATGCAGAAAAACTCTATAACCTTTTGTTTTTGCTGAGTATCCCACAAAGATGCCTTCATCAAACCTAGAATTGAATTTTCCCAAGTTTTGCTCCTTGTTCTTCACAAAACATGGGCTGCCAAAGATTCTGAGATACTTGGCTGTTGTCTTCTTCCCACTCCACACCTCATATGGAGTCTTATCAGTATTGAGCCTTAGTAAAACTCTGTTCAGTAGGTGCATGGCTATAAATGTTGCTTCTGTCCAAAATCTTGTGTGATGCTTGGATTCCAGCAGTAGAGTTCTTGCCATTTCAACACGGCTCTATTTTTCTTCTCTACCACCCCGTTCTGTTGAGGTGTTCTTGCTGCTGCAATCTGATGGTGAATACCATGCTTCTCAAGGTAATCTTCAAAAGCTTCATTTGTAAATTCGGTGCCTTGATCTGACCTCAATACTTTGATCTTCCTTTCACTCTCATTTTCAGCCAATCTTCTATATCTCTTGAAGCAATTCAGAACTTCTGACTTGTGTTTGCGGTGCATGATGCAGGTCCTTCTCGAATCATCAACAAACAAGATGAAGTACCTCTCACCATTCAACCCTTTTGTCCTCATCGATCCACACAAATCAGTATGTACAATGTCAAGCATTGCTTCAGAATTGAACTCTTTGGTCTTATACTGCTTTCTAGCATGTTTTCCTTTAGAGCATGCTGAGCAAACACACACACACACACTCTCTCTCTCTCTCTCTCTCTCTCTCTCTCCTGAGGTCGGGAATGTCTCTGATTGCATGAGTAATGGTCAGCTTCCTCATGTTCTTCTGTGTTAAGTGTCCCAACCTCCTATGCTAGAGTTGATTTTCTTCTTCTTTAGTGAGTAAACAGTTATTTGTCTTGTCCTCATCAATCACATATAAATTTCCAGCTGTTCTCTTCCCGGACGCAATAGTATTGCCTTCTTTACTCTTTACTTGGCAACCTGTTTTTGTGAATATCACTTTGTGGTCTTCATTGCATAGCTAGTTGATAGATGCTAGATTATATCTGAGTCCTTCAATATGCAGAACATCTTTTAGCTTTTCTTTTCCAATATTTATTGACCCCTGACCACTGATGTTGAGTGAATCATCATTGCCAAACTTGACTCTGCCTTCTCTTGACTTGTTTAGCTTTGATAATTTACTCTTATCTCCTGTCATGTGTGAAGTGCATGCACTATCAAGGATTCATTGCTTATCCTTGTAGTCATCCTTTAGTGCAATTTTAGCTATATTAGCTACCTCTCTTTTTGCTTTATATTCATTCCTTCGAACTAGCTTAAAGATAGCTTTCTCCTTTTCCTCAACTTTGACTGCACCAATTGTTTTTACTGTGCCATTGAGTGCCTTCTCTTGCTCAGGGAGAAGTGTCATGCATCTCTTGGCATTATGACCATCCTGTCTGCACCTTTCACACTACTCCAAGTCTGCCAATACAGTAAACTTGTTTTTTGAAACCACTGGTTTGGGCTTCCACCAACACTCCTTGTTAATGTGTCCTTGTTATTTACAATATGTGCAAGAACCCACGACAAGCGTTCTCCTCTAAATTTTGTATTGTCTCCCCCTGTATGCAGTATCATAACTTCTCAAGTTGGAGACATATACTAGCCTTCTCCACTAGCAGTTACTCGCTTTATGACCCCAAACTCCACAATAAAGACAGTGACCTTGAAACTACCTCTTCTTGGGTCTAATCATAGCATGTTTTCTTTTGTTCATTACTTGTTGTGTAGGCAACGTAGCTAGCTTCTTTGTTTGTGTGACTTTCATTTCAGTCACCTTCTTCTCCTTCTTCTGTTCAGTCGTAGCCCTTTACTGGCTGACCTTCTTTTCTTCATTTTTGTTTGCCACCCTAGGTTTCTTCAAATCCTCTTTATTCTTAGCTATCTTCTCCTGTGTCACAACCTTCTCTTTCAACTTCTGTGGCACATTCTTATTATCTTTAGGCAATGCAGCCTCAGATTGCTGCACTCTCTCTTCAGTCTTCTTTTCTCTTGCAGAACTTGTTTCTCCTATCATTTCAAGCTTTTGCACGTTCTCTTCACTCTTTTTGAGTTGTTGTTGAAGTCTCAACAACTCTTTCTCCATTCCTTCAATTTTTGAAGTCCTTAAGCCTTGTAAGGTCTTCCCATATTTTGATTTGTTCTTCAAATCTTCTCTTCAAGTCAATATGTTCAACTCTTGTTTTATCCTTTTGACTTTTTGCTCCCTCAAACTTTGCTTCAACTTGTTTTATGTGAGCCTCCAACCTTTTTATGGTTCTACCCCTTCTAATTATCTCCTTTGAAGCTGCTTCCAACTTAGCTTCAAGATCTGGTTCTTCTTCATCAACCTCCTCTTCCTCTTCAGAAGTTGAACTACCACCTTGAGCTGATGCCATAAAGGCCCACTCATCTGATGATTCTTCATCTTACTCCTCATCAGCTTCTTTTATTTGACTCACTTAATTCTTGAATGAGCCTCTCTTCTTCTTTTGTGGGTTGGCAGTCTTCTTGCTGGACTTCTTTGATTTGAATGATAGTCTTCTCCATTTTGAATTTGGCTCATCATCAGCATCCTCATCTTCATCATCAAGTTTCACTTTGCACTGAGAAGCAAAGTGTCCAGTCTGCTCATAACGATAACATCTCAAGGACAACTATCCTTTTCCCTTCTTAGACCCCTTTTTGAACTTCCTTGTGAAGTATTCCAACACTTCACCTTCACTTTCTTCCTCATCATCATCATCATCCTCACTGGATGATTCTTCCTCTTCTTTTAGTGTTTCATAACTTTGAAAGCTGCCTCCTTTGATACCTTTGACGTTGAGGAGCACTTAGTTGACTTTATTCTCATCTCATATGCAATGAGATTGCCCTGGAGATCATGTAGTGACATAAAATTGAGATCTCTACTCTCCTCTACAGCTGCCACCTTTGAGGCAAACCTCTCAGGCAGAATTCTCAGAATTTTCTTCACAATAGATGAGTCCTTCTTGTTCTTCCCATGACTTCTAAGATCATTTATAGCATCAATAACCTTGGTGAATAACTCTTGGACTGTCTCATTTTTCTGCATTCTGAGAGATTCATATCTCTCCTTGAAAACTTGAAGCTTGGCCTCCTTCATTCTGTCATCACCTTCATAGACTTTTTGCAATTTGTCCCATATCTCCTTGGCAGATTTGCAATCCATAACTTTAACATACTCAGCATCTGTCAATGCTGAAATGATGATGTTTGAGGCCTTCCCATTTATCTCAAACTGCCTTAATTCCTTTGGGGTTGGGTCTTTACCTTCTTTTGGAGCCACAAAACCCTCCTGTACGGATTTCACCACATTTATGCTCATGGTTGCAAATACCACTTACATTGTTGCTCTCCACATATGGTAGTTGGTTCCATTGAAAATTGGAACCTTCTTGCTATAAGTAGTTCTGGTACCGGTACCGGTGTCCATTTCTTAGTATGTTGAATAAGTTAAAACTTTTGGAGCTCTTCAAACTAGTACACCAAGCTATTAAGCTTTATCCTAATGAACCTGTGCTCTGATACCAATTGTAGTTTTCAACTTCACCTTAGGATCTACTAGTCTGTGATACAAAGAGGGGGGGTGAATCAGTACCACACCCCTTAAAAACACTGATAATTTAAGACAAAGTATTCTACTTCTTTAATACTTTCGCTCTCGTCAATACGAAAGTATATGAACAACTTCAACCTCTTCTTAAAAGCAAACTCTTTCTCAGATTCGACTAAGGTAGATCTATTGTTACCTATTAATCATAATAGTCCCCAAAATCACCTTTTAGACACCTTACCTATTAGACAGATCTGATGTTCTTGATTAGGTCTTCTTTAGGTTATGGGTTCAATGATACTTTAGCTGCGTTCACAACTCAATTCAAAACACAGAATGTAAATCAAAGTAAGGACACAAGAGATTTACGTGGTTCCGTCAATGTGACGTACGTCCACGGTGGTAGAGACTCTTCCTCTACCAGGACAATCCACTATAATTGAGAATACCAGTGTGGCACTCCTATGTCCACAATGTAGTTACAATGGATGTCTTAATCCTCTATCCCTTTCACTATTGTAAATACGAAGCAAGTACAATACAAAGAGTGTCACTTACTGTGTCTACCCTTCTTCTAGCTTGTCTTGCCTCTGTTGAATTGAATAGGTTGCTTCACTGCTGCTTAAAAGTCCACCACAACACTCTCTAACCTCTCTTGAAGAAATCTGGAAATACGTTGAGTTCTTTCCAATGCTTCACCGAATTCCTTCTCTAGGTTGTTTCACACAACTCCTGCTTTCACTGTCTCATGTCTTCACAGCTTGTACTCACACTTCTGGTCTGCTGTTTCACATCTCACAGCTTGCCCCATGCTTCTAATAGTCATGCCGTTGCATGTTCTGGTCTCACACCGATGCACGTTGTGGTCTCATGCCATCGCACGTTCTGGTCTCACGCCGACGTAGGTTCTGGTCTCACGCCGTCACGTTCTGGTCTCACGCTGACGCATGTTATGGTCTCACGCCGTCACACGTTCTGATCTCACACTGTCGCACGTTCTGGTCTCATGACGACGCTCGTTCTGGTCTCACACCATCGCACGTTCTGGTCTCACGTTTCAGATCTGCACCCGCTTCGCTGTTCTCAAGCCTCACAGATACCAGATCTGCTCTCCTCGTCCATTTCTCTCCCGGTGGCTGTACGTCTCTCACGGGTTTTCTCCTTCACCGTCCAGCCGTGTTTCTTTCTTCACCGTTCAGCCGTGTACCCCTGTTCCACCTTGTTTTCTCCTTGCCGTCCAGTCGGGTCTCCTTTCTTTTTTGTCTGCTCTCTCTTACAGTGGTGGCTCTTCATTCTACCGTCCAGCCATACTTCCGTATCCAATTTTCTCTCTTTTCTACTGATGGTGTAGGGTTTCCGTGTGGTTTTACTTCCTTCGCCCTCCATGTGGTTTTACTTCCTTGCCCCTCCATGTGGCTTTACTTTCTTGCCCCTCCATGTCAAATTACTTGCACACTTAAATCTAGTTGACAACAATTACAACCCATACAAGGCTGTGGGAACAACATGGTCCAAATACTAGGGCAAGGACAAAGAGAATAAAAGAGGCTTTACAAGGCTTAATCATGGAGCTGCATGACAAAGAGGGTGCTGCAAACAATTCCAGGGCTGTTCTAAAAGTTTTTAATACTACACCAAGGATAATCACTAATCTTTATGTGCAAGATGTTGGACATGGCTTAAAACTTGAAGAACAAAACTTGGAGCCCATGATATAAGTCCAAGCTATATGACCAAGCTAAGGAAAGGTTCAATTGCATGCTAAGTTGTATTAATGGGCCTGATTTTGTGTTGGGTTGCTAGATTTGAAGTTAAGGCCGAACTACATATATAAAAAAAAAAAAGGCGTAACTGCTTGGGTTTATTTGGGCTTGTAGGTTCAGCTGAGTCTTGATATATTAGTTAGGTTTTTACTTTGACTTTTTGATGCGGAAAACCGCAAAATGATATGGCTTAGGGACCCAACGCACACAAGGAATCAAACAACAACCAGGAAAGCTAAACCAGAGTTTAATATCACAAACCCACCCACCCTTCAAAGGAACACGAACCTAGGGTATTTAAGATGGATATGGACGCCACACTCCAGAAAAGAGAGGAATTGGGAGTGATAAGTTGATTGGAATGCCACAAGAAGAAGTACCTCTAGATAAGTTCTTTAGTCCTTAAAAGAACCGAGGGAGAAAAACCCTTGCTTTCTATTTCACTCAAAGTTGTCTGCCTTCAAAATTTACAAGGGGTGCTTATTTATAGGCTAAGATAGCAATCCTAAAGAGGCACAAATTCCTACTTAGGACAAAATCCTTATTTTGGTGGAATTCCTAACTATGGACAAATTCCAACATAAACCACAAATTCCTATTTAGGAGTGAATGCAATTACTTAGTTTGACCTATTAAGTATTCTAATTATATTAATTATGCTTGGACTCATTATCAAACTTGAATTCGCACAATTTGAGGCTTGGTTGGCCTGAATGTTCTCAATCAGCCCATTTAGTATTTCTTCAATCTTTTTGGCTCTAGCTCGTGTTATTGGGCCTTCTAAGATGTGCAATACACCTCTTGCATCCATTGAAGCCTTCAACCCATCATCTCTACAGTTCTCATCATTCCCCCTCTCCTCAAAAGGATTTGTCCCCAAATCATCATCTACATCAAAATGCGAAAGATCAGAAACGTTAAATGTTGAACTCACATTATACTCGCTGGGAAGCTCCAACTTATAAGCATTGTCATTAATTCGGGCTACAACTTGAAAGGGACCATCTCCTCTAGGTGGTAGCTTTGAACGCCTCTGAGCTGGAAACCGTTTCTTGCGCATATGCACCCAAACCCAATCACCAGGTTCAAACACCATGTTCATTTTTCAATATGTTGTTGCACCTTCTCATACAATTTGTTTATCATGTTAGCCTTGTGTTCACCATCTAAGGTGGCATAAACAATCTTCCCATATTTTCAAATTTGTTCGAATAATAGCATGCAAAAGAGTAGAAAGAGTTCAATTAACTACCTCAATCAGTTTGTGGATGACAAGCAGTTGAAAACAATAGCTTAGTACCTAACTTACCCCACAAAGTCTTCTAGAAGTAGCTTAAGAACTTTGTATCCCAGTCTGAAACAATGCCTTGTGGCATGCCATGCAAACGTACTACTTCTCTAAAGAATAAGTCAGCCACATTGTTTGCATCATCAGTTTTATGGCATGGGATGAAGTGTGCCATCTTTGAAAATCTATCAACAACAACAAATACAGAATCCCTACCCCTTTTTGCTCGTGACAATCCTAGTACGAAGTCCATAGATAAATCAACCTAGGGATGGCTAGGTGTGGGTAAAGTGGTATACAAGCCATGGGGTAAAACTCTAGATTTAGCCTGCTTGCATGTTATGCATTTCTCACATATCCTCTCAACATCTCGTTTCATGCGTGGCCAAAAGAAATGTTCATTTAGGACATCTAGGGTTTTCCTAACTCCGAAATGACCCATTAGACCACCCTCATGAGCTTCTCTTACAACCAACTCTCTCGAAGAACTCATAGGCATGCATGAACGATTTTCCCTAAATAAGAAACCCTTATGCCTATAAAACTTCTCAAAGGCTGACTTCTCACATGCTCCATACACATTAGCAATGTCAAGATCATTCACATATAAATCATTAATATGTTCAAATCCTAATAAGTTTATTGTAAGTGTACAGATAAGGGCATACCTGCAAGATCATCAGCTACCACATTTTCCTTACCTTGTTTATAATTTGATGATGTAAGGAAAGGTCTCAATGTATTCAATCCACTTGGCATGTCTATTGTTCAACTTTCCTTGTCCCTTCAAGTGCTTCAAAGATTCATGGTCAGTATAGATGACAAACTCCTTGGGCCAAAGGTAATGTTGCCATGTCTCCAAAGCCCATACCAATGCATACCTCTTTTTATCATAAGTAGGATAATTAAGGCTTGCTCCACTTAGCTTTTCACTAAAGTAAGCAATTGGACGCCTTTCATCACTAATTAACTTAGCTATCTTAATTTTGTAATCTATATACTGACATATGTCCTTTCCTTTTTATCTTCCTTACGACATATATTTTGGCATGCCTTATTTTTCCTCCTTGATCAAAGGTACAATGTGTTAAACCATAAAGAGCTCATAACTAGCAAAACATATAATTTTGACTCAGTCTCATGCAAGAAGAATGGAGGACAAAGTCAAATAGACTAGCCACATGGATGGGATTCAAACCTCAATCAAGGAATTAAAGGAATAAATGCACTAGATAGCTTAAGCATTTGCTAAAGGGAAGACTAATGGAAGCCATATTGTACCAATTCAAATCAACAAGGGAGTCGATGTTTTGCAAAAACTTAGACCACTAAAGAAAATAAAGCTCAACAACTTGTTATGCAACATTTACTTATAGGAAATTGCTAGGCACATTAAGGATGATGGAGGCTTCACTAAGGCTTGAAAATGTGTCATCTGTGGAGTAAAATGAAAACCATGGCCTCGGGAAGGAAGTTGGAGCAAGGAGCCTGTGTTTGGGCATTTAAATGAGTTATTTTTATGGATTAAATTGTTATGTAGTGGGTTGGACGAATTTCAGCATCTAAATGGGTTATTTTCATGGGTTTTTATTATTATGTGGTGAGTTGGATGAATTTCATTAATAAGCCCATCTTACCAACTAGGGTTTTGGGGGGCTAGCATATAAAAAGGGAAAAGGATGGCTGGAGGAGGCAGAACTTTTTTTATAAGTGTATGGGCTATTTTCTTTGGTTCTTTGAGAACTAAATCTGAACTTTCATACTTGAATGTGTGGGTTCAATAGACTTATCTTATTTAACATTGTCGTTGTTAGGAGTGGCGTCTAAATCCTATAGGTCTGGTTCTTGGTTGTTTTAGAATCGTTGGGTTAGAACTCCAACCGTTTAACCTATGTTAGAATGATCTTATACCAACATTGGTGTTGGGTTCTGTTTAGATATAATTAGAGTTCATATCATTTGGTATCAGAGCCTTGATTCTAGAAATAAGTTACATATCCCTTTTCCATCTTTGTTTAGTAGTTTTCTTTGTGTTCTATTCATTCTTTGTGTTTCTTTGCTTAGTTTTTCTAGTTTGTTCTGATCTGCTTATTACTCTTGAAGTTGTGTTAATTTTGTAGGTGTTTTGATAAATTTTATGTTAATTCCTTGGGTGCCCTCAGGTTTTTCCTCAAATTTGCCATTTTCAAGGCTGCCCCAACTAGTCTTGGGTCTATGTGAATTGGTTTTAAGTTTAGGAGTCATCTTCTCTTCCTTCTTCCCCCAATTCAGCTTCCAAAAAGATGAACCTGAGTTCTAATTATATGTAGACGTACTCCTTCCCTTAAACTGCCTCTCAACTTTCATGGAAATGTGTACCATGTCCTCAAACTCTACATAGTGTTGCAATTCTACTAAATTAGCTATGCTTATATTTAACCCTTGGAGGAACCTAACCATGGTTGCTTCCTTATCCTCCATTACATTTTCCCTAACCATAGCAATCTCCATTTCCTTATGGTACTCTCTCACACTCTTGGAACTTTGCGTAAGGCTCTGCAACTTATTAGACAAATCCTTATAATAAGATCTAGGAACAAATCTCCTTCTCATCATAGTCTTCAACTCATTCCAAGTTTCTTTTGGTCTTTTGAAATTCCTCCTTCTAGTAGTAATCTACTGGTCCCACCATACTACTAGATAATTAGTAAAACTCAATCACAACTATCTTGATCTTCTTCTCCTTAGAAAAGTTATGACAATCAAACAGTAGCTCTACCCTTCTCTCCTAGTCTAAGTATATATTTGGGTTAGCTTTTGCTTGGAAAAAGGGAACTTTCATTTTAATGCTACTCAAATTTCTGCCTACTCCTTCCTCTACTCTATTTCTATTATTCCAACCTCCATTGTACCTATCATAAGCATTTCCATTGCCTTTTACTCCTCTACCATTCCTATTACCACACCTTCTCTAAATCCACCTTTGAAGTTTCTACTAGCATTCATCACTATCTTCACCGAAATTAAGTTCAAATTGCTCCTTCACGACCCTCCCAATTGGCCTCTTAGGATTCATACTTGATTTCCCTTCCTTCCCAAGGCCATGGTTTTCATATTCCTCCACAGATGACACTTTTACAAGCTTCGGTAAAGCCTTCATCATCCTTAATTCATGCCTAGCAATTTCTTGTAAGTAAATGTTGCACAACAAGTTGTTGAGTGCTTCCTTCTTTGACCTTGCCCTTGTCATTGGTGGTCCAAGGTTTTGCAAACCATCAACTCCCTTGTTGATTTGTGCTAGTTCAATATGGCTTCTATCAGTCTTCAACTCATTCCAAGTTTCTATTGGTCTTTTGAAATTCCTCCTTCTAGTAGTAATCTGCTGGTCCCACTACACTACTGCATAATCAGTCAAATGATGAGTCTAATTGAACCAATAGCTTCCAACGACACTGCTGGTGTCTAAATCCTATAGACACCACTCTTCACAACGACAATGTTGAAGAAGATAAGTCTATTGAACCAATACACTCAAGTATCAAAGTTCATAATTAGTTCTCAAAAAACCAGAGAAAATAGCTTATACACTCATCAAAAAAAATTCTGCCTCATAAAGCCATCCTTTTTCCCTTTTTATATGCTAACCCCTAAAAACCCTAGCTACTAAAATGGGCTTATTAATGAAATATGTCCAGCCCTCTACTAAATAATAAAAGCCCATGAAAATAATCCTTTTAACTGCTGAAATTCATCCAACACACTACATAACAATATAACCCATGAAAATAATCCATTTAAATGCCCAAACATGGGCTCCCAGCTCCAACTTCCTTCCCAAGGCCATGGTTTTCATATTCCTCCACAGATAACACATTTTCAAGCCTTGGTGAAGCCTCCACCATCCTCAATTCGTGCCTAGCAATTTCTTGTAAATGTCTTACAACAAGTTGTTGAATGCTTTAATCTAAATGGATTATTTTCATGGGTTATTACATCTCGACGATGAACCCCTATGAGGCTTCCTTCATATGTTTGGACCTTGCTCTAGTCACTGGACCTCCAATTCCTTGCAAAGCATCATTAGAATGGTTGGAAATAGGTGCTAGGACAATATGGACAGCCTAATCTCCATCATTCCCTCCCATCTCGAAAGAATTTGTCCTTAAATTACCTACACTATAGAGATAAATTAGCAACATTAAAAGTAGCACTCATATTACCATAATTGCTTGGAAAATTTAGCTTGTAGGTGTTATCATTGATCCTCTCCAACACTTGGAAAGGTCCATCCCCTCTAATCTACAACATAGATTTTCTTCATGTAGGATCTCTCCTTATGCATATAAACCCAAACCAATCTTTAGGGTCAAAAACAACCTTTGCACGCCCTTCATTGGCTTGCTTTTCATATTGTTTATTCTTCCTTTGTATATTAGCTCGAACCTTGGCTTGCAAATCCCTAACAAAATCTGCATTATGCTTGGGATTTCAAAAACTTTAAACTCTCATGATCAGAATGGATTATGAATTCCCTCGACCACAAATGGTATTACCATATTTGTAGAGTTCTCACCAATGTATAAAGCTCTTTGTCGTAAGCAAGATAGTTTAATGCTGGTCCACTAAGCTTTTCAATAAAGTATTCAATCAACTTGGATTCCTACATCAAAGCAGCCCCTATACAAATACTAGATGCATCACATTCAACCTCAAAAGTTTTGTCAAAATTATGCAAACATAACAATGGTGCATTAATCAACTTATATTTCAAAGTATTAAAAGCTTTCTCATGCACATCATCCTATTTAAACACAAAATTCTTTTTTAAAAGTTCATTCAAAGGTGCTACAATAGAACTAAAATCTTTTATAAACCTTCTATAAAAGCTAAACCATGAAAACTCCTTACCTCATTCATATTTTTAGGTGTAGGACAATCCCTAATTGCTTTGACCTTATCTTCTTCTACACTTATTCCATGCAAACTCACAACAAGACCAAGGAAAACAATGGATTCCATGCAAAATGCATGCTTCTTAAGATTAGCATACAATTAATACTCCTTAAAACACTAAAAATAGCCTATAAATGCTGACACGATCATCCAAATTTTTGCTATACACTAAAATATCATCACAATAGACTACAACAAATTTATCAATGAAGGAATGCAAAATATTACTCATTGACCTCACAAAAGTGCTAGGTGCATTAGTTAAATCAAACAGCATCACTAATCACTCGTACAATTGATATTTTGTCTTAAAGGTTGTTTTCCATTCATCTCCTTCTTTCATGCAAATTTAGTAATGGCTATTCTTTAAATCAATTTTAGAAAATACATACAAACCATGCAATTCATCAAGCATATCATCTAAGCTAGGGACAGGATGTCTATACTTTATAATGATTTTATCAATTGCTCGACAATCTACACACATGTAGCATGTTCCATCTTTCTTTGGCACCAAAATGACAAGAACCGAACATAGGCTAAGACTTTACCTTATGAATTCCTTTTGCACTAACTCATCCACTTGCCTTTGTATGCCCTTTTTCTCCTCAAGATTAGTTCTATAAACTAGTCTATTAGGGATCAAAGCATGAAAAATGAAGTCTATTTGGTGTTATATACCTCTTAAAGGAGGTAAACCATGTGGTATTTCCCTAGAAAATATGTTAGCAAAGCCCTGCAACAAAAAACCAACCACACTAGGCAAAAAAGGGTCATTAGTTGAAAAGCAAACATGCTTGTACAAAGGTACAATTAGTTGATGTCTTGCTAACATAGCATTCTCAACCTCATTATTTCTAGTAAAAGCACTCTCTTATTTTTCTCTTCAATTTGCCCACCACTCTCTTTATTTTTCCTTTCATTGCACACAACTAAGTGCTTTTTTTTCTTTTCTTTTTGTTATGTGCACTCACTCCTTTTTCTTTTTCTTTTCTATTTGCTTACTCACTTGTTCTCTCATCTTACACTCTTTACACATTCTATCATATGCTTCAAATAGTTCAAAAGGTGTCTATACAACAACTTGGTTATTTATTACAAAATAATATTTATTCATATACCCATAATGAGTAAACATTCTATCAAATTATCATGGATGCCCTAAGAATACATAGATTGGCACCACATCACAAAGAACCTTACTCTTGTAGTTGCCAATAGAGAATGCAACTAACACTTGCTTTGTCACCTTAACTTCTCCACATTCATTAAAGCATTAGTTTAGGATGCTTTAGGGTAGACAGATTCAACTTTTCAACCAATAAAGTACTAGCAACATTAGTACAACTTCTACTATCAATAATCATGCTACATACCCTATCATCCACATGACACTTAGTATGGAAGATGTGCTCTTGTCGAACGTCATCACCATCCTCCTTAGGCTATATGCTAAGAGCACACCTAGTGACCAGCATATCTCCATGAATTGGACCATCTATTTCAACATCAGTACAATCCTCTAATGGTGGCATTATCAACATTATCAATCATAACCATAGCTCTCTTATTTGGACATTGAGAAGCAATATGTCCATAACTCTAACATCTGAAACTTGTAACATCACATGACTTAGAGATGACTTAGTTTCGGTTTTACCTTTGGGAAGAGTAACTGAATCCTTGAGCTTTACATCTTCTTTCGATTTTGGGGCAGATTTGTTATCTTTCCAATTTGACTTCCATGACGAGTTAGAAGTCGAACTAGATTTGTGTGAACCCTTAGACTTTGTTTGCTTGTCCACCTTGATAACCTTGTGCAATAAGTCCTCCATCTCAACATAATGTTGTAATTCCACTACATTAGCTATCTCTTTATTCAAACCACCTATAGATATCTCATAATCCTCCTCTACATTAACCTTGATCATGGCTATCTCTGTCTCCTTATAGTAATCCTTTATACTCATGGAATCTTGAGTCAACACTTGCAACTTCCTATATAAGTCCCTATAGTAATGGCTAAATATGAATCTCTGATGCAACACTACTTTCATCTCCTTCCATGACCAAATTGGTCTTCCACAATCCCTATTCTTGTTAATCACCAATTGATCCCACCATATACTAGCATAATTTGTGAATTGAACCTTGCTAGTTTGACCTTCTTTTCCTTCGAGTAATTATGACAATCAAACATAAACTTTACCTTCCTCTCCCATTCCAAATAAATTTCAAGGTCATTTTTCCCTTGAAAGGCAGAGATCTTCATCTTAATACTACCCAAAACGAGACATCACAGGAGTCAAGGCATCACCCAAATCGAGAGATGGTATACTACATACATAATACATGGAAAACTCAAGTAGAGGAAAGAGAAGATTGTTGTGATTTTTGATGAGGTTGATGAAAGTCCCCCTCAAAACACTAAAAGGGTAAAGTCATCTATTAAGCATAATCCAATTCCAAGAAAATCACCACTTATAAAGATGATGGGATGTTCAAGCATATTGTAGTCAAATAACTCATTCAAACTCCAACCAAAATCTCAATCCTCTCTTTGCTATTGAACTCAAAGTCTCATTCGAAGTCCTTGTTGCGTATTCTCAGCCAAGCATATGTCTCGATATCTCCTCAGCCAACTTCAATCACATTGTCAACAACATCATGACCAGTAATTGCATTTCATTCTCAGAAGAAGAAAACCTATTTGAGGGGTATAATCATACCAAGGCATTGCACACTTCGGTCATTTGTCATGGCTACATCATATCCTATGTCTTTATTGACAATAGATCATGCTTAAATATCTTGCCTTAAAAATTTTAAAATAGCTACCAATTGACATTACTATCATGATGCCAAGTTGCATGATTGTTTGAACATTTAATGGTACAAAGCATTAAGTCATACGGACTGTTGAGCTCTTAATATAAGTGGGACCATGCACTTTCAACGTACCCATCCAGGTCATGGATATTAAGACCATTTACAATTACTTGTTGGGCTGCTTGTGGATTCATACAGCAAGAGACATTCCCTAGCACTTAAAGGTGAAATTCATCACAGGTGTGATTAGTCGATAGCGCTCTGAGCAAAATATGATTTAGTTGTCTTTAAACCTCTAAGAATACCTTATGTTGAGGCAACTGAAGAAGCATTGAAGTGCACTCTTTGATCTTCCATGATTGCAAATGCAACTCCTTAGTTAGAGGAGTTGTTCCTCAAGATGCCACCTTTACCATCTGAAGCATTACTAAAGGTAACCAAAGTAATCATGAAAAATAGTAATTGTTTAGTCAAAGAAATTGTAAAACGCCTTTAGGGCATCACTACTCCAATAGAATCCAAGGAATTAGACATTGACCCAACCAAGATAATGCTATTTAAAGATATCTAGAAAATGAGGTAATTGAGCTTGTGCTTCCCTTAACACACCACTTTAAGAGTGTAGGATTAATTAACCAATCACATGACCAATGCCATGCATCAGCCTAAGTCACTATTAAACTTGTCTTGACAATCCAAATGGTCTTTAAAGAAGAAGAGTCACCTCAAACCCCATTGATCTAACTATATAACTTAGAAACTTTTATGGGTAACTGGTAAGCTTGGGAGATTCCTTCAATCACTTGAGTCTCTAGCAAAGTAATGCAACCTAAAATTTTCCCTATGCTTGTTGATGCCTTTGAAATCCAAGGGTAGTTGTGTAATAAAAATAGGCAGCCTTTGTCATAGATTAGACTCATAAAGGTGCTGAACAAGTAATAATTGAATGGTAGATGTGGTTTGATGAGGCATATGATACATTAGAGTATGAAATTGGAGTGATCCTTGTCTCTCCTAAAGGAAAGCAATATTCAATTATAGCAAAATTATAATTTGAATGCACCAACAACATAGCAGAATATAAGGCATGTAAGATAGGTCTACTATACACCTTGGATATGAAAACTAAAAATCTCAAGGTGTATGGTGATTTAGCATTAGTCATTTACCAACTACTAGCTAAATGGGAAATGTGAGACCAAAAGCTTGTTCTTTATCATCAGTACATTAAAAAATTAGTGGTACAATTTAATTAGATCTCTTTTAGCCATATGCCTCAAGAAAACAATTAGATTTATGAAAATTTGGCAACTTTAGTAGCAATGTAGAAGATGGATTGTCAAGCCAATGCTCAAGTAATACATGTCCTCAGATTCTTGAGGTATGTGGATTGTCTCCACAAAAAGCGTTACCTTAAAACTCAAGAATATCCTAAAGGAGTGAATGAAAATAATAAAAGAACTCTATGGATATTGGTAACGAATTTTTTCCTCAGTGGCGACATCCTTTACAAGTGTAGCCATGAATTAGTTCGCTATGTGTAAATGCAATTGAGGTAGAAATAACCATGAAATAAGTACATGAGGGCTTATGTGAGTTGTATGTCAATAGCCTTGCCATGGTTAGAAAGATCTTCAAAGTAGGATACTATTAGTTGACCATGGAATTAGTTGCAACTCGCATACCTGAAAATGCAACAAATGTCAAATACATGTAGATAAAATACATGCAGCACATGCTACATTGCATGTCATGATGATAAAGAACCCACTAGGCGACTTGCCCTAGGAACCCTTGAATCAATTTGTTACGCACACCCCAAAAGGTTAGGAAATAAGTTGGGTAGATCAGATCAGAACCCTAAGGAAACCAATTCCAAAAAAAGCCCCAATCTTAAAGCACTACAAAGGTTGATCACGCCCTTGATAAATCAAAACAATGTATTCTTTCAATAACACAAGAAAGCAAAGCAAAGCTTGCTGAAAAATACCTCAATCTTCATTGATTTTGTTTTACATAGTGATAGCCTTTATATAGGCATGTAAATACTACAATCCTATAAGGAAAAGGTGTTTCTTAACATACCTATATAGGAAAACCTTAATTATAGGTGATCCCTCTAATTAAGAAATAAAATTCTACCTTGATTAGGAATTTTAAATCTACCTTGATAAGGAATTTTAAATCTACCTTGATTAGGAATCCTAAATCTACTTTGCTTAGGAAATCTTAAAAACGACTACCACTAATGATATAAAGTTAAAGTAAAACCCTAACTAACGTATTAAGTCTTAGCAAACCTTCAAGCCCAAATAAACCAAAGAAGTTAAGCCTTTTTTTTACATGTAATTTAGACTTAACTTAAAATCCAGCAACCAAAAACAAAATCAGGCCCATTAATACAACTTAGCATGCAATTGAGCCTTTATTTCCATAGTTTGGTCATGCAGCTTGGACATATATCATGGGTTCAAAGTTTTTTTCTTCAAGTTCTAAGCCTTGTCCATCATCTTGCACATAAAGACAAGTGATTATCCTTGGTGTAGCATTGAAAAGTTTTAACCTTTTTTGGAAGACATTGTGGGGTAAGCTTGGAAGAAAGTTGTTGCTTTCTACAACATGTCATCCACAAACCGATGGACAAACTGAGGTAGTAAATCGAACTCTTGGTACGCTGTTGAGTGCTATTATTGGTAAGAACTCTAGAACCTAAGAAGAATGTTTACCTTTTGTAGAGTTTGCCTATAATAGTGTTGTTCATAGGTTATTCTCCTTTCGAGCTTGTTTATGGTTTTAATCCATTATCTCCTTTGGACTTAGTACCATTGCCTATACAGGACAAGGTTAATTTAGATGGAAAAAAAAAAGACTAAAGTGGTTAGGCAACTTCATGAGAAAGCTAGGCTTAACATTGAGAGAAAAACCAAACAATATGAAACACAAGTCAACAAAGGTTGTAGGCATATCACTTTTGAACCTGGTGATTGGGTTTGGGTACACTTGAAGAAGGATAGATTTCCTATGCAAAAGAAATCAAAGTTGCAACCAAAGGGAGATGGTCCTTTTCAAGTGGTGGCAAGAGTCAATGATAATGCATATAAACTTGGCTTGCCAGGTGAGTATAACTGAGAGCAACATTTAATATTTTTGACCTTTCTCCTTTTCTCTTGATGATGTAGGTGCTGATTTGAGGACAAATCATTTTGAGGAGAGCAGGAATGATGGAAGCCATATTGTACCAACTCAAATCAACATGGGAGCTAATGCTTTGCAAAACTATAGAGGACCAATGACAATGGCAAGGTCAAAAAAAATAAAGGAAGCTCTCAACAACTTGTTGTGCAACATTTACTATTAGGAAGTTGCTAGGTATGAGTTAAGGATGATGGAGGCTTCCTTAGGGCTTGCATATGTGTCATCTGTTAATGCAGAAAACCCCAAAAAGACATGGCGTAGGGACCCAACGCATACAAGAAATCAAAGAACAACCAGGAAAGCTAAACCAGAGTTTAATATCACAAACCCTAGACCCACCCTTTGAAGGAACACAAACTAGAGAAAGATTAGAAACGTTAAATGTTGCACTCACATTATACTCACCAGGAAGGTCCAACTTATAAGCATTGTCATTTGGGCTACAACTTGAAAGGGACCTTTTTCTCCTTGGAATAGTTGTGGCAATCAAAAACCAATTCAACCTTCTTCTCCCATTCTAGGTATGCATTAGGATCATTTTTAGCTTGGAATGGAGGAATTGCCATTTTAATACTGCCCAAATTATATTCCTAGGCGCCTTGCCTCCCGAATTTTCTTCGATCCCTTCTATTGTTAACAGTTCTAACCATAGTAGTTTGGTCATCAAATTCATCATCTTCTACACATCTTCATGGTCATAGGCATGTCTCAACTGCCTTCTTGCTTTAGGATTCTCATATTCCCCATGTCTCCTTTGCAACTTTTCTATTGTATTAGCTGCTCCTCCATCCTCTTCCTCATATCATCAAATCTGGTATTCATGCACTCAAATTCAATCTGATCATGAAGGACACATCACCAGCTCCCTCCTGAGTTGCACCTTTGTCTTTGGACGTCATAGTATTACTTCTGCACAAAACAAATAGGATACTTCACAGAACACTCCCTCACGTGTGTCACTCAAAAGATGGTGTCACACTCCCTCGTGTTTACACTCTTTATGGCTTTTCCTTTATATGAACTTTCACTCTTACCTTTTACCACTCGGATTTTCCCTTTCAACTCTATAAAGAACTAAACAACATAAATCAAGGGTATTGAGCTTCCCAAAACATTTGATCAATCCTATCAAACTTTTGCTCCAATGATTTCATAAACAATTTGAAATTTGGAACTGCCTTCTTTAGCATTAGACATTGAATATGAAAGATTGCTAGTAAATAAAGAATATACCTCACAAAACTCACTCCCTTGCGTGTTTGCTCTCCACTCAATTATAGTAGTCCTCAAGTCTCATGTTTCACACAATGAATTGCAAGACTCTAAGAGCTCTTTCAATAGTTCCAAGCAAACTAAATTCAGAACAAACAAAATTTGAATATATCAATCCTAGAACTACCTCTTCAGAGAAGTGACACAATCAAGAAGATGGGCAATAAAGCAAACAGAATGACAAGGAATTCAATGATATGAACAGTGCAATCAGACAACAATCAATTATCGAATATAATTGGGTAAATGACCGATTGAGCAATGAAGTCGTTTTTTTTTTTTAGTTTAACTAATGGGTATTTCTATTGAAGGAACGAATAGCGAAAAGGCAACCCAAGAAATAAACGATTTTTTTATTTTTTTATTTTTATTTTTGGATGGGTATTTTGTACAAGAAACAAATATAAGAAAAAAAACCCAAGAAATACACGATTTTTTTTTGTTAGTGTTCAACCAACAATGAAGAATACACGAAAGAGATGATAACAAAAGTATAACTAACCTGAGTTAGAGCCAAGGCTATGATACCAAATGATATGAACTCTGATTATATGTAAACGGAACCCAACACCAATGTTGGTATAGGATTGTTCTAACAAAGGTTAAGGGATTTGGAGTTCTGACCCAATGATTATAAACAACCAAGAACCAGAACTATAAGATTCAGGCACCACTCCTAACAACAACATTGAAGAAGATAAGTCTATTGAACCAACACACTCAAGTATGAAAGTTTAAAATTAGTTCTCAAAGAACCAGAGAAATAGCTCATACACTCATGAAAATGGGTCTGCCTTATCCAGCCACCCTTTTTGCCCTTTTCATATGCTAAACCCCAAAACCCTATCTAATAAGATGGGCTTATTATGGAAATTCGTCCAACCCACTAACTAATAATAAAACCCCATGAAAATAACACATAAGATGCTGAAATTCGTTCAACCCACTACATAATGATATATCCCATGAAAATAATCCATTTAAATGCCCAAACATGGGCTCCCAAATCCAACTTCCTTCCCAAGGCCATGGTTCTCAAATTCCTCCACAAATGACACATTTGCAAGCCCTGGTGAAGCCTCCATCATCTTTAACTCGTACCTAGCAACTTCTTGATAGTAAATGTCACATAACAAGTTGTTGAGAGCTTCTTTTATTTTCTTTGACCTTGCCCTTGTCATTGGTCATCCATGGTTTTGCAAAGTATGAACTCCCTTGTTGGTTTGAGCTGGTACAATATGGCTTCCATCACCAAGGCTGTTCTAAAAGTGATTCCTTCCAAAGGATCTGATCAACCCAACTTGTTTCTTAGTTTTCTGCGGTGTACATAACAAATTGATTCAAGGGTTCCTAGGGCCACCTAGCAGGTTCTTTATTAGTTGGTATCAGAGCCTTGTTTCTAGAAATATGTTACGTATCTCTTTTCCATCTTTGTTTAGTACTTTTCTTTGTGCTTTATTAATTCCTTGTGTTTCTTTGCTTAGCTCTTCTGGTTTGTTCTAATCAGCTTATTACTCTTAAAGTTGTGTTAATTTTGTGGGTGTTTGATTTGATAAAAAAAAGGTTGAGAAAAAAATAGAAGAAGAAAGAAAAACGAAAAAAAAAAAGGAGAAGAAGAAGTTGTGTATGAGCTGAGTAATGCATCTTTATTCTTTCAACCTATTGTGTATAAGGTTGCAATTTTTTTTTTCTAAGCCTAAAAAAAAAGGATATCTTGAATTTCTTTTAAAAGTTCTGATTTTGAGATTTGCCACTATCTAATAGATTGCTCCCTGTGATTTGTTAATCTAAGTCTTTCAAGAACATAGAGGGGATTGGATTGAGTGGAAAAAGGCAAGAGTGGCGAGATCATCATCCAAAAGAGCCAAAATAAAGTGAAACACAAGTGATAACAATCTGACTTGGGGGCAAACACGTGAGGGAGTGTGTGAGGAACAAATTTCTTTTAATTATTAACGTGTTTCTGCAGGTTGTAAACATGAGTAGTGAAGGAGAAGTGCACGATATAGATGTGAAGATTTGGATGAAAGCTGTCACCGAACAATTTAAGATGATAAATGCAAGGCTAGTGAGTTACAATCATCTGGCAAATCCAAATCCTCTAGAAGGCGTGTGATTGAGGAAGAATCAAACTATGAAGAACCAAGTTCAAGAAGAGGCAAAAAGGTTGTTTGCGAAAGAGATAGCAATTTGGGTAGTATAAAGATGAAGATTCCAACATTTCAAGGGAAGAATGATCCTAAACATTATTTGGAGTGGGAGAGAAAGGCTGAGTATGTATTTGATTGCCATGATTATTCTGAGGAGAAGAAAGTAAATTTGGCAGCTATAGAATTTATAAATTATGCTAGTATTTGGTGGGACCAATCGGTGATAAGTTGATATGAAAAACCGCAAAAAGACATGGCTTAGGGACCCAACACACACAAGGAAACAAAGAACAACTAGGAAAGCTAAATCAGAGTTTAATAACACAAACCCTAGACCCACCATTCGAAGGAACACACGAACCTAGGGTGTTTAAGAAGGATTTGGATGCCACACTCAAGAAAAGAAAGGAATTAGGAGTTATAAGTCGATTGGAACGCTACAAGAAGAAGTACCTGTTGATAAGTTCTTTAGTCCTCAAAAGAACTAAGGGAGAAAAACCCTTGCTTTCTATTTCACTCAAAGTTGTCTCTATATCTTCTTCTACATTTGCCCTAATCATGGTAATCTCCATCTCCTTGTGGTAGTCCTCCATACTTTTGATGCCTCGAGTGAGCCCTTGTAACCTTTTGTTCAACTCCCTGTAATAGTGATTAGGGACAAACCTCCTCCTCATGATAGCCTTCATCTCTTCCCATGTATCAATAGGCCACTCATGATTCCTTCTCCTGGTCAAAACAAGTTGATCCCACCAAATATAATAGCATAATCAGTAAATTCAACTACAGCAAGCTTTACCTTTTTCTCCTCAAAATAGTTGTGGCAATCAAAAACCAATTCAACCTTCTTCTCCCATATGCATCAGGATCATTCTTACCTTGGAATAGAGGAATTGTCATTTTAATGCTGCCCAAATTAGGGTCATAGGTGCCTTGCCTTCAAAATTCTCTTTGATCCCTTCTATTGTTAACAGTTCTAACCACAGTAGTTTGATCATTAAATTCATCATCTTCTACATCATCTTCATGGTCATAGACACGTCTTAACTACCTTCTTGCTTTAGGAGCCTCATATTCCCCATGCCTCCTTTGCAACTTTGCTACTGTATTAGCTTGCACCTCCATCATCTCCCTCATATCATCAAATTTGGAAGGCCAAAGCAGCCTCAAAGTGAAAAGAAGATGCATGACCAAAGGAATTAGCTGCTATTTTTAAAGGTAAAACCGAAATGAAATCTTCTAAATCTCATGATGTTAAGTGCTTTAGGTGTCAAGGACATGGACTTATTGCTTCTCAATGTCCAAATAAAAGAGCTATGATCATGTTGGAGAATGGTGACATAGAAAGCATTAGTTTAAGTGATAATGACATGCCACCTTTGGAGGATTGTTCTAATGTTGAAATTGAAGAACCTGTTTACGGAGATATGTAGCATGATTATCGATAGTGGAAGTTGTACTAATGTTGTTAATACTTTATTAGTAGAGAAGTTGAATTTGGATACCTTCAATCATCCTAAGCCTAATAAGCTGCAATGGTTGAATGATTGTGGAGAAATTAGAGTAACCAAGCAAGTTTTAGTTGTTTTTTCTATTGGCAATTACAAGAATGATGTTCTCTGTGATGTGGCAACAATGCATACTGGTCATATACTTCTTGGACGACCATGGCAATTTGATAGGAAGGTTACTCACGATGGCTACAAGAATAGATACTACTTTGTAATTAATAATCAGATTGTTGTATTAACTCCTCTTAAACCTATTCAAGCACATGAAGATTAGATTAAGATAACGAAAGAGTGCAAAATGATGGAAGAGCAAATAAGAGAACAAGGAGAAAAGAAAAAGAAAAAGAGTAAGAGGTCAAAGGAAAAGAGAGAAAGTAAGGCTGAGGGGAAAAATTCAAGTGAAAAGGGAGAGGAAGAGAGAAAAGTTGGAGAGAAAAGTGTGTAAAAAGGAGAGAAAAGTAAGAAGGTGAGTGTGTTTGCTGCGAAAAATGAGGTTAAGATTGATATGATTGCAAGGCAACAACTAGTACTTATGTACAAGGATGTTTAGTTTTTATCTAATGACTCTAATTCCTCTTTACTTAGTGTGATTGTTCCATTATTGCAAGAGTTTGAAAATTTATTTCCCAAAGAGATTCTGCAAGGATTACCTCCTTTAAGAGGAATTGTGATGAGAACCATAGAGATGATGGGTGGAAGGCTTCAATCAATGCAAGAGGTCCATTGCACAATCCAGAATGCCCAATAACATAGGCTAGTGCTTCAATGGATGCAAGAGATCCATTGCGCATTCCAAAAGGCCCAATAACACGAGCTAGAGCCAAAAAGATTAAAGAAGCACTAGATGGGCTGATTGAGGACATTCAGGCCAATCAAGTTTTAAATAGTACGAATTCAAGTTTGACAAAGAGTCCAAGCCTAATTAATATAATTAGAATACTTAATAGGTCAGGTTAAGTAATAGCATTCACTCCTAAATAGGAGTTCATTGTCTATGTTGGAATTTGTCCATAGTTAGGAATTCCTCCAAAATAAGGATTTTGTCCTAAGTAGGAATTTGTGCCTCTTTAGGATTGCTATCTTAGCCTATAAATAGGCACCCCTTTTAAGCTTTGAAAGCAGACAACTTTGAGTGAAATAGAAAGCAAGGGTTTTTCTCCCTCGGTTCTTTTAAGGACTAAAGAACTTATCAAGAGGTATTTCTTCTTGTGGCGTTCCAATCGACTTATCACTCCCAATTCCTTTCTTTTCTGGAGTGTGGCATCCATATCCTTCTTAAATACCCTAGGTTCGTGTTCCTTCGAAGGGTGGGTCTAGGGTTTGTGATATTAAACTCTGGTTTAGCTTTCTTGGTTGTTCTTTGATTCCTTGTGTGCGTTGGGTCCTTAAGCCACGTCTTTTTGGGGTTTTTCATATCAAATTGAGTACCAAATAGACTTCATACCCAATGCTGGTATACCAAACCAACCTACCTATGAAGCGAATCCAGATGAAACAAAGGAGATACAAAGACAGATGGATGAGTTGGTGTAAAAGGGATTTGTAAGGGAGAGTCTTAGCCCATGCTCAGTCCCTTTAATCTATGTCCCAAAGAAAGATGTAACATGGCATATGTGTGTGGATTGCCGAGCTATCAATAAGATCACTGTAATTTATAGACATCCTATCCCTAGATTAGGTGATATGGTTCATGTGTGTTTTCAAAAATTGATTTGAGGAATGTCTATTATCAAATTTGCATGAAAGAGGGAGACAAATGGAAAATAACATTTAAAACTAAATATAGATTGTATGAGTGGTTAGTAATGCCTTTTGGATTAACTAATGCACCTAGTACATTCACAAGGTCAATAAATCAAGACTTCATACTTTCATAATGAAAATCGTAATAGTTAACTTTGATGATATTTTAGTTTATAGCAAGAATTTGGATGAACATGTGAAATATTTGCATGCTATGTTCAGTGTGTTAAAAAAGAACCAACTATATGCTAATCTCAAAAAGCGTACATTTTGCATGGAATCCATTGTGTTTCTTGGCTATGTTGTTAGTTCACAAGGTATTAATGTGGATGGGGAGAAGGTAAAGGCGATAAGGGACTGGCCTACGCCTAACAATGCAAATTAGGTAAGAAGCTGTCATGGTTTAGTAAGTTTTTATCAAAGGTTTGTTAAAGATTTTAGTTTCATTGCTGCACCTTTAAATGAACTTGTTAAAAAGGATGTTGTTTTCAAGTGGGATGATGTGCATGATCAGGCTTTCAATACTTTGAAAGAAAAGCTTACTAATGCACCTTTGTTATGCTTGCCTAACTTTGATAAAGTTTTTGAGGAAGAATGTGATGCATCTGGAATAGGAATAGGTGCTGTTTTGATGCAAGATTTCAAACCGATTACTTATTGTAGTGAAAAGTTAAATGGGGCAACCTTAAATTATTCCATTAATAACAGGGAACTTTACGCATTGGTACAAACTCTTCAAACATGGCAATATTATTTGTGGCCAAAGAAATTCGTCATTCATTCTGATCATGAGAGCTTAAAGTTTTTGAAATCCCAAGGTAAGCTTAATAAAAAACATGCTAAGTGGCTAGAGTTCATAGAAACATTTCCTTATATGATCAAGTACAAACATGGAAAGGAAAATGTTGTTGCTAATGCATTGTCTAGGAGGTACACATTACTTACTTCTTTGTAAACTAAGTTACTTGGTTTTGAATTGCTTAAGGGCTTGTATGTGAATGATTCTAATTTTGGTCAAGTGATAAGTGTGCATTTGGTGACTTTTATAAGCATGAAGGGTTTCTATTTAAGAGGGATAAATCATGTGTGCCTATTTGTTCTATTCATGAGTTGCTTGTTAGGGAAATTCCTTAGGGTGGTTTAATGGGGTACTTTGGTGATGCGGAAAACCCCAAAAAGACGTGGTTTAGGGACCCCACACACACAAGGAATCAAAGAACAACCAGGAAAGCTAAATCAGAGTTTAATATCACAAACCCTAGACCCACCCTTCAAGGAGTACGAACCTAGAACATCCAAGAAGGATATGGACGCCACACTCCAGAAAAGAAAGGAATTGGGAGTGATAAGTCGCTGGGAACGCCACAAGAAGAAATACCTCTTGATAAGTTCCTTAGTCCCTAAAAGAACTGAGAGGAAAAAAACCTTGCTTTCTATTTCACTCAAAATTGTCTGATCCTCCAGAGCTTACAAGGGGTGCCTATTTATAGGCTAAGATAGCAATCCTAAAGAGGTACAAATTCCTACTTAGGAGAAATTCTTATTTTGGAGGAATTTCTAATTGTGGACAAATTCCAACATAAATAATAAACTCTTATTTAAGAAGAAATGCTATTACTTATTCTGACCTATTAAGTATTCTAATTATATTAATTGGGCATGGACTCCTTATCAAACTTGAATTCGCATCATTTGAAGCTGGGTTGGCCTGAATGTTCTGAATCAGCCCATTTAGTACTTCTTTAATCTTTTTGGCTCTAGCTCGTGTTATTGGGCCTTCTGGAATGTACAATGGACCTCTTGCAACCATTGAAGCCTTCCACCCATCATCTCTATGGTTCTCATCATTTGGTGTGCAAAAGTGATGTGGAAATCCCAAAAAGACGTGGCTTAGGGACCCAACACACACAAGGAATCAAAGAACAACCAGGAAAGCTAAATCAAAGTTTAATATCACAAACCCTAGACCCACCACATTCAAGAAGGATATGGACGCCGCACTCCAAAAAAGAAAGGAATTGGGAGTGATAAGTCGCTGGGAACGCCACAAGAAGAAATACCTCTTGATAAGTTCCTTAGTCCTTAAAAGAACCGAGAGGAAAAAACCCTTGCTTTCTATTTCACTCAAAATTGTCTCCCCTCTCCAAAGCTTACAGGAGTGCCTATTTATAGGCTAAGATAGCAATCCTAAAGAGGTACAAATTCCTACTTAGGAGAAATCCTTATTTTGGAGGAATTCCTAATTGTGAACAAATTCCAACATAAATAATAAACTCTTATTTAGGAAGAAATGCTATTACTTATTCTGACCTATTAAGTATTCTAATTATATTAATTGGGCCTGGACTCCTTATCAAACTTGAATTCGCATCATTTGAAGCTGGGTTAGCCTGAATGTTTTGAATCAGCCCATTTAGTGCTTCTTTAATCTTTTTGGCTCTAACTCATGTTATTGGGCCTTCTGGAATGTGCAATGGACTTCTTGCAACCATTGAAGCCTTCCACCCATCATCCCTATGGTTCTCATCATTCCCCCTCTCCTCAAAAGGATTCGTCCTCGAATCATCACCCCATAAAGTCTTCCAGAAGTAACTTAAGAACTTTGTATCCCGATCTGAAATAATGCTTCGTGGCATGCCATGCAAACGTACTACTTCTCTAAAGAATAAGTTAGCCACGTTGTTTGCATCATCAGTTTTATGACATGGGATGAAGTGTGCCATCTTTGAAAATCTATCAACAACAACAAATATAGAGTGCTGGTCGGTTAGGATTACTCTTATATGCTCCTTTGTCTCCTCAGGATTACTCTTATATGCTGGCCAGTTAGGGATGGATGCACCTGGGATGAAATCAATTTGATGCTCAATTCCTCTAGTAGGTGGCAATCCACTTGGGACATCATCAGGGAATACATCTTCAAATTCCTGTAATAGCGCAACAACAACACTAGGCAAAGATGGGTCAAACTTGTTAGTGTTAAAATAAGTCTCCTTGTACAAAAGTACAATCATAGGCTGTTTGGCATAGAATGCTCTTTTGACATCACTTCCTTTTGCATAGAGATTTTCTCTTTTCTTCTCTTTCTCTAGGGTCCTCACGTTTTCTTCTCCTTTTTCTTTTTTGTCAATCTCTCTTTTTTGTTCACTCTCATTTTTAATCCTTAATTGATCCTCATATGCTTGTTGAAGTGATAATGGTACAAGAATGACGGGTTTTCCGTTCATTACAAAGGAATATCGATTCTTGAAGCCATCATGCATAACTCGCCTATCAAATTGCCATGGTCTTCCTAATAGAATATGTCCCGCATGCATAGGTACAACATCACATAAAACTTCATCATGGTATCTTCCAATAGAAAATGATACTAGCACTTGCTGATTTACTTTCACTTCACCATTCTCATTTAACCATTGAAGTTTATATGGTCTAGGATGCTTCATAATAGGTAAATCCAGCTTCTCAACCATAGTTGTGCTAGCAACATTAGTGCAACTCCCACCATCAATAATCATACTACATACCTTATCTTTGATGAGACACCTTGTCTGAAAGATGTTATCTCGTTGCACCTCATTTTCTTCTTTTGCTTGCACATTCAATGCTCGCCTAGTAACGAGATCTACTCCGTTAACCGGATACTCCTCTCCATCACATTCACCCTCTGATGGTGGCACAGAATCATCATCTGATTCACTTTCAGTTTCAACATCACCGTTACTTCTCAGGATCATTGCACGCTTATTTGGACATTGAGTTGTAATGTGACCCCTGCCCAAACACTTAAAACATTTAACATCACTATTTCTACTCGGTTGGGGTTCAAATTTACCTGTCTCCTTGCTAGAACCCACATCCTTGTGCTTGGGTAACTCGGCTTTGGACTTGTAATTGGTCATCTCGTCCCTTTTACTCCAATTTGGCTTCCACGATGAGGTAGAACCTGAATTCTGCCCAAACCGTGTGGAGCCCTTTCGTTTAAGTTGCCTTTCAACTTTCATTGCCATATGCACCATGTCTTCTAATTCCACATAGTGCTGCAATTCAACCACATTTGCTATGTCCCTATTTAG